>OX243824.1:10978110-11125610 GCA_945859605.1 Lumbricus rubellus | reverse complement strand
AAAATGAATAATAATTAACATAAAAATGAATAATAATTGACATAAAAATGAATAATAATTAACATAAAAAAGAATAATAATTGACATAAAAATGAATAATAATTGACATAAAAATTAATAATAATTGACATAAAAATGAATAATAATTAACATAAAAATGAATAATAATTGACATAAAAATGAATAATAATTAACATAAAAAAGAATAATAATTAACATAAAAAATGAATAATAATTGACAAAAAATGAATAATAATTAACATAAAAATGAATCGTCCAAGGAGTCAAGGCAGTTTTAAGAATTTCTTGGTTTGTCACATTTAGGCAGGATTTAAATTCTGTGATCGGTATAAACCTACAAAAGCCCTACATGTATAATATCCGTCTCTCGGCTTTTTTTCAATAGGATGTAGGCCTATCTCTGAAAAAGCTGATTTTAACGACTTGCCTTTTTGCACAGCGATAAAACTCTGAGGTTACGATGTCGATTACGCAGTAATGTTTTTGTTTTTCATCGTGTTGCGTATACGCAAGAACCCATTAATTTTTTGGCTTTGACGAGTTTTCTCAGTCGTTTTTCGTAACTTAATAGCCATCTTTGTTTTCATAATAAATTCGACGCCTGGGTAGTTGGTGAGTGTTTCTTGTTCGTGCTCCTGCGCGTTGATTTTGTTTAATCTAGTACCCGTGCTCGGGGGGGGGGGGAGTGGTGGAACCCAGGTTTCTGGGGGTGGTTTTGGGGCGGACGTCAACCTCTCGACTTGTCACCAACTCTTCTTTCGTCGGAAATTTTTTCTGACGACTTTTTGGGCCTTCCACTAAAATTTCCGACTTTCCGTCAAAATTTCCTATATTTTCTGGGGGCAGATAATTATGTCCCATGTATCATTTTTTCGGGGCGAGTGTAAGTATATACATGTGAGCAACAACTCTTGATTAATACTGGCGGGAATGTAATTCCTGGGGTGGGGGACTTACCCCTGGGACTTATAAATTAAATACTGTGAAGTGGTGCCATACAGATCTAAAGGCGAGACGGACGGTCGGACGGGCGGGCGGACCGACGGAAGGACGGAGAGAGAGAGAAGGACATACGGAAAGAAGGAAGGCTGGCGGTCGGGCGGGTGGGTGGGCGGGCGAGTGTACAGATGGGGGTTCGAGAGACCTGCCACACAAAACCAGATATCTGCCAAGGTCAAGCCCTAGATCGGATGAAGCTGGAGCAAGCGCGTGCAGTGACGGCAGCGAGGCATCTGCAGGGCGACACATTGACCCCCTACTGCAGCTGCTGCTGCTGCTGGTGCTGCAATGGTGAGGAGAGGTGAGGGACCGAAGAGCGCTTGACAAGGGCACGGGTAATGGTAATCAGTTTAAATGTAGGCCGGTACAAGCCAAAGTTTTCGATCGAAGGGCTTTTTGGCTGCAGCGCTCATCCTTTTTGATCGACCACTCCTACTGTATACCTTTGCAATGGAACATCGCATTGGTTGGAGTTATCTGTTGTGGGACTCTGTGGTACAATAGTGGTGGGTTCGGTGCCTTAGAGACAAAGGGTTCCAGGTTTTAATTAAACTCAAGCCGACGCGCAGGGACCTTGAGAAAGTCCTTCACTCGCAGTTGCTCTTGCGCTTCGGAGTGACACTCCGATGCAGCGTCCGTGCTGTCGGAAACTCTTCTGAGTAGGGTTCCTTGAATAGGCGCTATAGTAAAAATAATGCGATAAATAAATAAAATGAATAAAATAATTAGATCTATACTAAGAATCGTATCTAGAATCGCAAGCTATAATAATCCCACGAATTCTGTGTCACCAGACTGGGAGTGGGGGGGGGGGGAAGGTTTATGGTCTAAATTTAGACTAGAGTTAAAGGAGGATGAGTGCAGGCTGCATTTGTAAGCTATACATTTGCCAATTTGGGAGCTATCAGGTAAATTTCCACCGCTGTAGGAATTATTGCACCGACGACTTGTTACTTCTTTCGCCACGCTCTGAGTATCTGAAGAAGTAATCCCCTTCATGTCGCTCATTCAGATCATATCATTGACGGTTACAATACATGAATGAATGAATGAATGAATACCCAGTTCACGATTGAATCAAAATAAATAGCATAAAATAGCATGCCACAGAATTACATGACACACCATAGCATACCATAACATTGATCTTGAATGGTTGAAAAGCCTTCTGTCTGTGTTGGAACCACTGCACGTTCACGAGAAGAAGGCTCGATGGCTTAGCAGCCCATTTCCTTTTGAAAGCCGGGCAGGGCTGTTTTAAAGGAATTTTTAGAACTGCACAACTCCTTCTTTTCTTTCCGATCCTCCATGGCAAATTACTTTCAATCGGAGGACAATTACCTTTTTGCTAGCTTTAAATGTACAGAAGTGCGTCTACAACTGATGATGGAAATTTTAGCGGAAAGCCTAAAAATCCATTTAGAACTGCTCGTAAATTTTGTGTACAACTGCACGTTTAAAAAGCCCTGAAGCCGGGACATTGTCCACTGAGACAGCTGCAGGGATGATAGTTCTTATCGCCCCAGCTATTCCACGAGGCTATAACTCTTGTACAGGAAGCATTCCCATAATTAACAGAAATTTACCTGAAGTAAATTAAAGCAGAAACCAGGTTTTTAGCGAGCAGTTCTGCTAAACACACAAAGTGCAAGCACTAAACGGATTTTTGCAATTATTGTAGAAAAAACTCCTTCACGGTAATATTTTTTAGAAGTCTTAATTTTCATCCGATTGGAAGTAATTCACCATGGAGAACAGGAAGGGTAAGAAGGGGTTGTGCAGTTCTAGAAATTCCTTTTAAAAGCCCTGGTTGAAATCACTATAAATTATCGACGAGATTAGACTAGAATCACTAGATGATCGGTGTTGCCACTAATTAGGTTTCAGAAATAAACCCAGATTTTCTTCTGAAAAAACCCAGAAAAACCCAGACTATGTATGAAACCCAGTTGTGGCATCACCGTAGATAATGATCATTTAATTGCTTCTATTTAACGAACAAGAATGAATCAATGGGCCGTTCATAAATGACGTCACGGAATTTTTGACGACTTTGCCCCTCCCCTCGTCACGTGTCTGCATAAAATTCATGTGATATCTAGTATGGGACCACCCGCCACATATCGTCAAAAATGTGTGACCCACCCAACCCCGACCCATTGGTGCGTGACGTCATTTATGGACGGTCCCTATAATCACAACACAATGGCAACTGTCATTAGTGCAGAAAGGCTTGCCTAAGGTTTCTACACCGTATTTATAACCGTCTCTGAGGTGGGTTAGTAATCATTGGGGAGAAATAGGTCGCGACGGACTAGAAGCTGTAGGCCTAGCTGTCCCACCCCCTCTGATCCTATGGTAACTCGACCCGCACCACCTTCGGACTATTCTCATTACGGACAACCCTTTTGACTTGACGCAGCGTTCGTGAATAAGCTGGTGCCCGCGTTTGGCTTTCGAGAAGCGCTTTAGAAGTTTGGAGATACGATTAGGCCTACGATTACGATTACATTTAGAAGTATCCGACGATTACATTTAGAAGTATCCGACTAGGCTTTTTAAAACGTGCAGTTGTACACAAAATGTGCAGTTCTAAATGCATTTGTACAGTTGTAGAAGCACTTCTGTGCAGTTAAAACTAGCAAAAAGGTCATTGCCATCTGATTGGAAGCAATTTAAAATGGATGATGAGAAAATAAAGAAGGGGTTGTGCAGTTCTACAAAATTCCTTAAAACAGCCCTGGCATGATGGTATCCGTGGATTGAACGCGTATTCGGTTTCGCTCTAACCAAGTAGACCACGATGCCACAGTCGGTTACCAAGAACCTTGGTCGGTTACCACTCTCCCCCACTCCTACACCCCCCCCCAACACGGCTGTTGAATGAGTCAGAAGTAGCTCTCTTGAAGTCGTCGCTCTGTTTTCGATTTGTCCTTTTGACTCTTTCGCCAGAATAGGAGAACAGGAGACTCGTGTGTTTACCTAAGTAGGCCTAGGTGGTGTGCGCATGCGTGAGCCTTCGTAGTATTTGGCGCGTGCGCGTTTCAGCGTGTGTGTGTGCGTGTGTGCGCGCGTGTGTATGTGTGCGTGTGTTTATGTGCCTACGTGTTTGTGTGCTTGTTTGTGTGCAGGTGCTCGAGTTTACTTGTACGTATAAAATTGTGTGAATGCGCATGTTCTGTGAGTTTGTTTGCTTGTGCGTCTGCTTGTACCTGCTTGTATGGTTGCCTATCAATTGACATTCGTGTGTGTGTGTGTGTGTGTGTGTGTGTGTGTGTGTGTGTGTGTGTGTGTGCTTGTGTGTGTAAGTTTGTCTGTGTATATGTGCGCTGGCTCGCACGTGCGTAGTATTCTTCGTAATTGTATAAGTTCCATTCGCGTGTTTCGGATCTGTTCTGCGTCACCCCCGCCACCTCTGAGAACTAACGACCTTGACGTCTGTATAGTTTATAGGCCTCTAACGGCGGATTTACGTGCGCGTGGCCTTAACTCACCCGCCGTGTCCCTACCCTACCCGCACAACCCCACCCGTGTCCCCCAACTCCACCTACACAACTCCATCCAGCGAAATAGAAGCCATAAATCAGAGCCGTATAAATAGGCGGAAGCGAATGCAATCTGCAATCATTCGCTTACGAAGAGAAAGCGAAAAAGAGAGAAATAGATCTACAAGTAATCGAGTACAAGATAATAGAAGAAATTTAAAGACCGCTTAAGTTATTATTCTAAAAAGAAAGTAGAACTCCCACATCTCACGTGGGACGTAGAGTGAGGTGTAATCACAACTAATTTATTAGACACCTTTATTAGATTGTTGTCAGTCGAGTAAGAAGAATACGGACAGGGATTGAGAAAAACGAAACGCCCACATAATTATCGGAGAGAGCAGCATTCAACTATTCATATCAGTTCTAGTCTCCAAGCTGCAGAGTCGACCGTTATATAAAGCCGCCAGTCGATTCTTCCAGCGAATTATTATTGGGCTTTTTTCTGAGACCGATTGCTGGAGCTGTTGGCCAGAATGTCTATTGGACACAAGCCGTTGATGATGAGGGAATGGGATTTGGTGGCTTGCAACAAGAATCGCGAATCCAACCTGAAGGATGTCATCTGGTCAACTGGAACGTTGCTGGAGTTTGCATCTCGTTTCACGTAAGTAAGCTTACCTGTGGTTCGATTGGTTTTTACCTGATGTTATGAGTCTACATGCATTGACTATATTGTATCTAAATAGTTGTTTGTGATGGCTCATACTTCTGTTGATTATTATTTAATTTGTCTATTGAGAGAGAGAAAGAGACAGACAGACAGACAGACAGACAGACAGACAGACAGATGGACGGACGGACAGACATACAGAGGGAGACAGAGAGAAAGAGATAGAGAAAGAGATAGAGACAGAGAAAGAAAAAGAAAAGAAAGAGATAGCGAAAGAGACATTGAAAGAGAGAGAAAGAAAAAGAGAAAGAGAAAGAGATAGAGAAAGAGACAGAGATAGTGAAAGAGAAAGAAAAAGAGAAAAAGAAAGAAGGAGAGAAAAAGAAATAGATAGAGAAAGAGAAATAGAGAGAGAAATAGAGAGAGAAATAGAGAGAGAGAAATAGAGAGAGAAATAGAGAGAGAAATAGAGAGAGAAAAAAAGAGAAAAAGAATAAGAAAAGTAGAAACGTAAGCAAATGAGATATGAGGAAGGGAGGAAGGGAGGGAGGTAGGAAAGAGAGGGATAGAGGGAGCCTCAGGAGGGAGGGTGGGAGGGAGGGAGAGAGGGAGGGAGGAAGGGAGGGAGGGCAGGAGGAAGGAAGAGAAGGATGGAATAGAATAACGATTGAAGAAAAGAAGGAAGGAAAGCAGGAAGATCGGATGAAAGAAAGAAAAACAGAAACTTAGCAAGAAAAGATGAAAAGAAAAGATGAAAAGAAAGATAGAGAGAACAAGGACTGAATAGAGATATTAATGAAAGTCGAAGAATGAAAGTGAGCTGAACTTCGTTGATGTTTTATTTTCACAGATATCTCGAATCGTTTTCCTTCGTCGTCTTGCTCGTTCTGACGCTGGTTCTCTGGTTGATTTCCCGGAAGCAGACGAACGACAGGAGACAGACAGAGGAAGACAGAGAGAAGGAGACAGACGGACAGCAACTGACAACCAAGATTCCACCGGGAAGCAGTGGATGGCCCCTCATCGGCGAGACTATCGAATTTGTTCTTGACGTAAGAACCTCGTCTGTTCTTATAGAAGAAGAGCAGTCTCTTTAGCTAGCATAAGAGACGGCCTTTTGTGTAAAGTATTAGCGACTTCGTTTTGACTAAACTTGATGTAGAAGAGAGAACAGAGAAACTTCATTCTATAGCCTAGCATTTCGCTCTGCTTCTGATAATTATGAAGTTAAGACACTTGTCGTCATCATCATCGTTATCGTCGTCGTCGTCGTCATCATCATCATCATCATCATCATCATCATCATCATCATCATCATCATCATCATCGTCGTCGTCGTCGTCGTCGTCGTCGTCATCATCGTCATCGTCGTCGTCACCACCACCACCATCATCATCATCATCGTCATCGTCATCGTCATCGTCATCGCCATCACCATCACCATCGCCATCACATCATCGTGCAGCGATTCTATATTGTTCTTTATAGCCAAAACAATAAAATTGTGAATTATGTATATATTAAATGCATTCATATAATAATTAATTATTATACCCATTGTATACTACGAAAATCTTTAATAGATTTCCTTCCGTTATAAAAACAGGGTCGGAAGTTCTTCCGTTCCCGTCGCGCCAAACACGGCTCCATCTTCCGCAGTCACTTATGCGGACTTCCAACGGTCGTCATCGTCGGCGCAGAAAACGTCCAGAAGGTTCTCACAGCGTCCGAGTCCTCCCTCATCCAATCCCCTCCCTCCTCCTTCCTCAAACTCTTCGGACGAGGGGCCCTCAGCTCAACGGTCGGCAGGCACCACTCCCATCTCCAGCGATCCATAATGAGGCTCTTCACGCCACGTCACCTGTCACGGTTTGTGACGCCAGTTCAGAAGGTGATTCGCGAACACGTCGGTAGGTGGCATGATGTACCGGATGTGGTGAATGGTTCGGACGTCTGCCGCGAGGTGTCGCTGTCCGTCGTCTACCAGTGTCTGTTCGGATTCCAGCTGGATCGCTGTGAGGCGACGAGGATCACGGATCTCTTCCGGACGTTCAGTGACGGAGTGTTTGCGTTTCCCGTCAACCTTCCCGGATTCGCTTTTCATAGGGTCAGTAACTGTTTATTCATTCGTTCTTTCGTTCATTCATTCATTGATCCATTCACTCATTCATTAATTCACATATATATATATATCGACATTCAAGAAATCCACTCAGGAGCCCTCCCAGCCCAACCACAGCAGAAGAAAAAGACTTGAGAGACTCATGGAGCAAAGTTTCATTGGTCAGATGTAATAGTAAACGCAGCTTTGTATGGAGCTAATTCCAGATGGAAAAGTCGCCGGGCCCCGTGTATCTGCCCCTCTGTCACCCCTCTCGGCGTCCCTGCATACACACGTTCAATGCTTTCACTGCTATATGAGACAGTTGGTCTACAATGCCCAGTTGAATTGCATTTATTCAGGCGATGGTCGCAAGAGACGGACTCCGACGTCTTGTAACCCAACGCAACAGCAGCAGCAACTCCTCCTCTGCCTTTACTAATGATGACAGTGAAAGCCAGCAACAGCTGTCGATGTTAGACCTTCTTCATTCAATGAATACCACCGGTGATACTGCAGCAGGTGATATGACCGATGTTGATCTGCCAGACCTGATCCTTGAACTTCTCTTCGGTGCAAACGAGTCAACTGCCAGCGCAATGTGTACAACGCTAGTGGAGCTCAGCGAAAATCAGTCCGTCCTGGACAAGATCCGCTGCGAGCTGCGCCAGTTGGGTGTCGAACCCGGTGATTTGGTAGACTATGAGACGCTCAGACACATGACTTATACCAGTGATGTCGTCAAGGAGGTGCTGAGGGTCCAGCCGCCGATCGCAGGAGCATTCCGAAAGACATGTAAACCGTTTCAGATACAGGTAGATGGGCATGATGTTCACCATAATAATATTCATTTGTCAAATTCTCTTTTGATTTCTTGATGACTTGATGCTGATGTTTCACATGGTTTCTGCTGAAATGTTATTGTTGTTCGAGATGATGATGATGATGATGACGATGAGGAGGATGATGATGATGATGATGATGATGATGATGATGATGATGATGATGATGATGATGATGATGATGATGATGATGATGACATGCATAGAGATGATGACGATGATGATGATGATGTTGTTGTTGATGATGATGATGGTGATGATGATGATGATGATGATGGTGATGTTGTTGTTGATGATGATGATGATGACGATGATGATGATGATGATGATGATGATGATGATGATGATGATGATGATGATGACATGCATAGAGATGATGACGATGATGGTGGTGATGATGATGATGATGATGATGATGATGATGATGATGATGATGATGATGGTGATGGATGATGATGATGATGATAATAATGATGATGATGATGATGATGATGATGACATGCATAGAGATGATGACGATGATGGTGGTGATGATGATGATGATGATGATGATGATGATGATGATGATGATGATGATGATGGTGATGGATGATGATGATGATGATGATAATGATGATGATGATGATGATGATGATGACGATGATGATGACGATGAAGATGACGACGACGACGACGACGATGATGATGGCGGTGATGATGAAGATGATGTTCAAATGACGACGATGTTCAAGAGCATAAAACAAAAAACCGACGGCCTGCACTAATAGTTAAGTTATTCTTAATGCGTATCTTTTGATGGCATCCTCCCGTGTCTAACGTCTTCTATTTCTTGATCTGTGAACAGGATTACGTCATCCCTGCCGGATGGGTTGTCCTGTACGGCATCACGGACACACACGAGTCATCATCTGCCTTCGACGACGTCCACACGTTCAATCCGGACAGGTGGAAGAACATCAGAGTTGGACGGACGACGACGCCAACGGAGTCCGACATGGAAAGAACTTTCCAGAGGGACCGCGAGGGTCATGGCGGCAGCGATGAAACAACGGCGCAGACGACAGAAGAAATAGAGAAGCGGGAAGAGATTAAGCAGACGGCCGCCGTTCGTAGTATCACTCGATACGACTACCTACCGTTCGGAGCGGGTGGAAAGAGGTTCTGCGTAGGGGAGGCACTGGCTCGAATGGTCCTCAGTCTTTTCCTCATTGAAATCGCCGACGGAACGAACGGCTGGAGACTGATGAACGGCCGACCAGAGATAAAGACGGCTCCTATTCCGTTTCCTAAGGACCGTCTACCGATTCTCTTCAACGGTGCGTCCTCGTCGTCGCATGGTCTCCGGTCCAACGGGGCAGCCTAATCACCTATAGTATGATAATTATGATGACCGTCACTGGTTACACTCTGCCAGTGCCAGTCCCAAGCCTGGGTAAAGGAGGAGGGCGACACTAATCATCATTGATATGGCAGTGTCGTTAAACAGTAACAAGCTTGGCGGGTCTAGCCCATGGGCCGACGGGAGATATTCCGGGGTCCCTAGACAGAGCAGCCACGGGACCTTAAAGTACCTTAAGAGTTAATGGGAAACAATGTTTTTTTAAACAAATTGAAGTGATCAAAGTTCAGTTACGACCTACAATTTTACATTTATATATAAATATGATTTTATTCAGTAGATAACTTGAAGTTTAACCTGATTATAGTTAATAGTTCATATTACATTTAAAAAGGCACAAATCATAAACTTTTCTATGAATAAATACCTTGCCCGGACCCCTAAAAGTCGTCGGGCCCCTGGGTATTTTCCCCTCTGTCCCTCTCTCGGCTGCCCTGCCTAGACCATGCCATCTGGCCACATCGTAGAGGCCAGGTTATCAAAGGGTATCAAGGGAACCTCTGGTTCGGTTCTCCGATTATGAACAGTGTCGCTGCGAGATACATGTAGTATTTATTAAAGTCAATTTGACAGTGGAACCTGTACCCGAAGTTAACGTTTTCTAAGGCTACGGGTCTGTAGAAGACTAGTTCAATGTAGCAGAATAGTATAATATTGTAATATGTATTCTAATGTTATTCATCATTCTACAATTGCCGTTTTCAGCTTGGTCGAAAGAATGTAATGATGTGCAGTTAGTCGATCATTGTCAAAAGCATTAACGTATTTCAGCGTACAGCCTATACGTCAGGTAGGCTACTTTATTTTACGATGTGATGTGTACAAACTTCGTATGTCAGTGTAGCGATTAATTCTTAATAGCCGTCGCGATAATTGTAATCCAACTGCGTATATTATATTCTGAAAATATGTGTCACAAGTCATATCGAACTGTTTCCGTAACCGGTGCAAAGTGCTGCGTTATCTATTCTGTGAATTCGTGATAATAATTTAAGCTTACTAGACTCATCGGAGAAAGGTTAATTCCAAATAAAAAAAGTTCTCGTTCTGATTTCTGAGCTGTCTCTTCAATCTAAAATTCTAAATAATACAGAGTGTGGCGAAAAATTGGTAACTACTACTCAGCCTGCAACAGTTTGAAGACAACCGTTTTGTATAGACTAGTTTGTATGTATATAGCGTCTTTACAAATAAGACACTCGGGTCTCATTGGGGGGGGGGGGTTCTATCGTGTTGAGAGTGTGCAATTCAGTGTCTTATTCTGCAAAGACGCTAGGGTCTGTATAGGGCCTTTGTCTGTGTCTGCAGAGATGGAAAGCGAACTTGTTTGAAACCTCTCGACCAATAACCGCGAGTTTCATTACTCGATGTTGCATGCCTGTAGACAGTGCTTTTTTAATGTGCTGTTGTAGGCCTACACAAAATGTGCAGTTCTAAATGGATTTGTGCAGTTGCAGAAGCACTTCTGTACAGTTAAAACTAGCAAAAATGATCATTGTCCTCCGATTGGAAGTAATTTAGGCCTACCATGGAGGATGGGAAGAAAGAGAAGGAGTTGTGCAGCTCTAAAAATTTCTTTAAAACAACCCTGTCAGTAGAGGTCCAGCGTTGATTTAAGTATCCTACATTGTAACACTCTAGTGACGAACGTTCTGAAAGCGACATAGAAACCAACGCAGCTAGTAGTTAAAGGGTTAAAACGACTGAACAAAACTCTTACGATACAGGTGTAAGTTTTACAATATGAACCAAGTCATAATTATAACAGAAAACATGTAATTGAATTGAACGCCACGTGAAACTAGGCCTATAACCTACAAGCTAATTGACGACAGTTTGCGTATTTAAACATGTTGCTAATTCATTTCTTAAATTTCTACAAGCACATATTATTAGCAAATAGTCTATTCAGATGCGAAGTTCATGGCTAAACAATTTTTTGCCTGCATCTCAAACACGTTTAACACCTGCAAAATGTATAGCAAACAGTTTTTGCCAAAAATGCTGTATGCGAGGACCTTATAGAATCGTGTCATGGTTAATTACGTGTACTGCAAGCAAACGGCTTCAGAAAGTAATTATAGCAATTAAATCTCAAGTTTTTGGAATCAATAACAAAACTGAACGCTTCTACTACGTAGGCCTGCAATATTATGTCTCAAAGTAACAAGCACACAAGAAGTTGCAATACAGAGGTAGTCCTATCTATATGGGCCAACCAGTATGGCTTTGATAGAAATCACACTGACGAACTCAGTTAAGGCCTAAGCAGAGGACTTCGAAAAAATGATTAACAAAACCTTCAATTAAAGTCAGCAAAAATAGAAAGCGACGAAAAGAGAATTAAAGTAAAACAAAGTGCATGCATGGATCGAAATGACAATTATTAAGATTAGGTCGAAACTTATCTACCTAAAAATCGAATCGTAGAATAGTGGAAGAATCAATCTTCCACCATCTATTTCACCATGTCAATTCAAAAAGCCGCCAACCACGATCATGACCATGTCAGGCGCTCACCGTGTCGTGATCGTAACCTCCAAATTTCTAATGCGACACCCGAAAGCCAAGCGCAGGGCACCAGCTTATCCACTAGCGCTCCCCTTCAAGTTCGTTTAGAAATCCGTCTTTTCCTTTCCGGACTCCGTGTAGGCGAAATAAAGAATCTCCGACTTGGCTCTTCCGATCCTTCCAGGGCGAAACGAAAGCGACGACAGGCTGCTGGACCTCGCAAGGTTGCTCAACGGTTGAAGCTCAGCGCCGGAAAGCACCAGAGACGCGCGCCGTTCCTTTCCCGGTCCTTGAGCCCCACCATCTCTCTCGTCGTCAAAGACCTCTTCCTGCTCCTCATGTCCCTCCCCCGGATCCTCCTCTTCCTCTTCCTCGATTCCTGTGACCAGGGCGTCGAAGTCGTGCAGTTCCTTCTGGATGGAGTCACTGGAGGGAGTCGAGGCGAGGTGGCGGTTGTCGTAGGACATGACGATCTTTGACCCGATCTTCGCTCTTCGGATCGGTGAAGGGAGCTGCGAGATGAGAGCTGCCGCGTCGACGTCCTGACGGGATTTCATCGACAGCAGACGAGTCGGACCGTGAGTGACCGGTGTCGATACGCTGCCTACATGTATACGCCGAGGCAAAGAAACAGAGGGCGCAAGTTAACGCTCTGTCGCCTTATAAGAAACATCTGATCATCGAACCATGTCGTGTTAAACAAAGACAGGATAGACCATTAAATCACTTGCGCTAAAATTTATAAGAATAGAATTAGTTCCATGTTATGAATCAAAAACCGGAAAAGCACAGCAAAATCAATTTCGACCTGATCGATCAGCTTATAGATGAACAGCAGAATAAGCTCTTGTCGTATTTGAACTTATGTTGCAAAGGTACTTGAGTATATATATTATATAATATAATATATCATATTATATATATAATTATATATATAATATGTGTATCCACATCAGAGTGAAAGCACCGCAGGCGTTCAGTGGTCTAAGAAGCTGGAAACCGGTTTAGAGGATAGGCTAGCCTATAGTTTGACATTGAGCAAACACCGGGACCAAAATAATAGCGTAAACCTTACCCTTTCATTGAACAGCAATACACGTTTAATTAAAATGTAAATGACATTAAGCACTTCTTAAGTGCATATTGATTCAAGCATTTTGATCTGAGTAATTTGAAATTTGTAGTAGTTGAAAAGCTATGTACCGCGATCGCAGGCAAAGCATCTAACCATAACAATAGGCCTATCTACGTTGCAGCAGTGCGAGTTTGTGAGAACAGAGGAATCAGAATGAGACAAAACTCATATCGAAGGTTGGAAGGCCGGTCCGGGAGGGGGAGGGAGAGGGATTGGGCTCGGATGTTTAAGGGAGGGGATAGAAGCCCTGAGCATCATGTCCAAATTAAACTGGTTTCTAGAACCTCTTCGATAAAAAAATAGGGTCAACTGTATGGAAGTTGAAGTTTACTCATTCAAGACCCAACTTGTATTAAGAATCGTTTCAAATAAAACAATTATGTGGAAAACAAACCACGGGCAACGCAACTTAAACATGCTTAAAGAAAGGGTTTGAATGGAGGACTAACAGCAAATGAATTTTCGACCGCAAATGGTAAATGACAACATGATTGCAATATATAAGCGTTCACATTAAACCTAGAAGCAAGCACGCGGTGTGAGAAAGCGCATGAGGGTTTCTTTAAACATTAGACATTAGACATCTTATTGAACTCGTCAGACAAATTAAACAATTTGAATTTCATTGATTTGAATTCTTGGAAACAAATTGAAATGTTATTTGCACGTAGCCAAAGAAAATAACAGAAATTCATCATCAAAATCATACGCAACTAGGCTACTGCATACAAACAAAAACAGGGTTTCATCATCTTGAAGCTCACAATTTAAAAACCAACATATCTCGTGTAGCAAATATAAGCAAAAATCGCAGTTGGTCATGAATGATTAAACAAGAAAAATCTGCATCAATCAATTGAGACAATGATTACACAAGCAAGAAAAAATATTTCAAAACATGGAGGCATACAAATGATAATAATTGTCGTTATAATTTTTCAATTGTAAACGGCTTTTAAACAAGACTGATGTAACGATATTTCGGTCACATTATTTTTACAAAGTCAATTGCACAGTGCAATTTGGACGTGTTAGGACAGCAATTGAAACTGACTTCAGAAGTTCAGACCATAGTTTAAAAAATTTTGAGCAAGATTTCTGACGAAGTAGCCTAATATTCACGACAATATTACTAATGCTCGCCCATCTTAAAAAGAGAATTTCGGACTTGATTGCAAAGCAAATACCTGGTAATTAGTAACAAGCGAATAACGAATAGCGGAATCATGCCCTCAGCACCATCGGGGGCGTAGCCACCCAGAAAATACACAAGTAGGCTACTAACACCCAAATACCACCAATGATAGCCATGGGCGCCCGCACATAGGGGCAAGAGGGGGCACTTGCCCCCCTCAGGGAAAATCATTTTTTATTTTTAACTACTATTTTTTGGTTCTTAACACATTTCTTCGCACTAAAGCGCAAATGTTACTAATAATACACAAAGTAAAACTGAGAAGTTTACATTTATAAAACTCTGTGAAACAATATTCGAGTTTTTAATATTCTGCTTCAAATTTTCCAGCTCTTGCTAAACAATTTTACCATAACCATTGTGTTTTGCCCCTTCTGCAAAATCTATGCGGACGCCCATGATGATAGCCATAGAACAACAAGTAGGCAACTTAAAAACCACTTGGCTGGGAAAGCAGACCATTTTGTTCACAATCAAGAAAGACAAAACAGTTTTTCTTGCCGTGAAGAAAAATATTGGCCCGTGTTAACCCTGACAGTGTTACCAGCACCATAGCAACCCGAAGTTCATTGGCACGCATGCAAAACTGCTCAAAGGTTATAGGCTACTAAACGTCTGATTATAGATCAAGTTCACAAGCAGAAAGGCGTTTTGTTCGTTTGCAATGTAGATCATTTAAATAAATTCAACTATACCGTTACATCATTTCCACTTCACCATAATAAATTTCTACTCTTATTATAATGAAATTTCGACTTTTATCAAAAGAGAAATGCTACTTTTGGTCTACCATAATGACTTATTTAAACTCTGCCATAGGCCTATTAAAACTAGGCCTAGGTTACTTCTATCGCTCTAAAAATCTCTACTTCTATCATAATAAATTTCGAGTTTAACCATAATTACAGTCAAGGTCATAGAAGTTCGACTTTTACCATAATAAATTTCGTCTTTACGTCCGTCATTCATTTTTATTATAAACTGTTTTTCGTTAAAACACCCTGTGCACACTTTAAGTGTGTACTTTCCACTCTGAGTTTGCAATAGCTTTATAGGTCTACTAGAAACAGACATTTCAATTATAACCTGGCTGCGAAAAAGTCAAAATTTAAAATTGCAAACTTAAACGAACGTAAATATCATTAATAGCATATTCAAATATTGAAAGCTTTCCAAAACAAATTGAAATCAAATTTGTTTCAGGAATACTGCATTTGAACTTGTATTTAGGCCTAAGTCGTTTCTTTCTAGATAGGCCTATATCTTTCTACTTCAAAGCTACACAAGTACACATCCAACGAAAGCAAAAATAACTCAAACTCGTGTAGGCCTAAATAAAACTAATGTAGCCTAACAACTACGCGCAGACAGCAAAAGCGCTAAAAATATCCTGCGACAAACGAATAAGGCCTACGGACATAATTTAATTAAGCAAGACAGGAAATAAAAAAAATTGTCCAAAAACACAAACAAAATAGCCTACAACTAGTGCAAAGAACTAAAAATCATAGGCCTACATAGTCCAATTGACAATGTAATTGTATAAAGTATCAAGAAAAATAAAAGTTGAAAAAACTACGATTTAACCTATGCCTATAGGCCCCTAAATCACAAGCAGAAACTAAACTTCATTGACTCTTTAAAAACACGTGAAAATACCGTCCGAATTTGTTGCGTAATGCATAAATCATAAAGATACCATGTAGGCGTACTGTAGTTCTAGAAATAATACTAATTTCTTCATAAAACAATTGCCTCCAAGTCTTTCACCAAGACTGATACGTTACCAGCTGCGGACGAACCTTCGACTCTAAAGTGCGCATCAAACTTCTGTCGATACACCATGAACGTGTAGATGCCTTCATCCGTCTGCTGAACATCGTTGATGATTAGAGCATGAAGGGATCCCTCTTCCAACACAACCATCTCGTATTTGCTGCTCGGCGAAATCCATTCCCCGTCCTTCATCCATCGGGACTCCGCGGTCGGCTCCATCAGAGTAATTATAAACTCGACGGTCTGCTTCGAGTATTTCACTCGGTCCAGTCGACCGCTGGCAATGTCCTGAAGACCCTCTGAAGCAAGAATTTTATTCCACGGTTTGACATGTTTCTGTTATGTTAATTTTTGATATATTTTGCCATGTTTTTGCTATGCCTTTCTATGGTCGCATATTGTCCTTAACAAGTCAGCGGTGGCTTGAGGGTGGATTCGAACCTCGAATGCTCCAATGCAACAACGCCACCAATACACACCACCGCGTCCCACATGGCAGGATATATCGGCATTTATCCTTCAGATAAGACATCTTTAGCAGACATCAAAGCTACTCAAGAACTCTACTTTTCCTCTAACATTTAACTACAACAACCCGATGGATGGGAGCCTGTTTATGACTGAATAGCTACTTCACTGTACATTTTTATTACTATAATTTATTATTATTTCTGAGTTTTATTGTACTTTTTACATTTAAGTGGGTGCAGTATGTCACCACTGACTCACCAGGATTTGTCGGATTTTCAATTAAACGAATATAATTATATATTCTATTCTTGTTGGAATCGGCTTGCTTACAAGCTACGTTTTGAGCTCTCTTCCCTTATTTCGTAAACGCCTGAAGACTATACTATTTGTTAGTGGGAGCACTAACTTGGGTCGGGAGCGCTACTGAATCTGTGAGCGGCGCTTTATAAATGTTCAATTACAATTACAATTACAATATAGGTTAGGCCTATATATATATATTATAATTATACCTTCGGTGACCGTGTAGTCAACGTGGGATCGAACGGACCATCGATCGACTCGAAATTCTCCATCTCGGCTTATGTACGCCTTCTTGACGACCCATCGTCGCTGGGTGGCGCTCTGGACACGCTCAGTGACGTTAACGGCCGGATCGGACATGGACTCAACTCGCATGACGGCAGTTTGACGACAGCGTGTGCATTCGAATTCAGCAGCAGCTCTCATGAATTCATCCTCAACTATCTTCCATAACAGACGAGTCTCCACAATCTCCGTCTCGGAAGCTACGAGTAAACAAGCCAAGCACACGCAACGTTTGCAGGATATGTATGTAATGTATAATAAGAAATTATAACATAACATATTTTATTTCGGAACACCAGCATAATACACTGATTTATACAGGGCGTAATTAAACCAGCACATAATAGAATGGTGTGGAGCACCACTGCAGGACCTAACACACGCTGCCTTGGAGAAACAAACCTGGCGCGGAATAACGAGAATGGCATCGGGCACCTACGGGCACTGGTCCCTTGGTTGATGATGATGATGATGAATTAAACCATGACATTGATTTGTCTTCCAGTATTATCAGTTTACCCAGAAGATCCAAAAGGGGTTGAAGGTCCCGCAAGTCAGGGTCACCCGAGAGCTGAGATTATGTATATACATGTATGTATGTGTGTATGTATATTGTACTTGTATGTACATGTATTATGTACATGCATATCACATACATGCATCAGGGCAGAATTTCTTCAGTGCAAGAAGACTTGTGGTTCTAAGATCTGAGGCTTCTGAGCCAATTGTAATCCTCGACATGTTATGTTGCGCTATATGTTAGAACTCATACTTTCCACGTCCAGTTTCGCAGTCGACTGTAGTTCTCCCACAGTTGCCGTGAAGTGCCCTCGGTTGAGAGTCGTAGTCCGGACGATCTCTAGCTTTCGCTCATGTCCCCGCGATGAGATCTTGTATCTGGCGTCCGAAGGGGAGATCTCCCCATCCTCGGTCAACCAGACGACCTGGGCAGAGTCAGGGAAGACCTTGCACGCGAAGACTGCCGGCATTCCCTCCTGGACTGACAGGTCCTTTAGCATGTCCAGGAAGTAGGGCGACATATCTACGACGATTTCACCCATGAATGCAATTATTATAGGCTATAATTATATTATTAATATATTATTACTATTACTATTGTTTTATTTATATTTATTTTTATTTTTTTACTATTACTATTATTAGTAATAGTAGGCTATTATAATTTTCGCCCGAAGTATATATGCTCCCTCTGGCTTTAAAAACAATAATAAAAGCTTTGTTGTTCTGGAGTTAACGGTCATCCTCATCGGTCAACTGTGCAAACGTGCTTCGAAATGCGACAGCATTAAACTTTTGCGTGCAAATTGAAAGTCGCTGAAACAAGCGTGCTGTCTCTTGCGGGTCTACAGAAACAATGGTCAAACGTCGACCTATAGTTCTGCCAAGAATTCCCGGCCCTGAACGTTGATGGGACCAAGAGTTTCCAATGCCACTGGAATAAAATCATGGGTAGTGAGGGTTTCAGCATACTTGGTGATCTTCCTAGTGGCTACTACTAGTGTTATTACTATTATAATGCAGCTATATACCTATGACTTCGAGTGTTGCTGATGCCTTGAGTTCTCCAGCCTCGTTGGTGGCTCTGATGGTGTAGAGACCGGAGTCTCTTCGCTTCGCCTCCTTTATGATCAGCGTCTGTTCAACGCCTGTCGACTTCGTTAGGAATCGACCTCCAATGGACAGCGGCACGTTGTCTTTCAGCCTATTCAAAATAAGAAACAACAAAGTCGAGGATGAGAGATGAGAACATAGATGGAAGGAGCTAAGAAAGAGGAAAGGAAAATAAAGAGGTGTAGGGACAAAGACTGGAGAATTGGACCGAAGATGGAGTGATAGTTTGAAGGCAAATACCATGCAGAGTTACTGCTGGAAGAAAGAATCGATGGCAAAAGGGAAAAGGAAGGAAAAGTAGATGGAAGGAAGGAAGGAAGAGGGAAGAAAGGAAGGAAGAGGGAAGGAAGGGAGTGCATAAGCTACGTAAGGATAGACAGAGGAACAGCGCGCTACGGTAGGCTACCTTAGTAGGCTATCCATACCGATATTCATGCAGTAGGCCTATACACACCGATAAAAAGTTGACAATAATTATTGATATCTGCTTTGAATAGTGTCGATCTGCTGCTTTATAATTATTATTAAGTTCTTGAAACGAAAAGGAAAGAGGAAAGAAAGAGAAAATAAAGACTTCATACCACTGTACTTCTGGATAAGGTTTTCCATCAACGAGTGCCACAAAAGAACCGGTTGATTCTTCCTCGATTTTCAGATTGGAAGGACCTTTCAGGAGCATTGGTTTCACAGTTTTCGCTACAAGAACAAAGGCAGAAGTAGACTTATGAGAATATAAATTTCAGGTTAAATCCAAGTCCGAGTTTAAATAACAAGCCTCCTTGCTATAACCACCCTGTACAGTTACGGTCTATAGCTCACAATAATATGAGCCACTGTACACAATATGTTGTTGCACATAATATGATCCTATATAGCCTAGGATCCATAAATACATACAGGACCCGTATAAATTCCACAAGGGTTCCATTTAATGAAAATGGATAAGTCGGCAGGGCAAGAATGGAACTAAATCATTAGAATGAGTAGAGAAACCTTTTAATGGCAGAGAAAACTTAGGTTCAAGCGGAAACAATGCGTATCCGCTAATAAAGTCCTGGTTTAGGCGAAACAGTACATTAATTAATTAATTCATTCATTCAGAAGACTTATATAGCGCCCTACAATATGACCTGTTTTCAGGCGCTTGATTTTGCCCTGTCTTAAGATTACTAAATAGTCTATAATTGGAAAGCTAATTCTAAAGACTAAATATAGCGATCGATCGACTCACTCTTGACGCCCAGGTACGCAGCATTTGATGCTTCTCCCTCCGAATTCTTCACCACAATTCTGTATTGTCCCGAATCCACTTTCTCAGCATTAATGATAGTCGCAGACAGCTTGACGTCAGTGGCTCCTATATTGACACTGTCGAACTTCAGTCTAGTCGTGTCTTTCAACGCTTTGCCGTCTTTTGACCTACAGTTCAAAGGCATATTATCTCTCAGTTTCGACCTGAATACTTCCAAATTTGAGTTAGATCTACGATGATTCAGCGTGAGAAAAGAACTCTGTCACCAAGTTTAGACACTTGACAGACATATCGAGTTGAACTTCCATGCAGTCGAGCTTGCTGATTCGAAGGTGACAGCTGCTGCTGCGTAAACTTCTAATTTTGAAGTTATTAACCGCTTTATGTTGTCCATTATGAGAAATCGAAAACGTCACGGAATAAGCAGTAACCTAATACGATCACATGGACGGGGATTGCCATGTCACAGAATCTAATTTGCTGCATAAAATTATTCGCGAAAACGTTATAGTCTATAGGCCTACTTGATAAAACCTTAAATTGAACCTAAACTGTGACCATCGTGCTTCAGATTCACATTTCGGTATGACCGTGTGTGAGTTCATTATTGTGTAAATTAAGTTTTTTAAATTTAATTAATTTAATCTTAAATTTTTTATCAATTACTGACCAGATGATGGATGGCAGAGGGTTAGCACTGACTGCACATTCGAGAACAATATGATCCTCTTCAACGAAAGTTCTATCCATCAGCTTCTTAGTAAAGACAGGCGCCCAGAGTTTCTCTGCAGAAAAGCAAATACGAATAGCCTAAGATAAAATGAAGCACACTTTACTTACCAGGTAGGCCTACCCTATATCCTATACGCGTTTGGCTTCTGATCTAAAGATTGCGGTTTCGAGGCTAATTCTCGCGATGAAATTCGAATAAAGGCTAATACTAATTAATTAACACAACAATGACAATTCTAAATATTTAGCGTAGCATGACAAGGGCTTTAAGTGGTTGTTAAAACCCAGCAAATTAACCTGTTACCAAGTTTCCTAACTTCCTCTTAAGCGCTGTGACTACGTCCACTGAGAAAGTGCTTCCAACAATGAGCAGTAAGACTATTGAGTTACAAAATCTTTATTCGGCCTACTTATCAATGTCACCTACAAACCGTCACGTAAATTAAGTGACTTTTAGAGCATATGATGTGTTTCGTTGAAGTGGCGCTATCAATGCCCTAATTTACAATCATCATTACCAAAGCAAAAAATCATATAATTTTTATGCACCTAGGTATCTAAAATGATCTCTCAACGACTTAAACATCAATTAAGAAAATGGGAAAATCGTCTGGAAGGCACCCATTCGTCGTTGCGATACCGTGATGGAAATACCGCGAAATGCTAACGTATCGAATTGCTGGATTTTATTATATAATTATTATACATTCAAAATCATTCATGAAAACCAGAACGTGGCTATCAGTAAGAAAACAACTGACAATGTCTTACCTCTTACAGTAAGCTTGGCAGAGGAAATCAGTTCTCCCCCGTCATTAACAGCTCTTACACTATATTGACCTGCATCGTCCATTCGAGCTTTTTTGATGGTAAGCCAGTGAGTCTGGTCTTTCTTGGATAAGATGAAAACTTCCGATGGTTTGATCTCGCGACCATTTTTCAACCTGGAATCAAGCAAAGTCTGCAATGCTAAAAGTAAAACTAACGCAAAAATGATATGGTTAAAACCAGGGCTATTTTAACGTGCAGTTGTACACAAAATGTGCAGTTCTAAATAAATTTGTGCTGTTGTGAAAGCACTTCTGTACAGTTAAAACTAGCAAAAATGGTCATTGTGGTCCAATTGGAAGTAATTTACCATGTAGGATGGAAAGGAAAAGAAGGGGGTTGTGCAGTTATAAAAAATCCTTTAACATAGCCCAGGTTAAAACATCATTTTTATATGGCGAAGGTTGTTAACGGAAAATGCTAGTTGAAGAAAAGGAAATTGAAGAAATCTAAGAATAAAAATGCAGTGAATTCAGAATGGATAATTACATGTAGTTGAATTCGCATAGGCCTACATTTGTAACTATGTGAAGCACTGATTTGCCATTTTCTACCAAAAGACTTTTTGATAATTCTTACCAATGGACTTTTGGATAATTATTCTTACCAATGGACTGTTGGTTCCGGTGTTCCGTTGATGGCTGCTGTGAAGAAAGCGTCTTCGTGTTCAATGACAACCAGATCAGATGGACCTTTCAGGAAGATTGGACTGATTGTCATCACTGAAAACAAAATAGCATTTTACCTTGAGTGCAAATAAACATACACAAAGCATAGCAACACTGTATATATGTTGGACGCAGAGGTGTAGGGGTATGTCCGGTACCTTGGAGCCGGAAGGTTGCGGGTTCGAATCCACCTCAAGTCGCCGCGTTGGGACCCTTCACTCGCAATTGCTCGTGCACTTCGTTGTGAAGCTCTGGTTCAATGTCCGCGCTGCAGTCGGGAGCGCCTCTGAGTAGCTTTGAAGAGGTGCTATGTAAACACTCGAATGAATGCATACGCGTATGTAGAATACTAGATTCTAAATATGATATAATCGCCTACCCGTGACGGTAAGAGTTGCTGAACAGGATGCCTCTCCAACCGAGTTCCTGGCCCTGACGACAATTTTTCCAGAATCCGAAAGGTCAACATTGTTAAGAGTAAAGAACAGTTTCATTTCGTTGGCTCTTTCTTTGACTGACTCAATCTTAATTCTGGAACTCTGCTTCATTTCCATACCCTCCCTAAACCTGTTGAAATTTACAAACAAAAGATGAAATTTTTTAGAAGAGTCTGTAATATATGTCCATGATTTTGCATGCTTGATAAGTTAGGCTATACAGGGTTAGTTGTTTTTTAATATTATGTACCAATAATTATTTATCTACAGGAGGCCTGACAATCATTCAATGCATCAATAAACCTATAAGTCAATAAATAATAAATCATCAATTCATTTTTATAACCATCCAATTCACAAATTAAACATAAATATTATTAACTTATATACATAAAGATCAAAGGAATTAATACATAAGAAGCAATAACATCAAATAGAAAGCAAAAATAACAGGTTAAATGTTAATGAATAACGATGTAAATTTTTTCAATGAAAATTCTCAATTTCACCCCAACCGTCATGTAGGCATACTTCGATTTAGCGTCAATGACTTCAAAAGTTTACATTTTATAAGCATGCCTAATCTATTCCCGCGATTCACAGGTCCCGAGTTTAAAAAATGTACTACAGGGCGGGTCGATAAAGTAATCCAAAAAGGTTTGCTTTGGCCTCCCTTTATGTCTATGCATGGTGTCTTTAGGAAATCAGTGGCTCTCGCCCAGCCAAGACCAAACAGTATAAACCTATTGAAAATGTGTTCGACTGTACTGTATAGGGATTTGTAGCAATGTAGCAGCTCACCATGAGATTGTTGGAAGTGGCTTCGCGTTGACGGTGCATACAAACGAAACTTTATCCCGTTCATTGAAAGCCTTGTCAACTAGTTCCTCAGTAAAGAAAGGAGCCCACAGTTTCTCTGTTTAAAACAACAGACCATCAATGTAGTTGACGACAGATTGGTTTTTTCGAGATGTCTCCATTACAGTTCTTTACCAAAATCATAATCGAATATCATCTAAAAAAACTGCATCTACCAGCGACGAACGAATTGTATTCATTTACAAAAGTAATCTCAAAGCAAGAATAATTAATTACCAACAAAATAATATAAATTAGGACCCACATAACAAAAAAAAGTGTACATTGATATCAATGCACCTATGTAAATTGCTTTTCTGCAAAGGCTAACACTGTCTCTTAGCATAATGGCACATTTTAAATTATGCTTCTTCTTTAGGTTAGCTGCCTCCAGATGCCCAACGACGCCACTCTTCTCGATGTTGTGCTTTTTCTTTGAGTTTTCCATATCCATCCTCCTTCATCCATTCCAAGAACTTTTTCTAGGTCTTCCTCTTCCCCGCTTCCCCTCCATTTTGCCCTCCACTATGTCTCTTTGCAAGGAGTTACCTCTCAGTACATGTCCTATCCAGTTATTCTGCCGTGTTCTAATCGTATTCATCAAGGATCGTTCCTCTTCCACCTTCTTAAATTATACTACGGAACACTAAATTTAACAATATTAGATCTAATTAAGCATACCATCGGTAAAGAAACTTATCAATGTGCTTAAAAATCTTACCGTTGACGGTAAGCTTGGCAGTGGAAATCAGTTCTCCGCCGTCATTAACAGCTCTTACACTGTATTGACCTGCATCGTCTAAGTGAGCGTTTTTGATTGTAAGCCAGTAAGTCTGTTCTTTCTTGGATAAACTGAAAACCTCAGATGGTTTGATTTCTCGGCCATTTTTCAACCTAAAAATAAGCAAATTCGGCAATGATAAAATAATGCAAAAGTGAGAGAGTAAAAACGCTAATTTTATATGGCGATGGTTGCCCACGTGCACATAAATTGTCACTGAAGGAAATGTAAATTGAAAAAAATAATCTAATAAAAATGCAGTTGATTTAGAATGAAAGATTGATTGAAATCGTAATGTATAATTATTTTTAAGGTTATTTGAAACAAAGACTTAATATTTCTTACCATTGGACTTTTGGTTCTGGTTTTCCATTAATGATCGCTGTGAAGCTTGCATCTTCGTGTTCTGTGACGACCAAATCAGCTGGACCTCTCAGAAAGATTGGCTTTACTGTCATCACTGATAAAACACAGAAACATTTCACTCTAAGTGCATCAACGAAACATAATGTACAAAACAAGACAACGTTGTATATAAAGGCCTATATTCGCGCCATTTCTGTGAGACATTGGTTCGCAACAAATTTAATGATAACAACAATAATACAATAATAAAAAATACTACAACTACCAATACTACTAACAACTACCAATGAAATACTACTACTAAGCTTCTACCAATAATAAGAATGATAATGGGATGATAATAAATTAATAATAACAATGCACGCATATATATAATTATGTGTTTTTAAGGCACCTGAGTCGGGAGCATCTTGAAGATGTGTTGTATAAATACTTGAATGAATGCATGTTTGAATTAATGTAGGCCCCAATATCATAATAATGATTATAATTATTCAAAGTGCTATATAAGAACTCACCAGTGACAGTAAGAGTCGCTGAACAGGATGCCTCTCCTAACGGGTTCCTGGCTCTGATGACAAATTTTCCAGAATCCGAAAGGTCAGCATTGGTCACAGTAAGCAACAATTTCAGTTCGTTCTCTCGTCCTTTGACAGCATCAATCTCAATTCTGTCGTTCTCCTCCAATTCCATACCCTCTCTGAACCTGGTGAAAAAATGCGTAACAATGCATACATGTATATTTGAATACTGTGATTTTAAGGCACCTGAGTCGGGAACATCTTGAAGAACTGTTATATAGGCCTAAATACTTCACAAAGAAAAGAAGAATTATTCAATCTTGCATACACGTTTTGCATACTTGGCAAGTCAGGTTACATGTTTAGTGAAACAATGTTTGTTTTTATTATGGATGATAATAATAATAATAATAATAATAATAATAATAATAATAATAATAATAATAATAATAATAATAATAATAACGAGTGGCGATCGGCCCACGCCTAGGTCTCAACCTGTGTGCTCCACATCCGTGCCAGTGTGGTGCAGACCCCGGAGGTCACCACGGACTGGTATGCAAGAATACAGAAGGACGCTCAAGCCGCCACTTTGCGATGAACGACATCATATGGAGATCCCTCAAAAGAGCGGACATCCCCAGCTCGAAAAAACCCTCTGGTCTCCTTCGCAGTGACGGTAAGAGGCCAGTCGGAGCGACGCTCATACCGTGGGCTGGTGGAAAGTACTTGACCTGGGACGCGACCTGCATCCATTCTTGTGCCGCATCTTACTTACCGAAGTCATCGATGATACCTGGGAGTGCAGCTGAATTAGCCGCTTCGCGTAAAATAGCAAAATATGCAGAGCTCCCCGCAACCCACAACTTCGTGCCAATAGCTTTAGAGACATTAGGTCCAATTAATTTGTCAGGTCGTGAGTTCCTTATGGAATTAGGTAGTCGGCTGACTGCCGCCACAGGTGACTTTTTGGAATCTATGTATCTATTCCAGCGTCTGTCCATCTGCACGCAACGATACAACGCAATAGCATTTAGGGGTACGGTACTTTTATGCACGACACTGATGGCGAAGACCAAGAACTGTAGTAACGATTGTTATTCTTCGGAACTTTTGTCAAAAGTAATAAATGATTGTTTTTATAATAATAATAATAATAATAATAACAACAGAACAACAAAGCTTTTATTATTGTTTTTAAAGCCTGAGGGATCATGTATACCTCAAGCGCTAAAAAAAAATAATAATAATAATATAAAAAAATATTATTATCTATCAATCAACCTGCAATCATTCATTCTCTCAATAATTAATTTTCTAACCATCCAATTAAGAGATTAAATGTAATCATCATTCACTAAAATAATCAAGACCATAAGGGTTATCCTCGAAGGATCATAGATCGCCCTATATAAGAACATTAAATAGAGATAAATCATAACAGATAGCTTAATAATAAAATTAATAATGATGCATTTTCATGTAATGAAAACTTGTCAAATTCGCTTGGTCGCCATATAAGCTTATTTTAAGTCAGCAAAGCATCGTCGACTTTATTCACAAAGCTTAAAATTCAAAAGATTTCACATAAACTTCGCAACTTATGTAGTCATCTACACGATTTCCCGCGGTTCTCAGGTACTCTATTCGAAAAATAAATTAGATGTAAGATGCCTTTATGAAGTCAACGACTCTTGCCTTGCCTAAACTAGACCAAGGCGATATAGATAAGTTGAAATGTTTTAATCTGCACTGTAAAAATGCTGCTACGGCTCACCAAGAGATTGACGGAAGTGGCTTTGCGTTGACTGTGCACGCAAACGAAATCTTATCCTGTTCAATGAAAGCTTTGTCTGCTATTTCCTCCGTGAAGAAAGGAGCCCACAGTTTCTCTGTTTAAAACAACACACCATTCGTCGTTGAGATAGGCCTACATCGATGGAAAGTACCGCGAAATGCTAACGTATTTAATTGCTGGATTTAATTATATAATAAGTATTCTATATGCGAAATCATTCATGAAAACTAGAGCGTGGCTATTAGTAAGAAAACAGCTTTCAATGTCTTACCTCTTACGGTAAGCTTGGCAGAGGAAATCAGTTCTCCCCCATCATTTATAGCCCTTACACTGTATTGACCTTCATCGTCCATGCGAGCTTTTTTGATTGTAAGCCAGTGAGTCTGGTCTTTCTTGGATAAGATGAAAACTTCGGAAGGTTTGATCTCGCGGCCATTTTTCAACCTGAAATCAAGTAAAATTTGCAATGATAAAACTAATGCAAAAGTGATATGGTCAAAACATCAATTTTCTATGGCGATTGCTGCCAACAGAAATTGTTATTGGAAGAAATGTAAATTTAAGAAATCTAAGAATAACAGAGCAGTGAATTCAGAATAGTTAGCTAGTTGAATTCACATACTTTTGGAACTTTATGCGAAGCACAGTTTTGCCATTTCCTACCACTAGACTTTAGGCTAATTCTTACCAATGGACAGTTGGCTATTCCTTACCTATGGACCTTTTGATAATTCTTACCAATGAACTGTTAGCAATTTCTTACCAATGGACAGTTGGTTCCGGTGTTCCGTTGATGGCTGCTGTGAAGAAAGCATCTTCGTGTTCAATGACAACCAGATCAGATGGACCTTTCAGGAAGATTGGACTTATTGTCATCACTAAAAAACACAATTGCATTTGACCTTGAGTGCAACTAAACATACACAAAGCATAGCAACACTGTATATATGTTGGTCGCAGAGGTGTAGGGGTATATCCGGTACCTTGGAGCCGGAAGGTTGCGGGTTCGAATCCACCTCAAATCGTCGCGTTGAGACCCTTCACTCGCAATTGCTCGTGCGCTTCGTTGTGAAGCTCTGGTTCAATGTCCGCGCTGTAGTCGGGAGCGCCTCTGACTAGCTTTGAAGAGGTGCTATGTAAACACTTGAACGAAAGCATACACGTATGTAGAATATCAGATTCTAAATATGATATAATCGCCTACCCGTGACGGTAAGAGTTGCTGAACAGGATGCCTCTCCAACCGAGTTCCTGGCCCTGACGACAATTTTTCCAGAATCCGAAAGGTCAACATTGTTAAGAGTAAAGAACAGTTTCATTTCGTTGGCTCTTTCCTTGACTGACTCGATCTTAATTCGGGAGCTCTGCTTCAATTCCATACCCTCTCTAAACCTGTAGAAATTTATAAACAAAAGAAGAAGAATTTTAGAAGAATGTCTGAAATTTACAAACAAAAGAAGAAGAATTTTAGAACAAAGTCTGAAATTTATAAACGAAAAAAGAAGAATTTTAGAGGAAAGTATGTGATATATCCATAATTTTGCATGCTTGATAAGTTAGTCTACAGGGTTAGTTAAACAATGTTTTTCATTATAGACCAATTTATCTACGGTCGGCCTGAACAACCATTCAATGAATCAATAAGCGTATAAGACAATAAATAAATAAATCATTAAATCATTTTTTATAACCATCCAATTCACAAATTAAACATAAATATTATTAACTTATTTACATAAAGATCACAAGAATTGACATCTAAGAAGCAATGACATCAAATAGAAAGCAATCATAACAGGACAAAATTAATGTTAATAAACAGCGATGCACATTTTTCAATGAAAATGTTCAATTTCAACCCAACAGTCATGTAGGTCTACTTCGATTTAGCTTCGATGACTTTACCTCAAAAGTTTACATTTTACAAGCATGCCTAATGCCTAATCTATTCCCGCGATTCTCAGATCCCGAGTTAAAAAATGTACTACAGGGTAGGTCGACAAAGAAATCCCCAAGGTTTGCTTTAGCCAACCTTGTAAGTTTATGATGTCTTTAGGAAATCAGTGGTTCTCGCCCAACCAAGACCAAAACAGTATAGACCTATTGAAAATGTGTTCTACTGTTCTGTATAGGAATTTTTAACAGCTCACCATGAGATTGTTGGAAGTGGCTTTGCGTTGACGGTGCATACAAACGAAACTTTATCCCGTTCATTGAAAGCTTTGTCAACTAGTTCCTCAATAAAGAAAGGAGCCCACAGTTTCTCTGTTTAAAACAACAGACCATCAATGTAGTTGACGACAGATTTGTTTTTTGAGATGTCTCCATTACAATTCTTAGAAACACAGCCTAATTATTATCTCGGGAAAAAACTGCATTTACCATCAGAGGACGAATGATAATCAATGACTAAAGTAATCTCAAAGCAAAAATTAATTACTTGTGACCAAAACTAAGAATATAGGTCTATATTAAGCCATACAAACTAAACAATTTGTAGGTTTAAATTAATATCAAAGGAGATATGCATGCATATTGTGTTTCTACATAACACTGTTTCTTATTATAATGGAACATTTTAGATAATTTAGTAATATGGAATAATAAATTTGACAATATTAGCTTTAATTAATTAAGCATACCATCCGTACAGATACATATGAATATGGTTAGAAATCTTACCGTTGACGGTAAGTTTGGCAGTGGAAATCAGTTCTCCTCCGTCATTAACAGCTCTTACACTGTATTGACCTGCATCGTCCAAGTGAGTGTTTTTGATCGTAAGCCAGTAAGTCTGTTCTTCCTTGGATAAACTAAAAGCTTCGGAGGGTTTGATCTCTCGGCCATTTTTCAACCTAAAAATAAGCAAATTCGACAATGTTAAAATAATGCAAAGTGAGAGAGTAAAAACATTAATTTTATACGGCGATGGTTGCCCACATAAATTGTCATTGAAGGAAATGTAAATTGAAAAAAAAATTAATATCACTACGTTGGAGACGAGAACCTACAAAAGATTTTAATCATTTATAGCCTGAGGGATCTTTACTACCTCGGGCAAAAATAAAAAAATCTAATAAAAATGCAGTGAATTTAGAATGAAAGATTGATTGAAATCGTTACGTAGGCCTATAATTATTTTTAAGGTTATTTGAAACACAGACTTGATATTTCTTACCACTGGACTTTTGGTTCTGGTTTTCCATTGATGACTGCTGTGAAGCTTGCATCTTCATGTTCTGTGACGACCAAATCAGCTGGACCTCTCAGAAAGATTGGCTTTACTGTCATCACTGATAAAACACAGAAACATTTCACTCTAAGTGCATCAACTAAACATAATATAAAAATACAAAACACAACAACGTTGTATAAAATTATTATAAAGGTCTATATTTGCGCCATTTCTGTGTGACCCTGGTTCACAACAAAATTAATGATAACGACAATAATAAAAAAACACGACTACTACCAATACTACTACCAATTAGGCCTACCAATAAGATTACACTTCTAGTCTTCTACCAATAATAAAAATAAATGGTAATGGGATGATAATAAATTAATAATAACTATGCATGCATGTTTATTTGAAAACTGTTTTTAAGGCACCTGAGTCGGAAACATCTTGGAGATACGTTATTTAAAAACTTTAATGAATTCATGGTTGAATTAATGTAGGTCCCTATAATTTTATCATAATATTATATTTAAAATGCTATATAAGAACACACCAGTGACGGTAAGAGTCGCTGAACAGGATGCCTCCCCAAGCGGGTTCCTGGCTCTGACGACAAATTTGCCAGAATCCGAAAGGTCAGCATTGGTCACAGTAAGCAACAATTTCATTTCGTTTTCTCGTCCTTTTACGGCATCTATCTCAATTCTGTCGCTCTCCTCCAATTCCATACCCTCTCGAAACCTGTTGAAAGTCACAAAGAAATTAAGAAGAATTATTTAATCTTTCATACAAGTTTTTTTGTATAGATCTACTTGGGAAGTCAGGTTACATGTTTAGTGAAACAATGTTTGTTTTTATTATGAATGAAAATAATAATAAAAATTATTATTGTTATTATTATCTATCTATCAATCTGCAATAAATCCTTAATTAATTAATTAATTAAGTCATTCATTCACTCTCTCAATAATTAAATTTCTAACCATCCAATTCAGAGATTAAACATGATCATCATTAACTAAATCAAGACCATAAGGATTCTCCCCAAAGGATCATCCAAATTTTAAAAATTGTATTTAAATTTTTTTTAAATAAAATGAAAACTTGTCAAATTCGCCTGGTCGCCATATAAGCTTAATTTAAGTCAGCAAAGCCTCGTCGACTCTATTCCAGTGTTATTTTAGTTCCAGCATTAATTTTTATTCCTATTCTTATTCTATTCCATTGTTGTAATTTTTATTCTAGCTTTTGTTCTTCTTTATAAATAAATTTCGTTCTTATTCTAGTTCCACTTCCTATTTAGAAATAATTTTAGTTCCAGTTCCAGTTCCAGTTCCAGTTCTAGTTCCACTTCCAATTCCACTTCTCATAGTTATGTCTAACATGAATGATTACAGTAACACACAAAACCTATTTATAAGATTACTAATAATTAGAAATAATAATCAATAGGAGAAAAAAATATTTTTTTTTTTTAAATTTCCTTTTCTGATGCCTTCAGTCCGAAAAACTATTATTTTTTTTAAAGTTTCTATTTCTATTCCGTTCTCGTTCCAGAAAAATATTGACATTTTTATTCCTATTCTATTCTCGTTCCAGAATTATTTTTTATTCCAGTTTTCGTTCCATGGAACGAAATTAAAATAATTATTATTCTTATTCTATTCTCAGGAACTAAAATAACACTGCTCTATTCACAAGCTTAAAATTTAAAAGAGTTCATCTAAACTTCGCATCTTATCTAGTAAACCAACTCGATTCCCCGCTGTTCTCATGTACTCCAGTCGAAAATAAATCAGATGTAGGTCTAAGATACCTTTAGGAAGTCAACGACCCTTGCCCTTGCCTAACCAAGACCAAGGCGATAGGCCTAAAGATCAGTTTAAAAAGGTTTTAATATGCATTGTAAAAATCTGTTACAGCTCACCAAGAGATTGATGGAAGTGGCTTTGCGTTGACTGTGCACGCAAAGGAAATCTTATCCTGTTCAATGAAAGCTCTATCGGCTATTTCCTCCGTGAAGTAAGGAGCCCACAGTTTCTCTGTTTAAAACAACAAACCATCAATGTAGTTGACGACAGATTCGTTTTACGAGATGTTTAGTTTTTTAACATTGCAATTCTTTTAAAAATCATAGTCAAATATAATGATGTGCATATACTGCATAACTGCACTCACCAGCAAAGGACGTATTGTAGGCTATTCGCCAACCAAAGTGAAAGTAAGAATACAAACTACATGTACAAACATACTAAAACATTTATCTTGATTTGTATGTTAATATTAGTGCAAAACTGTGAATACTATTTGCATATATCACAATTTAATATTGTATGGTAATTAAAAAAAATTAAATCTAACCACCCACTCTACCGCTCACCATCCATTAAGAAGCAAATGAGTATGCTTTAAAATCTGACCGTTAACAGTAAGCTTGGCAGCGGCAGTCAGTTCCCCAGCGTCATTAACAGCTTTCACACTGTATTGACCTCCATCGTCGAGACGGGCATTTTTGATCGTAAGCCAGTGAGTCTGGTCTTTTTTGCCCAAAACTAAAACCTCTGACGGTTTAATTTCTCGACCGTTTTTCAACCTGAAAGCAGACAAAGCGTACATAGTTCGAAAGTTTCAAGACAAGCGTATACTTTGGCCAACTGCAAATCACTAATGCAAATTACTTTATTTTGATTGCAAGGAAAGCAATTAATTATATTAACTTGTTGCTCAAGGCTCGTTCGAATATCGATGGTAAAAATAAGAGAAATTTAAAATCATAACTGAAATATAATGACAGGCTACATTTCTTACCAGTGAACTCTCGGTTCTGGCTTCCCGTCGATTGTAGCCGAGAAGATAGCATCTTCATGTTCAAAGATCACCAGATCGGTTGGACCTTTCAAGAGAGTTGGTTTTATGGTTCTTACTGGAACAGACAAACAAAGTCTCTTTGCGATAATAGATTATAGAACTGTTTATTGAAATTGTCCTCCTGCCAAGGTTCAGAGGTGCAGTAGCACTGTAGCAGTAGTAGTAGCAGTAATAGTAGTACCCTCAATTGACAACACCACATAACACTTCAAGGGGATACGTTCTCAACCTATTTATCAAAGGGGTTTAACGCAGATTGGTTGCTTACTTTTCACAGTGAGTTTCGCTGAATTCGTTGCCTCTCCCTCTGAGTTTCTAGCTACCACGGAATATTCGCCTGAATCCAACACTTCGGCTTCGTTGAGTCGCAGGAAAATCTTCACTTCATTTTCTTCTCCCTCAACAGAAGCGATGTCGATTCTGGAGTCGCCCTTCAACGGTCTTCCGTTCTTAATCCTGTTGCAACGAATATGTGAAATTATTTTATAAATGATACTAGTTATTATTTATGCCGACTATCTCTGTTTTCTTTCTAAATCTAATTAATTAAAGCTTGTAGTCTTCTTCGAAATAAGCCGCAACACCAACTGAAAAGTTCATGAAGAAACCATCAACAATGAATGTCATGGACATAATTAATTATAGAATAATATTGAACTTCCACTCTAACTTTACTTGATATCGGTCGCACATAACGTTTCGATGAATTAGAGATTAAGTGAGAAATACAATTTAAAATAAAGGCCTATGTTTTAGCCTACGGTTTGTGTCTGTTCTGAAACGCTTACAATTATAGGCTACTGAAACTGCTTCAACTGTGCATGAAAGAAATAGTAGGCCTAGGCGTACGTACAGATACGTTTCAAAACAGTGATGCCTGCATAAATGTTAATTAGAACTTTTGCTAGAAATTATTAATATTGTGTGCATAGTAGGCCTATCCACTCACCAGGTTATTGAAGGAAGTGGTTTCGCATTGACAGTGCATGCTAAGGAGATTTGATCGAGTTCTATGAATGCTCTGTCACTCATCTTCTTCGTAAAGAAAGGAGCCCAGAGTTTCTCTGTTCAAAAACACCAGCAGGAAAATTATGTGCCTTGTTGGTTAACAGCATGTCATTGTAATATGGAGGATCTGAAATAAAATACTATTAAACAATCAAATAAAAGCAGATTCACTTCATTAAATATTATTCATTCATACCTTAAAAGAAGTTGCATAGGGGCTCTTTAAGAGGACTATTTACTACTCAGAGGCGCTCCCAGTCCAAGCGCGGCCCAAATTAATCGAATGTCTTAACTGTACTTAGGCCTAATTGTACATGACAAAATAATAGTCTCAGTCATTTAAGATCCACATTGTATACAAGCCAATAGACAGTTTCTATCACTATATTTACGATATGTCTAAAACACATTGCCCTGATAGTACTTATTTTAAGTATTGGATCCATGAGTGATAGCCGTACCATACATAAAGAATCGTCAGCATGCTTCAGCACCTTACCTCTTACAGTAAGCTTGGCAGTGGCTGTCAATTCTCCCGCGTCATTCACAGCTCTAACACTGTATTGACCTCCATCGTCCAGATGAGCGTTTTTAATCGTAAGCGTGTGGGTCTGGTCTCTCTTGGTCACAATGAATACTTCAGACGCTTTGATTTCGCGACCATTTTTCAACCTGACAGCAGAAGAAGCTAATGCGTTTAAACTTTCGAAGTTAATGCTGTTAATCTAGACCTACTATTGCTATGTTAGGTAGGCCTATCGCATTATATAAATTGCTACTAAGAAACACATTGGTTTTTGATGCATAAGAAAGACCATAACTTTTTCGCAAGCTTCGTTATGAAAATTCACGAAAGAAAACTAAGAAATTATCAATTCAAAACTATAAAGAATTTTTTTTTAAATCATCATTTCAAAACTGCAAATAAAGTTTATGAAACAAGTCATCAATTCAAACCTGTTAAGATAATTTAAAAAATCATCAATTCTAAACTATAGAGAAGATTTTAAAAAGTCATCAATTCAAAACTACAAAGACAATTTATAAACAAATAATCAATTCAGAACTGTTAAGAGATTTCCAAAAAATCATCAATTCAAAACTACATAGAAAGTTTCAAAAATCATCAATCCAAACTCTGAAGAAGTTACCAAAATTATCAATTCAAAATTTCAAAAAGTTTTTAAATGATCAATTCAAGGCTACGAAGAGGGACAGGGTAATCGTGGAATCATTGCACAGTATAAATTTATAGTTCATAATTCATTTATTTTATTTATTTATTCTCCGTTTCTTCTCTCTGCTCAGAGGCGCTCCCGACTACAGCACAGACACTGCATCGGAGTTTCACGCCGAAGCGTCCGAGCAATTACTTACCATTGGACTCTTGGTTCTGGCTTTCCGTCGACGGTAGCCGAGAAGAAAGCATCTTCATGCTCAATGATCACCAAGTCGGTTGGTCCTTTCAGGAAGGTCGGCTTGATTGCCCTCACTGAAACAAAAAACCCAAAATCCACGTGAGTTAATGCAATAATAGTCTACATAGAGAGTTCAATGTTTGGTGCATCAGTCTATCGAAAGCAGTCAATTAAATCTGTTTAAATCTGTTTAAAAAACTGCGAATTGTTCCAAAGTACACCCTACAGGGCCTACACGAACGCGGAAAACTGAGAAGAAAAAATTAATGAATGTAACATTATTATTAGCAATAAAAATATGAAAATTTTGTTTCGATCAAGCGCTGGTGAATAAGTTGGTTCCCGTGACTGCACTTTTGTGGGCGCTGTAGAAATTTCGAGATTACTATTACGATAACGCGTTGTCAAAAACAACGTGTAACAGCCTTACTTTTAGGCTATATTAATTTTTGGCCCTATAGAGCTAGACCTACCATTCACAACGAAACTTATGAATACTTAGAACACTTACTGTTAACTGTAAGCTTGGCAGCGGCTGTCACTTCTCCCGCGTCGTTCACGGCTCGAACACTGTAATGACCCCCATCATCCAGTTCAGCGTTTTTGATCGTAAGTGAGTAGGTCTGGTCTCTCTTGGTCAAAATGAATAGGTCAGACGGTTTGATTTCACGACCAAGTTTCAGCCTGAAGAATAAAAAACCGTGTAGCTCTTAAAATATTTTTATGAGATACAGGCACCATAGGCTAGTCTACGAAACTCTGTAAATAGCCTTCTACAAGTGTCTATGATCGGCGTGCACAATGAAAGGCATTTGACAAATCTTTACAAAGGCCTACAAAACAATACACCATACAAACATGAAACTAATTCGGTTTTTGTGCATAAATAACTGCAAATTTTGACAAAATCTTGTTGATGATAATTTAAAAAATAAATGTAATGTAAGAATCATTAAAGTGAAACTGAAGACAGTAGGAAAATGTTTCGTCATTTAAAATTTTAAACTCATAATTTACAATTTAGGCTGCATACCATTGAACTCTTGGCTCTGGTTTACCAGCGATAGTTGCAGCGAAGGTTGCATCTTCATGTTCAAAAATCACCAAGTCCGTTGGTCCTTTCAATAATGACGGCTTTATTGTCCTCACTGAAACAAAAGCAATAAATCCTCTCCCCTAATAAGTGAACGATGTCCTCGTATATATATATATTATATATATATATATATATATTATACATATTTATACATATGTATAGGCCTACATCATTTGCGTTTGTACGAAGATAATAATTTAGCGCATTTGCATAACTCACTTATCTAGCAGATACAATGTCATGTATGAACAAGCGCGTTTTAAGAAAGTATGCAACTCTCGCGGCACAGGGTTAAAGGCAACATTACATAAATGTAATGGTAGACCATGTCTAGAAGAATTGGTGCAACAAATTAAAAGGCAAGAGCAACTCAAGGCACGATCAACTCTGTTGATGAGCGTCCGCATGGCACCTGCATATCTTCATACGTAACAGAGCGCAGGATCTTTGATGCAGCTTATGTGAGACTGAAACATAGAGCTACCTGCTGTCTCTCTATAAGTAGAGCTGGTAACTGACGCATTATGATGATTATTGATCTGTGTGGAAACGAATGAATACATGTATACAATGTATGTGAATAGCCTACATGTATACTATACATGTATGTGAATACATGTATAATACATGTAGGCGTATGTGAATACACGTGAGCTTTATATCTTACAGTTGACAGTGAGCTTCGCAGAGGCAGTAGCTTCTCCATCGTCATTAACAGCTCTCACACTGTATTGACCTGCGTCATCCAGCTGAGCGTTTTTAATCGTAAGCCAGTGAGTCTGGTCTTTCTTGGCCAGAATCAACTGCTCAGATGGCTTGAGTTCACGACCATTTTTCAACCTGAAAAATTAAATTCTCCAGAATTCTAAATATTTCTACGTTAGGTTACCGAAAGGAGTCAATTAAATGCGTGTAAAGAACTGCGAATTGTTGCAAAGTAGGATCATACACGTAGCCTACGTGGCAGATTGAGAATAAACAAAATTAAATTAGCAATAGCAATAAAACAATATAAAAATATAGCTATGGCTGTTGCGATTGCATTTCCAAGGTAAAAATAATTTATGATAATTTCTTACCATTGCACTCTTGGTTCTGGTTTGCCAAAGACGGTTGCATTGAAGACTGCATCTTCATTTTCAATGATCACCAGGTCGCTTGGTCCTTTGAGAAGAGCTGGTTTCACTGTCCTCACTTATGAAAAGAAAAAGAACCTTTTACTTCAGTGTAGGCCTATATTAACCTTTTGAACTAACGCTGAGACCGCCAAGTGACAATGGATATAATTGGACAATTATACAATACAATTAAATATCGCTCTTCTTACAAAGCGCATAAGTGCACAAAAGATGATCATGATGATGACGATGCTATACTAAATTATTTACTCTTAATGGAGATATTGTCAAATGCATTTCGTGGCAATGCCATGGCCTAGGCCTTCTTAATGACCTTCTCGTCATTATAGAAGTTAGAATGATGTATAAGTCACTTAAATACTTACTTCTGACTGCAAGAGTGGCTGAGTGAGACGCCTCTCCCTCTGAATTTCTCGCTGTTACAGAATATTCGCCAGTATCCGACATTTCAGCTTCTTTCAGAGAAAGCAACAGCTTCAATTCATTTTCGCGTCCTTTAACAGAGATGATCTCGACTCGATGACCATCCTTTATAGCTTTACCGTCCTTAAACCTGTTGAGATGCACACAGAAACGTAGTTTAACTTTGCTTAAAATCGATAACTGATTGATTCCATTTTAATTTTTGATCGACTGTGTTGGTAAATATAGCTGAAAAGTTAGTAGTCAAGCAGAAACAGTAGGTTATGTACAAATAATGTCAATATGGAAAATTGCAACATGAAAATAATAATCCAATGAAGTCAGAACAAATCTTAAGTTAATCCAAGTGTTATTGACGAGCTTTTACCTCATTTTCAGTTGAAAGCAGTTAGAGCCTTAATACATTAATCTTCCATCAGCGATCATTGCTAATGCTTTGCCCACTACTGTAACAGTTGACCCACAGTTCAGAACGTGGACAGAAAGCTGCTTTGATGTCTCATTGAAGACATAGTACTGTATTGCATAAAAGCCCGGCGAAAAAAATAGTATTATAAAAACTATTCGAAACTGTTTCTTGCCTAAACCATTATGTCCATTTCAAAAACATTTTGCTGAAGGGTCTTCAAGAATAAAAACAATAACTAGGCTATTATCAGAAGATTTCAAACATTTTGCTGAAGTGTCTTCAAGAATAGAAAACAATAACTATTATCAGAAGAATGGTCTCACCATGTGATTGATGGCAGCGGCTTCGCATTGACAGCGCAAGTGAATGAAACTTTATCTTGTTCGTAGAATGTTTTGTCGCTCATCTCTTCAGTGAAGAACGGAGCCCACAGTTTCTCTGTAAGAAAACATCAGCAAAGCAACATCAAAACTCACTTCTTATTTACTTAAATACTTAGGCTTACTCCTGACAGCAAGAGTAGCTGACTGTGTCGCCTCTCCCTCTGAATTCCTGGCCGTTACAGAATATTCGCCAGTACCTGGTATCTGACATTTCAGCTTCTTTTAGAGTAAGCAACAGCTTCAATTTTATCGTTTAGGATTGAAATACAGAGGCTAAGATGAGTCGGGGTATGAGTTCATGAAAGGTGAGATTTCAACTTTTAATGAAAAGACCTAGGGTGATAGATGGACGCACCTCAGGTTTATGAAGGTGTGTAATTGGCAAAGATGGTGGCACTAAGCATGTTGCTTGTTAAGGCCCTATAAAAACATTATGACCTTCTCGTTAGCCGTGGACTCGTGGTTGGGCTGGGAGCACCTCTAGTAGGCTTCTTGAAGGCGCACTATATAAGATGTGGAATGAATGAATTTTTTGACCTGCAAGTGACTGATCCATCCGTTATGAAACTCGTGAACGTGCTGTAAAAATCATCTTACCGTGAACAGTAAGCTTGGCAGTGGCAGTTAGTTCTCCCGCGTCGTTCACAGCTTTCACGCTGTAATGACCTTCATCATTCAAACGGGCGTTTTTGATCGTAAGCCAATGTGTTTTGTCGTTGTCGCCACAAATTAAAAGTTCCGATGGTCTGATTCTAGCTCCGTCTCTCAGCCTAAAAATGAAAAATTATAACTCTGCAAAGACTTGAAGAACTTTTACTCTGACATGAAAAGCTGAGATAACAAAAATGTGCAAGGGTTCCTTAGCTTAAATGTAACAGCGGACTGCAGAGAAAACCTCAGACCTAGATTTTTTCAATTGCGTGGAAAACAGTTATGAGAATAAAGCATAAACATTTTGTCAAAATAATAGAACCCGTATTCCCATATTGGACCTGTATATTATACCGCTTACATGGGCTCCATTTAACGCTCATGAAGTATGCTTTCAGCATCTGTAAATTGCTTTCAGAATTAAGGTTAAAATACATGTAGTGTTACACTGGAAAGATCGAGTAGCCTAAATTTAAATGCCCGTGCTAACAGGGTGAGAACTGCCAGAGGCTGGGGTTTTAATCCCCTGGTCTTTCTTAGAATCTCATAGTTATGTCGTCATTGCAACACAAACGCCACGTGGATCAAGGTCTCACCCTCTCCAGTTATTTATCTACAAATCTCACACTGCATGTTTGACGAAATAAAGAAACGAACTTGAAATAAAATGAGACAAATTACCGAAATTCTAAGATATGCAATTATTTTCTAACCAGTGGACTTTTGGTTCTGGTTTTCCATCGATGGTTGCAATAAAGGTGGCATCGTCATGTTCAATGACGATCAAGTCAGTTGGTCCTTTCAGCAAAGCCGGCTTTATTGTTCTCACTTAACAAAATTATAACATAGCATTCTTAATCTTCTGACTGGAGCATGTCTTTTGTAATGTGTGATTTGAAAGTGCGTATTTAAAGGTCGACTCTTCAAGAGAATTATGCCTGGCAACACAAATTCACTATTGACTGGAATGGATACAACCAAGGTCACGTTACAGGTTAAAATCACTTGGACAAAATAACGTAGAAAACATTAATTCTAACGGTCTAAGGAAAATATAAAATTGTAAATTTTTAAACCCGTCAAATTATTCACAATTAGCAGATGAAGGAAGGGTGATGTGGATTACTGAGCGATGACTATTTTTGGGAGCCAGCTTTACAATGTCTTCTCGTATTCATACAAAGACGCAATTGCAAATGCCTATAGGGCCTATACCTGCACAGTGCACTTACTGGTACGCAAACACATAGCCTACATGGATCCAACGTTATCAGACACAAGAGAGAGGTAACTTACTCCTAACAGAAACCGTGACTGAATCGGATGCTTTGCCAACGGAGTTCTGAGCAGCGACGGTGTATTCGCCAGAGTCAACCAGCTGCGAGTCTTTCACTCTGAGAGAGACGAGAATCTCCGTCTCTGTTCTCTTCGTAGACTGACGCTCAACACGAAGACTGTCTTTCAGCTCACGACCATCTTTCAACCTGTGTTAAAATAGGAAATAAAGAAACAGTCCGTTTTCAACTTTGCCTGTCTTGGCACATCATCTCTGAGTCGAAATAATAGGCACTCGATTAAATCATTGTCTACTTTTAGCCACGGCGCCCACCGCTACAAATTCGCTCACTGATCGTAGCCTATATCATCACTTTCAGTCGATTCCATGACTCCATGAGTCTTAAGTATAGCCCGTAAGTTCGTTGCATACTTATCCAGGCAATGTTATTTATTATGTCAATTGTCAAATCTATTAATAACTTGGTAAGTTCATGATAACATAAAGAAATCGCTTTTTTCGCGACCGTATCGACTTATTATAGGTGTTTGCAATAAACTACATTGTGTAAACAAATCGTCGTATATCTCATTCTCTTATCAGAAATATAGAAATACACTCTAACCTACCAAAGTTATTAATCTTCTCTTCAGACTACTAGTATACTAACCAAGTGATCGTTGGAAGTGGTTTAGCACTGATGGCGCAGACGAACAACAACTCCTCGAATTCTGTGAGTGTCTTGTCTGACATTGGTTCTAGAATTATTGGAGCCCAGAGTTTCTCTGCAAAAGAAAAAAGAAACATTTCTAATGTATAGCACCAGTTAGTTTAATTTAATTGATTTCCACAGCAATCTAAAGATGACAGAGGCATAGGAATATTCGATTCGTTTTCACATTAATTTTACATTGTAGACATAAATAATTATGTAAACAGGAATATGTATAGAAGGGTCTAACAAGGCAACGCTCTAGTCTCTATAGAGCACACAACAGAGTAGTAACCACCGCGGACTCGTTATCCCATAAACCTCTCTCGTTCGGGAGCTACAACAGACCTGTGTTGAAATTAATTTGACAAAATTTGCAAACAAAAGTACGGTCGGCATCATGGTCTATTGGTTTTAATCAAGAATGTACTTGTACTTTCCTACTTAACATGACTGTGTATTGGTGTAATGGTGTAGTGTAATTGTTACCTTAAGGCGCCCTACAACGGAATGGCTGTGCCATATAAATTGTCGTTATTATAATTGTATTATTAAGTAAAACTTGTAACTTGTAACTTGCAAGCTACATGTATTATTGTTGACAAAATTACTACCAATGAGGCAAACTCTTCAGATAAGGTGTGATGAAATTACCTTTGACGGTAAGCCTGGCCTTTGCAACCAGTTCCCCAGCTTCGTTTGTTGCCTTCACGCTATAAACACCATCGTCCGCCAACTGCGCTTTCTTAAGAATCAGCGAATACGTCTGATCCTGACTTTCATACAACACGAGTTCCGACGGTCTAAGAAGCTTGTCGTTTCTAAACCTACACGACATACAAAGAACACAGAGACAAATGTTAGTAGACCATGATAAAATGTATAATTATGCAGCTCGCTATAGGTTGCTCGACCGCGCTCAAGTACGACGATTGCGGGTTCAAATACGCTGAGCGAACTCTTAGTAAAGACGTGGTGAGTAATACATGGGGGATCAATTTATTCACAGGCACTCAATAAAACAAAGTCGATGGGCAGTGGGTCAAGATTAGGATAATCAGGCAGGCAGTTAGAGAGACGACTTGGGTGGATGATGTTTAGAGCTGAAAAGGCGTGAGAGAGTTAGGGAGAAGTGGAGGGATCAAGATAGGATCTTCTAACTAGCAAAACATAGATATTTGATAATAATTATGCTATTGTGTAGCTAGTCAATGTTTCATAGTTTTTCTTGCACTTTTCTGGCTTTCATAGAGTGAGGTCTCTAATGATAAGGTATATACTTACCATTGTACAGTAGGGTCTGGTTTGGCAGCAATGGTTGCCCAGAAGTAAGCATCCTCCTCTTCAACAATCACCAAATCGCTTGGTCCTTTGATTAATGTTGGTTTCATGGTTCTCACTGAAAAGCATATTCATAGCAAATCAGTTGACTAAAAACGCAAGTCTTTAAAGATAAGCCTAATAACTCTATAGTTACACCAGTGACGGAGTAAGAGGTACAGGAATATAAATGACGTTCGACCTTCAAGAAAAGTCTAAATTTCCTGTAGACGTGATGACCACGATTAGAAATACAAGTTGAGGCAATTAGGCCTATGCACCTTTATAAGTAAATAGGAAAGAAAGTCAGCAAGTAACGAATCTGGTGCTTCACGCTCAGTTTCGAGAATAAATCTATTCATGAATAAATTTTAAAAAACTTTAATCTTAAACTAAAAGGCATATAAAATGAGTTGTTTTTATTGCAGACAAATAACACTAACTCTTGACGTCAAGTCTTGCTGATGTTACAGCTTCTCCTTCAGAGTTCTTAGCGATGACCTTGAACTCTCCGGAATCTGGAATCTCAGCTTCCCTCACAGTGATCGAGAGTCTCCCTTCGTTCTCCTTTCCCTTCACAAGATCCTTCGAAATTCTAGGACTTTCCTCCAACTCCTTCCCATTTCTGAGACTGTGCAGAGGCAAACAGAAAATACATCAGCTGAAGTGATACAGTGAACAGTGAATAATCATGAGATAATATTATAGTGATAGACAGGCTAGAGCGCAAAATAAACAGAATAAGGTCTACTCTTTCCATTTAAGCGAAGCATTATTTTATTAATATTCTTACGCTTTAGGGTAACACTGTGCAGAAGTAAAAGGTAGGGATGGACAAATTGGCATTTCTCCGCCAATGTCCAATTCCGGAGTTTTGGCCGATTCTGAATTCGACCCGAATAATCTACTACTAAGTTAGCCATATATATTACTATAGTCAGTATAGCTCTTTCAATTTAATGTGCCTATTTTTAGCGTAAAACCGTTGACTTGATTCGCAATTGATTATAATATTATCATGCTCTGTTTTCGTTAAAAACTGATTTAATTCAAACAAGATCTTAAGCGCTGAACTATTCAAACGACGCGGCTTACGAAAAAATCGACTGTCCGCCATTTTTATTGTCGCGAAGAATTGCGATAAATCAGTCGTAGCCTAAAAATCAAGTGTAGCTCATACTGATTGATAGTTTGATTTATCGATTGATTGATTGATCAATTGAGATAGACTTCAAATGACATTACTGACCACGTGATCGATGGAAGGGGCTTTGCGTTGACTGTGCACCGAAAGCGAACCTCGTCATGTTCAATGACCATCTTGTCAACCAGCTTTTCAGTGAAGATCGGAGGCCACAGCTTCTCTGTGTTAATGAAACAGTCGTCGTGTTTAATAATAATAACTGATTTATGATTCGCAACTCCTTGTGAGTTATTGAAATGACGAAACACAAGTGCCATAATACACAAATGCATACGTATATACATACATACCTGCATGCATACATGCATACATACATACGTACATAGGTGCATACATACATACATACATACATACATTGTACATACATACATACATACATACATACATACATACATACATACATACATACATACATACATACATACATACATACATACATACATACATACATACATACATACATACATACATACATACATACATACATACATACATACATACATACATACATACATACATACATACATACATACATACATACATACATACATACATATTACATACATACATACATACATACATACATACATACATACATACATACATACATACATACATACATACATACATACATACATACATACATACATACATACATACATACATACATACATACACACAGTCACACACTCACATATACACACGTACATACATACAAATTCAGATAATTAATAGATGCAAAGATTATACTACTTACCTTTAACGGTAAGTCTGGCGCTTGCAGTAAGTTCTCCGGCTTCATTAACAGCCTTGACTGTGTAGATTCCTCCATTCAGCAACTGCGCATGTTTAACTGTAAGTGAATGTGTTCGGTCTCTGCTGGCATAAACCATCATTTCCGACGGTCTGATAAGCTTGTCGTCTTTGAACCTACATGTATGTGCAGTCAAAACACACGCTTTAGTCATCATCATCATCATCATCATCATCATCATCATCATCATCATCATCATCATCAATATCATTGGGCTCAATGCCCGTAAGAGTCCGACGCCACTCTCTGTTTTAGTAGGCTACTGTTTTAATACGCTTTAGTACTCACCTTAAAATGCGAATGCTATCTACACGCTAAACCGAACAAATTGGCTCAACCTTCCATTCCATAGAGGCTATGGTACAATAAGCAGAAGTAGGGCGGAGAACGGATCAGCGCCTGTGGATAGCCTCAACACTAATAAATCAGCTATTGCTTAATCTGGTCAATCTTAAACTGTTGAGGTTGTCTTGACGTGTGTTGCTACTATAGTGTCTTGTAGGTCTGATCATACTGTCGATTTGAACAAACGAAGTGTACACCGCTTCCTGTGAGCCCTTTTCGATTAAGGATTCATATACTATACAGGCAAAGAAAGACAAAGAACATGGATTGGACACACACTAAGAGGAGATTCTTTGCTAAGAATAGAGATCGAAAGAAAAATGAAGGGAAAAGAACAAGAGAAAGACCAAGATATAGATGATGCTGGACTGGATGATGGAGGGCCAGGAGGGCGGTTACCAAAAACTCAAGAAGAAGGCACAACGAAGGATGGAATGGCGGAATTTTGCGTTCGAACCTGCCTAGGGACAGAGAACCTGAAGAAGAAGAATATAATCAGGCCCATATGCACTGCATAACACACATGCAGTTTGCAATGATCGTTAAAGTGTCTTACCAGCTAACAGACGGTTCTGGTTTACCATCAACTGTAGCAAAGAAGACGCCATCTTCGTTTTCAGTGATGACCAAATCGTCCGGCTTCTTTAGAATCATCGGCGAACGAGTTCTCACTTTTACAGTCACACACAAATCCAGTTTAGAAAGTGGAAAAATATTTAACAGGTTATTAAATCCGCTTAAAATCGACTTTATAAAGAGAAAAGTATTTGACAGGAGGTTAAGACCTGTAAAAATTGACTTTTGTCAGTGAAAAAAATGCTAAACGAGACTATAAGGGAATTGTGTAACTGCAAGTTGCAAGTATGCCGGGATGCTTTTTTCCAAAGAATTTCAGTGGCTACACAAAAACCAAGATGTAACCAGGTCAATATCGAGAAGATCAGCCTTTAAAATACAAAATACATCCACGAAGTTACCACGAACGAATAATTATTTCTTCAATCTACGTGAAGTTTGTAGTTGCGCAGCATAATTATTATCGGATTATAGTTTCCAATAGTTTACAATTTATAAGTTAAGTTTAGGTCCTATATTATTGGATCGGGATGCTATTTTAATCTGCATCGCTTACATTTAGCTGACTCCGCAATTCTTCAGGTCCAAGGTCAAGATTAAGGGGTAATGAGTGCAAACTGCGCTAATACCGCTACTTAACTAACTACTGATGTAAATGAAACGCCTACATTTAACTGTGAGTCGAGATGAATCAATTGCTTCTCCTTCCGAATTCTTGGCGACGACTTCAAACTTTCCTGAATCATCCAATTCCGTTTCACTGATCGTCAGATAGAGTTTCATGTCGTTGCCTTTGCCTTTCACCTGAGCACGGTTGATTCGAGGACTCTCTGTCAGAACTTTGCCATCTTTCAGCCTGCAGTGTAACACGAAGCACATGCAGTTAATCATCGCAGCGATTTGAAGTGCTATTAATTACCTATTCTAACTCTATGCAAATCATCATGTGGCAGAACTAGTGTTGATTTAGGCTAATAATGTCTCAATTTTAGTTTTAGTTTTAGTTTTTATTGTTAGTGATAACATTTAGTCAAATATATTAATTACATAGGCTAAGCCTAGAGAACAGTAGGCTATAAAACATTGATTGAACTGGCAGTCTCCTAAATCTTTTTAATAAGACACGTGACTTAATAACTAACCACGTGATCGTCGGAAGTGGTTTTGCATTAACGGTGCATTGTAGGCAGATCTCCTCGCCTTCGATGAGACCCTCGTCCGTCATCTTCTCAGTGAACACCGGTGCCCACAGTTTCTCTGCAGCGAAAGAATAATCATACAATCATCACGTTTCAGGGTCTTCTCTAAAAGGATGATCGTATAAAAAAGCATATTTCTTATCACAGTACAGTTTAAAATTTTAACCACTTTTGCATGCTGTGATTCATCGGCTTGAATTAAGTCTTTATACATGTATGTCTAGTTGTCTACCTCAAGTCTCCGTAAATCGACTTTCAGATAAAAATAACAAATCCATTGGCTACTTCTGCAAAGTAATTTCGACAAAAAAACACACGACAACTAGCTGATTTGGCGAAGAAGACCTTATTATACATACATGTAATGCACATCATATATTTTCGGAATACATTTTTGCCGCATTCTACCACGCAGTGGCTTAAAACCTTTCTCTTTTAGTCATGGCTGTGCTGGGACGCCTCTGAGTAGGCTTCTTGAAGAGGCTCCATATAATTTTTTGGAATGAATTAATATATAATGCCAGTCGCAGTCGTAGTAAGCTTATAAGAGATGATTAGGCATACCGCGGACAGTTAGCTTTGCGCTTGCTGATATTTCTCCGGCAACGTTGGTTGCTCTGACGGTGATCAAACCAGCGTCATGTAATTGAGCATTTCTGATTGCCACCGTATGAGTTCTATCTGTCACGGACAGGATCACATGCTCCGAGGAGCTCAGCAGGACTTTATCCTTGAACCTAAAACAAGTACCGTACCAAATATGAGCGCTGTGATATCAACAAAAGCATTCTAAGGTATGCAGGTATGGTCGACGCAGCCGGGGACGACAGAAGAAAAGATGTGAGGGCGTGATACAACAAGACCTGAAGCTGCTCAAAATGAAAAAAGAAGACACTGGAAGCAGAGACAAGTGGAGGAGAAGGATCCGAGTGACTGACCCCTCGCCAGAGGGGTCAGTCACTTTCCCTAAAGGAAAAGAAAAAGAAGATTCTAAGGTAAAAGCAGAGAATAATTACGTGTAGATCTAGACCTACAAGACTGTCATATGCAACAGCACGTAAAGCAGGGTGACTGACGATTCAAAAGTGTGGCCTCAGAGAATTAGTTCGGCTTAGTTACGGGGTGCAGTTATTTACACCCCGAATCCTTATACCGTCGCTATCACCTGGCAATCGTGGTGCGCGTTTGTGTAAGATAATATGTTTGGAGCTGGAAGGCTGCGGGTTTTAATCCACCTCAAACCGCCGCGTTGGGACACTGGGCATGTCCTTCATTCGCAATTGCTCATGCGTTTCAGCGTGGAACTCCGACCCAGTGTCCGCTAAAGGGGCGCTATGTCAAGTGCTCCTATATGCACACATTCATGCTTACATACCTATGCCTACTTTGCAAAGCGAATTGTTCTTTACAGAAAGAAAGATTTTTCTTACCACTGCACTTGAGGTTCTGGTTTTCCATCAACAATGGCATAGAAATGTCCATCTTCCGTCTCCGTAAGAGTAAGGTCCGTCGGTCCTTTCAGTAAGATAGGCTTCACCGTCCGCACTAAGGATGTACACAAGAGCAGCTGACATGTAGACTATAATTATACGCTTTTATCATAACCTGATGGTGTGGGGGCGCGGTGGTGTAGTGTAGTGGGCATGTTCGTTGCCTTGCAGCCGGAGGGTTGCAGGTTCGAATCCACTTCAAACCGCCTCGTGGAGACCTTGAGCGAGTCCTTCACTCGCAATTGCTCAGCGCTCGGCGTGAAACTCCGATTTAGTGTCCGCGCTGTAGCCGGGAGCGCCTCTGGGTAGCAATTTTGAAGGGGCGCTATGAAAATGCTCACATAATTATACACAAGCCAGATGATTTTTAGGAGCAGAGCAAAGTGATCACTGCAGTTTTAATTGAAGCCATAAATATGGAAAAAGTGTAATATACATGTAGGCCTACTTACTGTTAACGGTTAGCGTTGCCACGTTGGCCGCCTCTCCTTCTGAGTTCTTTGCTATGACCTTGAATTCTCCGACGTCCGTTAGTTCCGCTTCCGTGAGGTAGAGAGAAAGACTGACCTCGTCATCCTTGATCGTCCTGCAGTCGAACTTTATTCGAGGACTTTCTTTCAGTTCTCTGCCGTCTTTAAACCTGTCAGAGCAAGTCAGGTGACTCAATGGACAGCCATAGAGTCCTTCCAAGCAAGCAGGAATTCAAATAGCCTATAGGCCTATGTATAAATTATAAGAGACCAAGTGTGCACTTATAGAATAACACAGTCTCATGAAATGATTATCGACACGCCATGTTGGAGTTGAGCATATGTAAAATAAATGTAGCCTAAACGTTTAAATTTATGAATCGTCTTTTTTCCGTTCCGCTTCATGTATAAATTAATGGCCTTTAGTTCATATGTGCAATAGTGCTTGTTCTATTGTCTAAATAAAATAGTGTGTGACAATTAATGATGTTGACATTATTTAAATGTACATTAAGCATATTAAGATTTGAAATAGGCCTATGTAACTGGTAAATACGGTAAACAAAACTATAACAAATTTTAGAGAGTTCTTAAAACTGTATCATTTTAAATGGCTTTTATCTGATACCGATACACAGATACAGAATTTGATGAGGGCAACCAACCATGTGATTGATGGAAGAGGTTTTGCGCTAACTGCGCATCTAAAGCTGATATCATCTTGTTCAATGATTACACCGTTCGCCATCTTCTTCGTAAAGAAAGGTGCCCACAGTTTTTCTGCAACAAAGAAACTGATACTTAATTCAAACTGAAAAAGCAAGACTGCAGGCCTAGTCTTCTATCGGTATTTCACGTCGATATTTACATCATTGAAACCTGCAACAAACAATGTATCAAATCAAGTTTAAATGCTATATATATGGTATATTCAAAATAACTTGGCACACCATTCCACTGTAGATCCCTTCTAGTTCAGTAAATACTGTGGGGTAGTTTAATTAGAGACATTACGTGAAACTGACGATCATTTTCTGAAATCCAACATAATTAAATTACGTTTATTTGGCATATGTTTCTCGATGTGGATGATAGTAATAAATCAAACAGAAAGACAGACAAACAAAAGACATTCACACAAACAGACAAACAGACAGAAAGAGAGCGTCAGAGAGATACAGACATAATCATAAACAGATAGACAGGTGAATAGACAATGTAGATGGAGAACGAAAGAGCGGCATGAGAGAGAAACAGACAGAGGTAAAAAAAAGGTAAAAAGACACAAATATAGACAGTACTCCTATATACTGACCAATGACAGTAAGTTTAGCATTTGCTGCCAGTTCTCCGGCTTCATTGATTGCCTTCACCGTATAGATTCCTCCATCAACCAGCTGAGCATTTCGAATTGTCAACCAATGCGTGTGATCTTTCGTCTCATAAACGATCGTGCCAGACGGACTTAGCAGTTTGTTATTCTTGAACCTAAGTAAAAGATCTCAACAATTTACACTGGATACCATTCAAATACAAGTAAAAGATCATAATAATTACACTGCATACCAATCAAATTCATTTTTGTAAAAATTATGGAGTATAGGCTTAGCTTATCGTCAGTACGATAAAAAAATATCCTTCACTCAGCATCATAGAATAGGGTAATGAAGACTATTATGAGTGAACAATATTATTATTCAATTCAATCTTGAAAAATAAATGCAGATTAATAATTATTATTATTATACAATGCCTTAGGCCTTATAAGGCACAGAACGCCCAGCTATATTAGGTCTACCCAACTTCATTTCAGCACTACTCTGTCATAGCAGTGAACAAAGCGAACTCAGTAACTCTGACAAAGACTCTAGTAACTCTAATAATGACTCTGACAAAGACTCTAGTAACTCTAATAATGACTCTGACAAAGACTCTATAGTAACTCTAATAATGACTATGACAAAGACTCTATAGTAACTCTAATAATGACTATGACAAAGACTCTATAGTAACTCTATTAATGACTATGACAAAGACTCTAGTAACTCTAAAAATGACTCTGACAAAGACTCTAGTAACTCTAATAATGACTGTAGCAAATGTTCACAGAAAATACCAAGTGCTTACCATTGCACCTTTGGCTCTGGTTTGCCGTTGATGGTGGCCACAAAGATGGCTTCCTCGTCCTCTGTGATGATCAGATCCGTTGGACCCTTCAGCAGAGTTGGCTTCAAAGTCCTCACTGAAATAGGCACAGCATTGATAATTATAAATTCCAACTGTCAGTTCGCTGCTTCTATTCTTGATTCTTAGCCTGAAATAGATCTACAGTCAACAAATGAAATGGAGAACTGAAAACCACAATGCGAAAGAAGAGAATACAAAATAATTTATTATAATCATAGTCAAGTAATAGAGAAACAGAATATCGCAAAAAACAATAGGCCTACTACAAGAAAGTAGGCCTATATGAAAAATTAGCAGGACTTTTAGCGTGAATTTCTACACAAAAAATAGTGCAGCTTCACATGAATTTGTGCAGCTATAAAAGCATTTCTGTGCACCCCCAAATACCAAAAATGGCTCATTGTCATTCTGTTGCGACCACGCAGGATGGGAACTTGGGAAGGTAGAGAAGTTATTGTGCAGTTATAAAAATTCCTTTAAAGAAGCTCCAAGAGTATAAGAGTCTTCTAATAATCTAATCTTCTAATAATCTAATCTTCTAATAATCTAATCTTCTAATAATCTAATCTTCTAATGATCTAATCTTCTAATGATCTAATCTTCTAATAATCTAATCTTCTAATGATCTAATCTTCTAATAATCTAATCTTCTAATGATCTAATCTTCTAATGATCTAATCTTCTAATGATCTAATCTTCTAATGACCTAATCTTCTAATAATCTAATCTTCTAATGATCTAATCTTCTAATGATCTAATCTTCTAATGATCTAATCTTCTAATGATCTAATCTTCTAATAATCTAATCTTCTAATGATCTAATCTTCTAATAATCTAATCTTCTAATGATCTAATCTTCTAATGATCTAATCTTCTAATAATCTAATCTTCTAATGATCTAATCTTCTAATGATCTAATCTTCTAATGATCTAATCTTCTAATGATCTAATCTTCTAATAATCTAATCTTCTAATGATCTAATCTTCTAATAATCTAATCTTCTAATGATCTAATCTTCTAATGATCTAATCTTCTAATGATCTAATCTTCTAATGATCTAATCTTCTAATGATCTAATCTTCTAATGATCTAATCTTCTAATGATCTAATCTTCTAATAATCTAATCTTCTAATGATCTAATCTTCTAATGATCTAATCTTCTAATGATCTAATCTTCTAATAATCTAATCTTCTAATAAACTAATCTTCTAATGATCTAATCTTCTAATGATCTAATCTTCTAATGATCTAATCTTCTAATAACCTAATCTTCTAATAATCTAATCTTCTAATAATCTAATCTTCTAATAATCTAATCTTCTAATGATCTAATCTTCTAATGATCTAATCTTCTAATGATCTAATCTTCTAATGATCTAATCTTCTAATGATCTAATCTTCTAATGATCTAATCTTCTAATAATCTAATCTTCTAATGATCTAATCTTCTAATAATCTAATCTTCTAATAATCTAATCTTCTAATAATCTGATATTCTAATAATCTAATCTTCTAATAATCTAATCTTTTAATAAACTAATCTTCTAATAATCTGATCTTCTAATAATCTAATCTTCTAATGATCTAATCTTCTAATAATCTAATCTTCTAATGATCTAATCTTCTAATGATCTAATCTTCTAATGATCTAATCTTCTAATGACCTAATCTTCTAATAATCTAATCTTCTAATGATCTAATCTTCTAATGATCTAATCTTCTAATGATCTAATCTTCTAATGATCTAATCTTCTAATGATCTAATCTTCTAATGATCTAATCTTCTAATGATCTAATCTTCTAATGATCTAATCTTCTAATGATCTAATCTTCTAATGATCTAATCTTCTAATGATCTAATCTTCTAATGATCTAATCTTCTAATGATCTAATCTTCTAATGATCTAATCTTCTAATGATCTAATCTTCTAATGATCTAATCTTCTAATAATCTAATCTTCTAATGATCTAATCTTCTAATGATCTAATCTTCTAATGATCTAATCTTCTAATGATCTAATCTTCTAATGATCTAATCTTCTAATGATCTAATCTTCTAATGATCTAATCTTCTAATAATCTAATCTTCTAATGATCTAATCTTCTAATGATCTAATCTTCTAATGATCTAATCTTCTAATAATCTAATCTTCTAATAATCTAATCTTCTAATAATCTAATCTTCTAATGATCTAATCTTCTAATGATCTAATCTTCTAATGATCTAATCTTCTAATAACCTAATCTTCTAATAATCTAATCTTCTAATAATCTAATCTTCTAATAATCTAATCTTCTAATGATCTAATCTTCTAATGATCTAATCTTCTAATGATCTAATCTTCTAATGATCTAATCTTATAATGATCTAATCTTCTAATGATCTAATCTTCTAATGATCTAATCTTCTAATGATCTAATCTTCTAATGATCTAATCTTCTAATAATCTAATCTTCTAATGATCTAATCTTCTAATGATCTAATCTTCTAATGATCTAATCTTCTAATGATCTAATCTTCTAATGATCTAATCTTCTAATGATCTAATCTTCTAATGACCTAATCTTCTAATAATCTAATCTTCTAATGATCTAATCTTCTAATGATCTAATCTTCTAATGATCTAATCTTCTAATGATCTAATCTTCTAATGATCTAATCTTCTAATGATCTAATCTTCTAATGATCTAATCTTCTAATGATCTAATCTTCTAATGATCTAATCTTCTAATAATCTAATCTTCTAATAATCTAATCTTCTAATAATCTAATCTTCTAATAATCTAATCTTCTAATAATCTAATAATCTAATCTTCTAATAATCTAATCTTATAATAATCTAATCTTCTAATGATCTAATCTTCTAATGATCTAATCTTCTAATGATCTAATCTTCTAATAATCTAATCTTATAATAATATAATCTTCTAATAATCTAATCTTCTAATAATCTAATCTTCTAATAACCTAATCTTATAATAATCTAATCTTCTAATAATCTAATCTTCTAATAATCTAATCTTATAATAATCTAATCTTTTGAAGTTATGATAATCTAATCGACTGCAATTTTCCCCGACTTAGTCCAATAATTACAAGAACTTACTCTTAACTCCGAGCTTGGCGGAGTCTAGTGCTTCTCCTTCGGAGTTCCTTGCAAGGACCTCGAATTCTCCAGCGTCCTCCATCTCAGCACCGCTTATGGTGAGGAAAAGCTTCAGTTCATCTTTTCCTTTCTTTACGTCTCGTCTTATTCGCGGGTTTTCTGGCAACTCCTTACCATCCTTCATCCTGAAAAATTATTGAAGACGTTGTACGCAATGTATGTATTGTATAATAATAATACGTATAATAATATTATAATATATACGGTCTATGGCTGTATATAACGGTATACATGCCTCTATTCATTTGACTATATAATTATATAGACTGTAGAGTACCCGGAGACATATTCACCGTCTATAAATGACCTCTCTGTTGCAATTAAAAGAGCTCAGAAAGAGCCACCAAATTTATGGAAGACTTGTATACAGCTACATGTATGTGCGTATGCAATGTATACTTGCATAGTTTTGTATACACCGAGATATGCTGCTATGTATCATATAGGCCTAATGTTTATATGTATGTATGGCTTTGTATGCATGCCAATGCATGTTTGTATGCATGCACTCGTGCATGCATGCTTGTATGCGTTTATGCATTCATGCAAGCATGCATGTGTGTACCACTTGATATAGCGCCTTTTAACATCACTATGTTACACAGAAAGTGTATAGCAAGTCACAAACCAGACGATTGATGGAAGTGGTTTGGCAGTGACTGTACATCGAAAGGAAATTTCGTCTTGTTCGATGGCCAACTCGTCAGCCATCTTCTCTCTGAATACCGGAGCCCAGAGTCTCTCTGTGGAAAACAGGTAAACATGTTTTAAACATCTGATTGCTGATAGATTTGCATTGAGAAAAGAATACTACGCTCCGGGCGCTTGTCTTGTCATGCTGCCACTCGATTAAAAGTTATCATTCATGATGAATGAATGAATGAGTGAATGAATGAATGAGTGAATGAGTGAGTGAATGAATGAATGACTGAATGAATGAATGAGTGAATAAATGAATGAATGAGTGAATGAATGAATGAATGAATGAGTGAATGAATGAATGAGTGAATGAATGAATGAATTACTGAATGAATGAATGAATGAGTGAGTAAATGAATGAATGAATGAATGAATGAATGAATGAATGAGTAAATGAATGAGTGAACGAACGAATGAATGAATGAATGAATGAATGAGTGAACGAACGAATGAATATATGAATGAGTGAATGAATGAATGAATGAATGAATGAATGAATGAATGGCATCTAAAATATCATTGAAATCATCCCAGATATAAAAAATTATGCAGTATTTCGACAATAACCAACAGAATGTTCAACCTTAAAAAGATTTTTGGGTAAAATTAATGTCATCATAATTTTACGCTTGTCCTCAGTACCGTTAACAGTCAGCTTGGCTCCTGCTATCATTTCCCCAGCTGAGTTCGTTGCCTTGATGGCATAAAGACCTCGATCATCGAGTCTGCAGTTCTTCATCGTAAGCGCATAAGTCTGATTCTTTTTGTCGTAAATGATGGAACCAGATGGCTTCAGAAAAACGCCGTCTTTCAACCTGAAACAATGAATGTGCAGTAATATACGGTATAGCGTATCGGGCTCTTTCTGTATTGTCTGAGCTTGTATTTGTCTGTTTGTCTGTGTCTGTTTCTCTCTATGCCTGTCTTTCTTTTCCCCCACTCTCTCTAAATTTCTCACTGTCTGTCTTTCTGCCTGTCTGTGTCTGCCTGTCTCTCATTTTTTGCACAGTTGATCTCACATCTTTTACGGCACCACAGATTCACTTCTGATAAACTCCCCATGATTTTGTTTAAGTTTCATACTTCAGTAATATTTTTATATATTGTAAATTGTAATATTTTTCATATAGCCTATTGCCTATATTGTAAATGACTTCTGTCTAATCAAATTACATAATCTGATGTCTTTCTATATTAATATATTTTTAAATATATATTTCATTTATTCTAATCTCACCTAATAGCCAGTATAGCGACTTCCAAAGCACCCTTACTATAATACACATCAGACAACATAAGTCGCAGTTTCAAGCAAAACACCGCATAGTAATATATCGTATTCCTTGCATGGAGAAGCCCAACGAAGAATGGTTTAAGATAAACGCCGGACACTGATGGCCCTGACGGGGCATTTTTCAATCAACATTTCAATCAATCGCTGCCTACCACTGAATCATTGGTTCTGGTTTTCCTTCCACGATAGCATAGAACTGAGCATCGTCATCCTCAGTGATCACCAGATCCTCTGGTCCTCTCAACAGCGTCGGAGTCAACGTTCGCACTGAAAAAAGAAAGAACAATCCACTATAAGCTAAAACATCCTTCACGGAAACGACGTCGCAATGCCTGCGGGTAAATATTTATGTGGGAGGCGCTATATAAATGCACTAAGCAAATGCATGAATGAATGAATGACTTTTCTAAGAGAGATGTAAAGGAGGAAGGAAGGAGGAAATGAGTGGAGCATAACACTATTGAGGAACCGCAGGCCTATAATATTTAGAGTTCGACCAAGACCTTGAGGTACCATCCAATGCCACGTGGTTCGACTAAATCCCAATAAATACCATGGTGTTCGACCAAGACCCGGGGTTCGACCAAAACCTTGGGTTCGACCATTGCCTGATCAAAGACCAAAGTCTTGCAGCTGAGCGAATGTCTTAAATTCATCGGAACTTTACTTTCATCTCCCATTTATCTCCATGCCGCTTAGAGTCTATTGTTTCAGCTGCAACCAAATAATGAACAGCAAGGCCGTAGTGTTTTGGGTGTTTGAACACCCCCAAAATGGAAAATGTAGAAAAACAATATAATGCATTTACTAGCACATGATGTAAAAAACATGAAATAAAACTATGAAAACACCACCCGAAATGAAAAATGTAAAACATAATATAATGCATTCACTAGCACATAATGAAAAAACCCGGAATTTAGGTGAAACATGGTAAGAAAGCCGTTTCCGACGACTAAAAAAGGTCGTCAGAAATTCTCCCCCCCCCCGTGAAAACACCCACAGAAATCAAATCCTGGCTACGGCCTTGATGAACAGAGAAGAAGAAAAAGCATCTTACTGTTGACGATGAGTCTGGCTGAGATAGCCGCCTGTCCTTCAGAGTTCTTTGCAATCACTTTATATTCTCCTGCGTCCGACATTTCAGCATCACCGATGAATAACGATAGACTCAATTCGTTTGCTTTTCCTTTTGAACTCTCCGACTGAACGCGATGACCCATGACTACTTCTCTCCCATCCTTCAGCCTGTATAAGTTTAAAAAAAGAGGTAGTTGTAGTTTCAGCTTAAGGACACTGTGTACGTACGTATGTACAATGTATGTATGAGCACTTGTTAGAGTGCCACTTCAAGATACCTACTCAGAGGCGCTCCCGACTACACTGCGGATACCGAATCGGAGTTTCACACCTAAGCGCATGGCAATTGGGTTCCTACGCGGCGGCATGAAACCGTTTTGAAAATTTCGGTCAAAAGACAGACAGACAGACAGACAGACAGACAGACAGACAGACAGACAGACAGACAGACAGACAGACAGACAGATAGACAGTCAGACAGACAGACAGAGACAAAGACAGAAACACAGAGACACAGAGACAGAGAGACAGAGAGACAGAGAGACAGAGAGACAGAGAGAGCTTTGAACAACGCAGTTTAAAAATCAATTTTAAATATGTTTCCAGCAATAATTTAGCGCCAGATTTGACGCGCGTATTGCAAAAGGTAATGATAGTAGCCTACATTTGATATGCAGCGGATGAATAGGCCTACTGACCAAGTTATCGAAGGAAGAGGCTTAGCGTTCACTGTACAGATGAAGTAGTTTTCGTCTTGTTCGATAAGCGTTTCGTCCGTCATCTTCTGAGTGAAGAAAGGGGCCCACAGTTTCTCTGCAGCGAAAACAGAACCAGAACAGAATGCACTCCTCGTGACAAAATCGTATCTACAGCATTATGCTGAACATTGTTGTAGACTACGCCAGTACAAAATGTAACAAAATCGCAAATCCTTGAGATACAGCGGAAAATAGTCGTCATGACTTATATAAAATATTCTCCATTCTGTTATGGCAATATTTGGCCTACTCTACGCCACACACCGAAACCAGCACTAAGGTGATTTTCCAACATATTGAGTTTGATACATCATTTCAACGATTCGACGCATTGCTCGCGAACAAGTTTGTGCCCTAATCTTGGCTTTCAACTTTATCATTAGATGTCTGTAATGTAATGTAAATCTTCGAGAATTTCTCATTGACGCACGAGTGCGAAAGATTTCAAATATTTACCGTTGACGGTAAGACGGGCCCTGGCTGTTATTTCTCCGGCTTCGTTTGTAGCTTTTATGGTGTAGATTCCTTGAGCATTGAGTGGAGCGTTTTTGATGGTCAGAGAATGTATTCTGTCTTTAGATCCGTAAATCATCTCACTCGAAGGTCTTATCAACTGGTCATCTTTGTACCTATACAACGCAACAACAGTTACTTACACCAGTTAGTATTACATTGATACATTAATACAAAGACATAACATGCTCTTGGATCCGATGTGAATGGAAGACTAAATAAAACTGACTGAAGGAGAGGCTCAACATCGAGATTAGACATTTGAACTTGCCTCAAGCCGGCAGAGAATTCGAAGAGAAAGTAATGCATTATGAGTTTTATGCGAAAATGTCTCTTATAAGACGATGGTATAGTTCTGGCAGAGTCCAAGGATATGCGTAATGTAATGTATTATAACTAAAAATTTATATATCGCTTCTCAAAGCGCACGCTGATCAGTCATAAACTTAAGCAGAGAAAAAAATGTGTCTTACCACTGTACAGTTGGTTCTGGTTTGCCGTCCACTGTGGCCGTGAAATGACCATCGTCATCTTCAACGATCACCTGATCCACCGGTCCCTTCACGATTCGTGGCTTCAACGCGCGCACTGAAATTGCAATCAGACACTTATGTCACTCAACTTTACAATTTCCTTCCGTCCTCCAATCTTCCATCTCATTCATAGGCGTGTTTAGAACTTACTGGTTCAACCAACTCCATTCATTATCATAGTTTCTGAGTTTGTTAAAAACTAATTCTGTGTATTTTGCTTCCATATTCATTCGCGACACCCAAATGGAAATTCCCCGATTTTTTTCTGGTTGCGCCCCTGCCATGGGCGCCCGCAGAAATCTTTGCAGGAGGGGGGCAAAACACGATGGTCAGCGTTAAAATGTTTTAGCAGGAGGTTGAAAAATGCAAAGCGGGAAGTTAAGAACATGCACGGGTATTTTTCACAGAGGTTTCTTGATGTAAATGTTTTTAGTTACACTCTTTAAAATTTCTAATATGAATTGTTTCTTTTTGCAAAAAAATTGTTTTTAAAAAATCGAAAAGTAGCCTATTAGTTAAAAGTAGGCTTTTTAATTCTCTAATACGAAGAAATTTGTTATAAACTCCAAAAGTAGTAGTAAGAAAAATAGGCTTCAATTTTCCAGGGGGGACAAGTGCCCCCCTTGCCCCTATGTGCGGGCGCCCATGACCTCTGCTCTCATTGTCCCGCTCTAATCTATCAAGTTCATGTCTATTTCTCTGGCCAAATGCTAATTAGTTTTCAATACCCTCTTCTCGAACGACGCAAATTCTACCAGAACCGACTGGAACTCATATCTCATAATTATATCAACGTGTGTTGAAATATCTCTGATCTAACATTCGTTAAGTTTACTCGTGAAAGTGGACAACATAAGTTCAGAACGCTACAACAAATAAAGTGATTACGAATGTATCCTTACTGTTCACAGTTAGTCTTGCTGAGCGGAATGCCGCTCCCTCAGAGTTCCTGGCCGTGACCTTGACCTCACCGGTGTCGTCCATCTGAGCGTCTCTGAGGGTCAACGAAACTTTCACTTCGTTCTCTCCGATCTTCTCTGTCTTGCAGAGAATACGATGATCCGATTTGGCATCCACGCCATCTTTCAACCTGCCATTTCATTCAACAATCAAATAAATAGTGTATGATGAAAAGAGTTTTCAACAAACCATTCCATGTGCAAGCATATTGTTTGTTTGTTTGTATGTGCACTGGTTATAGCGCCACTTCAAGAGTTCTATTTAGAAGCGCTCCCGACTACTGTAACAGCGCGGACACAGAATCATAGTTTCACGCCGAAGCGCTGAGAAATTGCGATTGAAGGACTTGCCCAAGGTCCCTATCCGAGGCGACTTGAGGTGGATTCGAACCCTCAACCCTCCGGCTGCAAGGCAACGAATATACCCACTACACCACCGCGCCCCACAATCATGATGCAAGCATATTGATGATGTGAATAGTACCCTATAGGCCTAATAGATCTATGTCATTATTATGAATGATAATTTATTCAAGAAAATATCACAAATTACTTAAACAGAACGGGCATGTCAGAAAATGGATAGCGGATGGTGTAGGATCTCATGCAACCGAATAGGGCCGGGCCATGCACACTGCACAGTTGCACACGGTAGCTGTTATAAAAAAACCCACATGAACAGTGAGTAGGCTACATTGAATAATAGGGTTTGATGAACTTGCCAAGTGATGGACGGAAATGGTTTTGCATTGACAACTGATTGAAAGCAAATCTCGTCATCTTCAATGATAACTGCGTCATCCAGATCTTTCATGAAAATCGGAGCCCACAATTTCTCTGCAACAGAACAAAACAAATGATAACGATAGCCTATCAATGGTAGGCCTTACTACCCTAACCATGTATACCCACTATTAGTTGTAAAATACAATAGATTAGCGGTGGGTGAATTAAAGAAGTTGTGGACATACTCTCGGGTTTTTTATATCAGAAGATACAAGTCAACCAGAGTGGGATTGATGTTGGTTGGATTGTTCTACCAATCCAGGTTACTGTATAATATGCCTAACGTGCACTTACCGTATATCCGTATATGCCTAACGAGCACTTATCGTATATGCCTAACGTGCACTTATCGTATATACATAACGTGCACTTACCGTATATGCCCAACATGCACTTACCGTAAACGCCCAACGTGCACTTACCGTAAATGCCTAACATGCACTTACCGTAAACGCCCAACGTGCACTTACCGTTGACCATGAGCCGCGCGCTTGCTGTTATTTCTCCGGCCTCGTTAACCGCTTTGATCGTGTAGCGTCCAGCGTCATGAAGTTGAGCGTCTTTGATGGTCAGTGAATGAGTTGGACCATCGTTGTGATAGATTTCATGTTCAGATGGTTTGATCCGAACGTTGTCTTTAAGCCTGAAAGAGTAGTTTGCAGTGTGTCAACACGGTGACTAGAAACGAAAAGATATAAAAATTATGATGATGATGACGACGACGACCATGATGATGATGACAAATGATAACAACAACAACAACAACAATAATAATAATAATATACATGTAACAGTAATAATAGCTTTCAAACAATAGTTAGCAATGAAGTCCCTGAGGGCTCCTAAATACCTCGTGGAAAAAATAATAATGATAATAAAAAATACTAAATTATTATTATTATTATAGCCATTATTATTACTAGTATAATTACTAAGCACTGTACTATGGTGGAATCAGCATAGATGCATTTCTTACCATTCTACCTTGGGGGTTGGTTTGCCTCCGACCGTTGCCACGAAATATCCATCCTCGTCTTCGTTGATTGCCATGTCGTTTGGACCTTTCAGGATGCTCGGTCTCACTGTCCTCACTTTCAACAACATTTGAAAAGAACACGACATATTAATTATAGGCCTAGTAAGTTAATTAAAGAAGTTAACATCTAGTCCGGTAGCATATGGGCGGCGGACATAAGAGACGAGGAGAAGACACAAAAAATAGACACCTCATTTTTTTACTAATACTTTCTGATTTTTGACACATTTCTTCGTCATAAAGCACTAATGATACCAATGATGCACAATGTTAAACTGATAAACTTAGATTTAGAAATCTCATGCATAGGCCTAGTTATAGGTCAAGGAAAAGGTGACTCACTCTTGACACTGAGTGTGGCTGAATCCGAAGCCTCTCCTTCGGAGTTTCTCGCAATGACCTTGAACTCTCCGGTGTCATCCATTTCAGCATCGATGACGGTCAATGAAAGACTGACCTCATCTTTTCCTTTCGTTTCAACGCGTTTCAATCTGACAACACCGCTGATATCTTTCCCATCTTTTAACCTGAATAAATAAAAGTTAAGTTCTACTAATAATTTCTATGCCAGTATAAAACAAATATATTATATCAATTATAAGAATTGTACATTTCTCTCTCTCTCCTTCCCTCCCTCCCCTCTCTCTCTGTCTCTGTCTCTGTCTCTCTCTCTCTCTTTCTCTCTCTCTGTCTCTTTCTGTGTGTGTCTCTCTCTCTCTCCCCCTCACTCTTTCTCTTTTCTTCTGCTTTACCTAGTTTTTAGAGGCTCTCTTTCTGTTTGTCTGTCTGTATTTCTGTCTTTCTCTCTCTTACTTTGTTTCTTGATTCTTTTCCTATTTTAATTGATACAATATTCGTTTAAATCTGGGATCATCTAAATACAACAGTTACTGACCAGATGATCGTCGGCAGAGGTTTGGCGCTGACAGTGCAGTGCAAAGAAACTTCGTCTTCCTCGAGAAGAACTTTGTCAGCCATCTTCTTCGTGAATACAGGAGCCCAGAGCTTCTCTGTTTAAAAGACAACATACTCTGTGTTAAATCGAGGTTTGTCTACTCAGGAGCGTTTCCAGTCCAACCCTGTCGAATAGGACAGTCTTAAGAACAGTTGAAAATGAGACAGAGGAGACCAATAGCCATTTTGACGAAGAGTGGTAGCGCTACCAATCTCAGCTCGGCTCCCAACTGAGGCTGTTGGCTTAAGATAAGAGTGGAAAGCCTGAGAAGGAGTTCTAGTAAGGGCAAGGAACGTGAAGGGGCGGCCGTTCCAAGTTACGGGGCCTACCACCGAGAAGCAAAGCACAACAAATACATAGTACGTACACAATATAACCTGCAAATGCTCACATTGGCCTACATATTGGTCTATCCATACTGACCATACATAATAATATCATATGCGTACATGATACATAAATACATTATATTTATATAATTATTGCATATAATTATTTAATGAACAATATTGTAAGTAATTATATTTATAAGTCAGTTAGTCATACATTCATACAGGCGTGCATACATACAAATGTACTTAGGCTAAAGCCGCTAAGCGAATGAGCATCATAAGTTCAGTGTCAGTCGCATCAGCCTACCTTTGACGGTAAGCGTGGCCTTTGCAACAGTTTCTCCGGCTTCATTAACAGCCTTGACGCTGTATGGCCCCTCGTCATTCAATTGGGCTTTTTTGATTAGCAACGAATGAGTTTTTCCATCCTTTGCGTAGATCATGACGTCCGATGGCTTTATCAACTGCAAGCCTTTGAACCTGGAAAATGCAACCAGTGTAAAATCTTAATGCCGCATTGACGGTGGTGAATGGTGATACGGTATATCTTTTTCGCCACAGTTTCACAAGAGTCTATTAGTCTCCAGTGTGTGGCAGTGATTAATTTTACTAGTTTGGATCGCCACTCAGGAGCTCTTTTCTTGTCAGCTTAGTGGCGCTTAATAATATCATAATAAGAAATTCAAGGACAAGTCTAACCATTCTTTCTGCCATGGCCTCCAGTGGCGGCGCCAGGAATTCATGTTTGGGGGGGCTGAAGCCCCAAGGCAGACAAAAATGTTTTTTTACCAAACGCCGAAGGCGCGAAGCTTTGAGTGCCGAAGGCACGAAGCCCATACCGACTAGGGGGACTGGGGGGAGCATCGTAAGCTCCCCCAGCGGGGTCTGGGGCGGAGCCCCAGCCGCCAACGCATTTTTTAGGTTTGTTGACCTCAACTGGAGCCATTTTAGGCTCTTTTTTGCCAGCTATTTACGAACGATAAAATCATGAAACCTTCAACAAGAACTCGTTCTGAAGTGTCGCCGACTACCAGTATAAGAATGCACGGGTTTCTAAAGAAATTTATTGAACTGCACAACTTCCTCCAGCCTCCAAGGCCGTAGCAAGGATTTGATTTCATTAGTGCTTCTTCGGCGGAGAATTTCTGACGACGTTTTAGTCGTCAAGATGTCTGAAAACACCTTTTTTAGTCGTAAAAATGTATGAAGACACCTTTGATTAGGTGTAAAAATTTCTGAAGAAATCATTTTTATTTGTCAAAATTTTTGATCGCACCTTACTTTAGTTTTCAAAATATTTCAAAACTTTTTTGCTGTCAAAATTTCTGCAGACACCATTTTTAGCTGTTAAAATTTGATTACATTTTAATTTTAGTCGTCCAATTTTGTTTAAAACACCTTTTCGGGTGTGTAAGGACATTATTTTGATTCCAATGTTATCAACGATTTTTGGGTGTCTAAGGATATCATTTTGATTCCAGTATTACCAATGATTTTCGTGTGTCTCAGAACATCATTTTGATTATACTGTTATCAACGATTTTCGGGTGTCTAAAACATCTTTTTGATTGCAGTATTATCAACGATTTTCGGGTGTCTAAAGATATCATTTTGATTGTAATTGTTATCAACGATTTTCGAGTGTCTAAGAACATCATTTTGATTATACTGTTATCAACGATTTTCGGGTGTCTAAGGACATTATTTTGATTCCAATGTTATCAACGATTTCTGGGTGTCTAAGGATATCATTTTGGTTCCAGTATTACCAATGATTGTCTGGAGTCTAAGAACATCATTTTGATTCCAGTGTTATCAACGATTTTCGGGTGTCTAATGATATCAATTTGATTTTAGTGCTACCAACGATTTTCGGGTGTCTAAGGACTTTATTTTGATCCCAGTGTTATCAACGATTTTCGGGTGTTTATTGTTTACGGATATCATTTTGATTTTAGTGTTGCAAACGATTGTCGGGTGTCTAAGGACTTTATTTTGATTCTAGTGTTATCTACAATTTTCGGGTGTCTAAGGATATTATTTTGATTAAGTGTTCCTAACGATTCTCCGGTGGGTAAGGTCATAATTTTGATTCTGGTGTTATCAACGACCTGCTGTTTTGAAGTTGACTTGACTATTATTATAATGGAGATCCGCGGAACATTGATTTAGCCCCCCCCCTCCAGAGCTGAGACCAAACTCCACCCATGAGTCTGCAAATAAAGCGAGTCACAACTACAGTGTACAAGTATAGGCTGTAGGCCAGAGCTGAAAGTGAGCCGGGTCTGTCAGGGTCTGCGACCCGGCATTGATTTTCTTGACCTGCTGGTGCCGGGTATCAGCCGAGAAGCAAGTCTTAACAATAATTATTGTGGGCAAACAACTAAAAACAACAGGTCATCGAACAAAAGAATTAGGTAAAAATGGTATGATTTAAAAATTTTATGGGCAAAAATTAATGACTTAAAAAGGTCGTCAGGTGCCAAAAATGGGAGAAATTTCTACCATTCTGGGCGAATGACCAAAACAAAATTTCTGAAAAATTTTCGGCTCAAAGTCAGACCAGGCAACTTTCCAAACCACTTTCAGCCCCGGGCTAGGCCTACCGGTAGAATTCAGGTTTTCTAGAATATCAAAGCCTATGATATACAGTAGGCATACTTACCATATTGGCAGGAAATCAACTTCGTAAATGTTCTGCTTCAGAACCCTTTTCAGAGAATCTCTTGCTGCTTTGGGCCCCGCACACTCTAGGGCCGGGTTTTACCACAAACTTGGGGACCGTTACCAAGCCCCAAAAGTCTCACCATGAGTGCTGCTGCTAATTGAAAACCCCATTTCGCATGTGATTGTATAAGACTACAGGTGTAGCCCCTCAGCCGGCCGGCGGGCTACATAATATATTATGGTATACAGTCATAACCTCATGACGGGTCGGGGGGGGGGATATTTGGCAAAATATGCGGTGGATTCTATTAGGATAAGCCCTCTACGCTATGATTAGTGATTTCATTGCCGTTGGTCACTATCTAGCTTTCTTATTCGAAGTTAGCAGTTGTAGAGATTTTCCTCGTTTTGTTTTGGGGGGGGGGGCTGAGCCGCCGATAGGGGGGGGCTTAGCCCCCCTAGCCCCCCTGGCGCCGCCACTGATGGCCTCGTTTATAATTATGCCAACCCACCCCGAGTTTTGATACTGAGAGCGTCTTTGAAAAGCAATACTTCGAAGAGCGTTATATATAGGTCTATAGATACGATGCAAGTACCGTTACAAAATGGCTGTTGATTGACAGCATCTTCAATGTCCTTAAATTGAACTGTAGGGATCATGAACAGGCATTATGTAAATTATGATTGATTGATTGATTGATTGATTGATTGATCGATTGAGCTTATATTCCCTAACTTCCAAACTTTCAACTTTGAAGAGAACTCCGCACTGGTTGCACTCTGCCAGTGCCACTGCCAGTCTCAAGCCTGGATAAAGGAGGAGGGTGACGCTGATGGTCTTCATTACAACACAACGTCGTTAAACTGCAACTACTACCACTTACCACTGAACGGCTGGTTCTGGTTTTCCGTCAACTGTTGTTCGAAAGAATCCGTCGTCATGTTCAGTGATGACGAGGTCGTTTGGTCCATTCGAAAAGAACGGTTTGATTGTTCTCACTGAAACATCAACGACAATTGGACTGAAGTGGCGGCAACAGAAGTTAGGGAATATAATATGCTGAATCAATCAATCACTCAACCAATCAATCAATCAATCAATTAATTAATCAATCAATCAATCAATCAATCAATCAATCAATCAATTAATCAACTAATCATCCCATCAATAAATCATTCATTCAATCAATCATTCAATCAATCAATAAATCACTCATTCAATCAATCAATCAATCATTCAATCAATCATTCAATCAATCATTCAATCAATCAATCAGAATTTAGATAGCGCCTTTGCAGATCCATACTTAGAGGCACTCCCGGCCCAGACCAACTAAAAAAGCAGTATTGAGAACAGTTTGGGATTTGTCGCATAGACAAGGAAAGCCCATTACAGATTGTTGGACCAACCAAATGCTGGTATAGAGTTTATACTTCAATCTAATCTAGACTATTCTGAAAAAGGAAGTTGAAATTGACGAATTTACGGTGCATGCATGAAGCAAAAGAAATTAGACAGGACTATAGAAATTTATAACTTTTTAAAGGCCTACAGTAAACTTACTTTTGACAGTAATTCGAGCGGAATTCGTCGCCTCTCCCTCAGAGTTCCTAGCGGTCACCTTGAACTCTCCACAGTCCGTCATCTCTGCATCTTTGATCGTCAGAATCAGTTTCACTTCATCCTTCTTCTCATTCGTTCCGTCTAATTTTATTCTCGAACCTTCTTTAACTTCTTTGCCATCTTTGTACCTGCATTGAACGAACATTGGAAATCCAAATAAAACTGTATAAAATGTCTAAACGCTACATGATGCTGCGTCAGAATATGAAAGCTCAGCTCATTGGAAATCGAGTTGTCGTTGCAACTGCACAAGGCATCATCATTCGTCTATAGCCTACTCCACCAATGGAAGCGTTGCACAATGAGTTGATTAAATTTCTCCAGCGTGTCTGATCCTCAGCCACAATAATGACCGTGCTCAGGTCTATACAAAGTCCAGTTAATTCTCCATCTATCATCCAGAGCCAGGTGGTTCTAGGTCTTCCTCTAGGGCGTTTCCAGGAAGGTGGAGGTTATCAAAAAAAATTACTGGATCAGAATTGAGAAGTTTCAAGTTGGTGAGATAGCGAGGTGCTTAGAGGAAGGCTGTGACGATGACGACTGTTCCACGATGGAGCAGGAGCTAAGGAAGGAAAAGTTGAATGAAGACTTTGATTTTTTTACTATTGGGTCTTGAGAAAAACTGGAGGAGTTGAACCCCCTCAACCTCCTCCGGCAATTCTCGTCCTGTGAGAGTGCAAGGCCAAACGAGTTGGATTTTGGAGGAGTTCAGTGAAAGGGGCTTCTATTAAGCGGTAGGCTTATATCAAGCTCATGTTTATTCATTGTTTAAGTTCCAGCAAGTTCATGTTTATTCATTGATTTAGTTATAGCGCTTATAGTAACCCACCAGACGATCGATGGCAGAGGCTTTGCATTGACGATACACTCGAGGTTGATTATTTCATCCTCAATTAATGTCACATCGACCAACTTCTTCGTGAAAATTGGAGCCCACAGTTTTTCTATGTAAAACGTTAAAATAAATCGCATGAGCTACAAGCGAATCAATCATTCCGTAAAAGAGTAAATCAATAATGAACAAAGGAAACAGACATTAATCAATCAATCAGTTCAATCAGTTCAGTCAACTAATATTCATTGCCACAAAAGCTATAAAATTATTCTTTTGCACCGAGACAACTGTGTCAGCCAGCACAGAGATAAAGACATGGAGATATGGGAAGGGGAGATATGGAGAAATGAAATTATGGAGAGACAGAGATAAATGAAGAGATGGGGAGATGGATATAGTGGAGATATGAAGATATGGGAAGCTAGAGATGAAGAAATGGAAATATGGAGACATAGAGAGATGGAAAGCGAAACAGAGAGAAAAAGAGAAAGAGAAAATAGAAAAGAGAAAGAGATAGTCTTAAGATCGTATCGCCTGTAGCCTATGCATAAAGTACAAGAAAATTTGCACACTCAAAAGAGCAATGTAAGTCTCGACTTCATTCCCTATAATCCAAAATTCTCTGAATACGGCATCTGGATACCAATGTAGGTCTAAGCTAATCAACTACATGCAAAGTGAAGAACTCGCAAAGTAGGCCTAATCGTTCCCCAGTCAAAGAAAAAAATCTAAGCAACTATATAGTTTCATTCACCATTAACAATGAGACGAGCATTGGCGACAAATTCTCCTGCCTCGTTGACAGCCTTCACAGAATAGATGCCACCATCATTCAACTGAGCTTTCTTTATCAACAGAGAATGCTTTTGACCATCGCTTCCATATATTGCAACATCTGACGGACGGACCAGTTCAGCATCTTTGAACCTGAAAGAATAGACTAACAATGATTTATAAAGAATTTTGGACCGGTTGAGGCATGGGCAGCATGAAGCGAGACAGACTCAGACAGAGAATGGGGTCGGCATCTACGGGCTGTCAGCCCAAGGATTATGATGATGATGATGATGATGATGATGATGATGATGATGATGATGATGATGATGATGATGATGATGATGATGATGATGATGATGATGATGAGAAATAATTTTTAATTTTACGAATGTTTTAATACGATACAATTTTATACGGAAGTCACATATTAATTGTAGTCAAATAGGGCAGTCAAAACAATAAAATGCAATGCAATACAATATAATAATACAATGCAGTACAATGCAGTACAGTAGGCCTGCAATTGATTGATCAGTTCACCAGCTTTTAACCTGAAAGTGATTAGGCCTAACAATAATTTATGCGAAAGTCACAATTTAATTATAGCCAATACAATACAATGCAATACAATGCAATGCAATACAATGCAATACGGAACAATTGCATTTATAAATTTTATATTATTGTAGGCTACTGAGACTCATTATATCGTGACTGGGCGTTGGTTCCGATCGTCATCGTCATCATCATCATTGTCGTCGTTGTCAGCATCGTCATCATCATCATCATTGTCGTCGTTGTCAGCATCATCATCGTCATCATCGCGTCATCATCATTCAACATCAACAGCATCAACAACAACATCAACAACAACAACAACAACAACAACAGGAGGCCCTATTTGTCATCATCATCATTTTGTGGAAACAATACTTGCCATTGTATCGTTGGTTCTGGCTTTCCGGTGATCGTCGCCTGAAAATATCCGTCCTCGTTTTCAATGATCACCATATCGACCGGACCCTTTAGCAAAGCTGGTTTCACAGTCCTCACTGAAACATGGGTAGACAATTTATTTCTCTATTCTGTCATAATTACATGTATAGGATCGACATCGCTGGATAGAAATGTAACAATTATTGTTCAATTAAAACCGTGAAAAAAACAAACTGGCGCATCAGTATCAAGCCAGATGAAATGTCATGTTCGCTTGCAGACACCGCATTGTGCGCCCACAGATATTTCTGGAGGTGGGAGGAAATACTATGGTCAGCCGAAGGGTTGCAGGCTCGAATTCACCCCAAGTCGATGCGTAGGGACCTTGGGCAAGTTCTTCACTCGCAATTGTCTATGCACTTCGTCATGAAATTTCGATGCAGTATCCGCTGTGTAACCGGGAGCGCCTCTGAGTAGCGAGCTTGCAGGGGCGCTATAACAAGTGCTCATACAAACAAACAAACAAACACTGTATGTCTTATATTTTTTATTGCTTTACAAGCTCTTACTTTTGACGATGAGTCTGGTTGAATCTGACGCTTCTCCCTCGGAGTTCTTCGCATGAACCTCGTATTCTCCGCTGTCCGTCATCTCAGCGTTATCAATGCTCAGCACGATCTTCAATTCGTCCGCTTTCACGTTCACTGCATCGCTCTTCAGTCGACGACTCTCCTTCAGTTCATGGCCATCTTTGAACCTACGCCATGTTAAACAGCATCCATGCAGGCTATAGTCCTTCTGTCTGTCTGTCTGTCTGTCTGTCTGCCTGTCTGTCTAACTACCAATTTGTCTGTCTGTTGCTATATCCGTCCATCTGTCTGTCTGTCTGTCTGTATGCCTGTCTGACTATCTCGCTGTCTGTCTGCTTTTCCGTTGGTATATCTGTCTGTATGTGTTTATTTTTCTTGAAACAACACTATGTGAAGTATCCATACAGGTCAGTCATTCTGTCTATCTTCTCCTCTATCCATTCGTCCGTCTGTCTGTCTGTCTGTCTGTCTACTTGTCCGTTTGGGTATCTGTACATCTGTCTTTATTTGTCGCCGTTTGTAACAACATGTAGTTCCTGGTCGTCCGTCTGTCCGTCCGTCCGTCTTTCTTAATAAAACTATTTGTTTATGAGTTGTAAGCCTAATGACGACAACTGACGAATTGGTCTATTAAGGTTCTAAGCGCCACTGCGCAGTTCTCTTAAAAAGGAGCTGCATAAATGAATCAATTAATTAATTAGTTAATTAATGAAGAATAGGAGAATACACACAAGCTCCACAAATGTGACTGATCGCATCAGGAGGTAGGCTACTAACCAGGTGAGTGATGGAAGAGGTTTGGCATTGACGCTGCATCGGAGCAAAATTTTGTCTTCTTCTAAAGCTGTTTCGTTTTCCATTGTTTCCGTGAATATCGGAGCCCAGAGTTTCTCTGTGCACATTTTGTTAGCCAGGTAAGATTTGCAACAGATAGTTTTACTCATTAGAGTCGAGAATGCAATGTTAACTCGTGTGATGTTGAGTATTTTAGTCATAGTTTGCGCCAGGTCATGACCGGTCTATCTTACCACTCCTTGACCTGCTTTATAACTTGCAAAAAATTCTTTGAAGCTATGATATCTTCTTTACAGTTGATCTTTTCGACCTGTTGAATAACTCCCATGGCTCTGACGCGACCTGCTGAAATTGCTTCGCCACTGCTCTTACATCATTACATATAGACTTAGTCCTTTAGAAATATTCTATTTTAACTATTTTATTTGAGGATGGATGGTTAGCGAATAAATTACTTTGAATTTGAAATAAATATTATAGACCTACGAGCTTCGACAAACCTATTTATGATACTAATAGGGCCTGCATTAGCACCTTAGTCTATGGGAATACCAGGCAATATCGCAATAAACGTCGAAATGACTTTGCATTTTTATATAAACGCAAGCCACCGTTGTCCTCAGATTTCACCAGCTATAATAATACAAAAGCTCGTGGACTTACCATGTACAATTAGTTTTGCCTTCGCAACCATTTCTCCAGCTACGTTGACGGCTTTAACGGTGTATAAGCCTCCATGCGAGAGCTGAGCGTTTTTGATGGTGAGTGAATGCGTCTCGTCTCTTTTAACGAATGCCATTATTTCCGACGGTTTGATGAGCTGAGAATCTTTGAACCTAGTAAAAATAAACTACGTTTAAGTAATCGACTTGAAGAGTTAGTGCTCACTGCTCAGAACCGTTCGCATTTGACAATCTAATTAACATTAATATCTCGCTGCATCAAAACGTTTGAAGGCTAATTAGGGCCTATAACTTTGTGGTAGTAGTGAGGTAAGTACCAATATGAGCACAATCACGTGACCACTACTGTCACCTCTGCGTAAGGGTTTAAAGGGAGCGCCTATTATAATGACGAGAAGCTTTAGGCTACGCATTACGCATACATTTTCCGACCAAATGCATGAACGAACGATTAAAATTAAATAAATGAATAAATGAATGAATAATTAAGTGAATTAACATTTCTGCATCTCTTAATTAATCGCGTAGAAGGATCTCGCTTACCACTGCACGGTTGGCTCTGGCTTTCCTATGACCGTTGCCTGGAAAAATCCGACTTCGTGTTCAATGATTTCCTGGTCCTCTGGTCCTTTCAGGAACTTTGGAGCTATGGTCCTCACTGAAACAAACAGTTGTTATTATCTTTGAGGAATCAAAACGAACTCCTGAACTGTCGCAACGGCATTGTTAAATTTTATTTACTATAGGGGCCTACACGAGATCTGTGAATTTAATTGTAGCCTATTGCATTTAAGTTAATTGTTTTGCATTGTATTTAATCGCATTAGGCCCTACATTTAACTTAAATGCGTTGCATTGTATTAATTACATTGCATTGTGTTTAGTTGTATTGCATTGTATTTAATTGCATTGCATTGTATTTAATCGTATTGCATTTAACTTAAATGTATTGCATTATATTAATTATTACATTGTGCTTAATTGTATTGCATTGTGTTTAATTGTATTGTATTGCATTGTGCATAGCGATCAGTCAATCACTCAGCTTGCAAAACATACCGGATAAAGTGAATCAACTTTCATTCATTCATAATTATATTCATGCATTCATTCACTCATTCATTCATTCATTCATTCGTTTTGAATATTTAGGCAGCGCCCTTTCAAAGTTACTAGTTATAAGCGCTGCTCAACACAATCTCGGCTAAATAGGCACTTTTAAGATCGCAACAGAAATTGGCGATGTAGGGGCAGGTACGGAGAGAGCCCAACCCAACGGCTTTTTGTTGATAGATGTCTGAGCACTTGTTTTAACCAAAACACCTTCATCGTTTCAGCCTAATCTTACATTGAATCGGTGTTCAATGAGTCAGTGTCACCTGAGATAAAACTATAAAAAACATAATAGGCCCTAATAGTATTTTTCTTTCATGAAACGCCTGCAAACGCACTCCGCTCTACATGCACAAGTTATGAAACAATAAATTTTAATTAACATCAATCTTAACTACTAACAGCGTGCAATACACGGCGCTAATAGCAGCCTATAAAGCACGTCCGCCCTACGGGGCGTGATCTCGATGCCTCTCACTCTCCATGCCAGTGTGTTATCAAATGCGCTCCCCCCATAAACATGAAATAAACGGAGTCCCCTCTTACTCTTGACGGTGAGTCTGGCCGCGTTTGACGCCATTCCTTCCGAGTTCTCAGCTATGACCTCAAAGACACCACTATCCGTCATCTCTGTATCGGTTATCGTCAACGAAAGACCAAACTCATTTTTCCTTAGTTCTGTGCGACCTGGTTTTGTCCGAACGCCGTCAATTATTTCTTTTCCATCTTTTATCCTGCAATGCATACAAGAAAAAAACGACAATTTCATTTCATTTCATTTATTTATTTATTTCCTTGGAGCATATCAAACACAATCTGAACATAGTGCAACTTAACTAGACAACGTGTTCATACTGTCTGACAAACATATTAATATAACACATTTGAAAGGAAAATTATCAGAAGCACATTTCATACATAAAAAGTAATAATAATAACAATATATTATATTATATACTTATATTATTCTCATAGTGTTTGTCTACTAATGAGAGCAGTGCTTAAAGAGCGGAAAAAGAAGTGCCAGAACGCCCCTTACCTTTCCAGGCTGTGTTGGCCAATAAGTGGCAGGACGGCGTTCAGATTTTAAAATAAGTGCATGGACGCCGTCCATGACTGTCCTGCCACACTTTAAGCCCTGAATGAGAGATAATTTCTATATGGGGTAAAATATGATAGAGACTTTGTGTGAGTAGCGAATACGTACCATGCAATGGTAGGCGGTGGTTTTGCGTTGACACAACATCGGAATGTGATTGTATCGTCTTCAATCAGTTCTGCGTCAACCAATTCTTCGGTGAAGACTGGAGGCCAAAGCTTCTCTGTTCAAAGAACACAAGATAACCGTCATAATTATACTATTTTCAATTTTTTCATTCATTCATAATTATAACGATTATGCAGTATACACACAACCTTTATCTATCGTCCACGGAGATATCAGGATGATCAAGAACATATGGCACCAAAGAAGGAAAATATGGAACCAGAGAAGGAAAATATGGATCCTGCAGAGAAGGAAGGTAACGACGCGCTTTCTCTGTTGCTGGCCCTATAGTCTGGAGTGAGTGACCTTCATACACGCGCCTACTGCAATGGGTTCCTCTAATACGTTCTATCGCAATCTTAAAACAGAGAAGGAATCAGGGAACATATGGATTCTGGTCAGTGTTTCCACGATGGAGACACAACCATGTAATTGATATTTTTATATCTACTACTTCAGATTGAACTTTACCGTTGACTTTAAGTTGAGCTGATGCCGTCGTTTCTCCGGCGACGTTGACCGCTTTGATCGTGTATCTTCCTTTGTCATCCAGCTTCGCTTTTTTGATCGTTAACGAATGAGTCTTATCATGCGACCCATAGATCATCACATCCGACGGCTTGATCAGGGTTTCACCTTTGAACCTGCAAATAATGTTAATCAATAATAATTATAAATGGTTATCGTAATCTCCAAACTTCTAAAGCGCCACTCGAAAGTCAAGGGAGGGCACCAGCTTATTTACGAACATGGGTTTGAGGGTTGTCTTCGAAATACTTTTCTGTATTCTATTTAGTTGCGATATAACCCTCCCCCATCTCACACAGTGGCGTTGGTAACACAAGTCTGCCAGAGTGGGGTGGGTGGTTTTCCCAATCCAGGTGGGTGGAGGGTTAGACGTCGCTGATCTCTGCAGTGCCTATAGATATAAGGAATTTTAAGATTTAGAGAGGAGATGTGAATCTCAATAGGCAGAAGAATAGAAAGGGTTACATTTTATGAGAGAGAAATGAGCAACAATTTCTGGCGATTGCAAAGCATGGTAGTGGAGAGAAATAACTTTGATGAAGAGGAGCAGGGCTGTTTTAAAGGAATTTTTAGAACTGCACAACCCATTAGTTCTTTTCCCATCCTTCATGGAAAATTACTCCCAAAGGGGGGAAATTGTCTCTTTTTTTACTAGTTTTCACTGCACAGAAGTGCTTCTACAACTGCACAAATCCATTTAGAACTGCACATTGTGTGTACAACTGCACGTTAAAAAAGCTCTGACTAAAAGAGCTGTTCTTTAGACAATGGTTTCTGAGATGGGTTACGCGTCTGCAAAACCAACAACACCAAGAATAACTTATTTATTGGATGCAAGTGAATTATTTATCGTTAAAACATTCTCACCATTCAATTCTTGGCGTTGGCTTTCCGTCTACAGTTGCCACGAATTTTCCATCGTCCTCCTCGGTGATTTCCAGGTCGTCAGGTCCCTTCGACACCCTCGGTTTAACTGTTCTCACTAAAAACAACGCCAGCAGAAACATTATGGCACCACTATCACCGCCGGGACCATGCAGGATACTTTAACTATAAAGAGACTTCAGGAAGGTTTCGGTTTAGACTTTAGACCAACCGATGATCTCGGTATTAAACAGAGTCGCGGTTGTAGGTTCTAAAATTATATGGAATCCTAGTTTAAATGCAGCCATTGTGGGATATCTGTATCACGCAGACCAAACCACGATCTGAGTGCATACTCTATCCAAAACAAGTGCATCCTGACTGTCAGTGGAGCATCCAAAAGCTGGTTATAATTGCAAGCCTATCGAGGCTTTCTATGGAATTTAAATAGTGTTCCCTGAGCTTCTCTATATCATTTAAGTACACAAAATTCATACAGGTTGTGACATACATAGTGACATATATACATGTAGTTTCAAAAATAACTATTCAAAGACACTCCAGACCCAGGCAGAGCCGAAGAGGAATGTCTTGAGTAGTCTATAGAAAGAGTTAGACAAGTCCCATGGAAAGAAACGCTACAGGTATACCCAGTGGCGTAGCCATGAATTTCTTATGGGGGGGGGGGTTATGGCCGGATGCTTGTGTTTTCTTATATAAGTGGACAAATAACCTTAAAAACTTTTTCCTTAGTCAATGGAGGGAGGTATAACCCCAAACCCCCCTCTTGTCTACGCAACTGGTTATACCGTATGAAAATGACAAGTTCAAAATTAATTAAGACTTTATGCTTACTCTTAACAACGAGGTTTGCCACGGAGACGGCCACCCCGACTTGATTCTTCGCCACAGCTTTCAACTCTCCAGTGTCATCCATAGTCACATCATCGATGGTCAGGTGACCCAAGACATCGGTACGGCCCGCAGTCACCGATGACTTCACTCGAGGCACGTTCCCCTGAACTTCTTTGTCTTTCAGGTACCTAAAATGCACGTAATAGGTTCAAGGCCGTAGCCAGGATTTGATTTGGGGGTGTTTCTTCGGGGGGGGGGGAATTTTCGACGACCTTTTTTTAATCGTCAAAATTTCTTACGACAATTTTCGGCTTTCTTACCATTTTTCGCCTATAACTTCGTGTTTTTTTCATTATGTGCTAGTGAATGCATTCTATTATGTTTTGTTTTTACATTTTTCATTTGAGAGATGTTCTCATGGCTTTATTTCATGGTTTTTACATCATGTGCTACAAAATTCGTTACATTATTTTTTTCCATTTTCCATTTCGGGGGGGTGTTCAAACACCCAAAACACCCCCTAGCTACGGCATTGAATAGGATAACCATGACCGTGCACTATCATGACCACAAATATTATCGTTTTATGTAGCAAGTCATCAATATAAAATTATATTTAAACAATTACTTTAAAATTTTATGCAAGAATGTGTGTCATTGTGTAAATTATTTCCACTTACCAGGTTAAAGCCGGAAGAGGATGACCTTGAACCGTGCATGTGAAGGTCACCTTGTCGTTCTCCACCGATTCCTGATTTACCAAATTCACGATGAAGATTGGAGGCAACATACGATCTGCATTTGAAGAAAGACAAAATAAACGAATTTACACCATTTTGAAGTTTAACTCCACTATAAAATTTAACTCTATTTTAAAATATAATTTTATTTCAAATTAAATGCGCAAGAATATCTAAGGCACGGAATCCGATCTGCAGGAACAACTATTCAAGACCTTGACATCGAGCTCACTAAGCTTGCTCGAATCCTAAATCAATAGGATACGTATAGACCTACACTAAGCGCTCCACTGTATTATAACCGTTCAATCATATCAATGGCGACGATATATAGGCATTAGATATTACCCATGCGGGCTCGAAACAGATCCCCTAACGGAGCGCAGGGTTCAAAATTGGTTCGAATTAACCCTTTAGCTACCACAGTGTAGTTAATGGTATGGGATGTTCTATTCCCTCAGCTGGTAAAAGGGTTAAGAGGGGACGCAGTGAGAGGAATGTCTATATAATTGAAGGGGCGCTATATAAATTTTGATTGATTGATTGATAATAAACTTCAGTTTCTCTTGTCATATTAAACGGACACTTCCATCACCATCAAGAAATCATTTAATTATGTAAATTTCATCGCTGCTTTCATTGCTGCATGGTTATTATAGAAAACTTGCAATAAACAACATAATAGGCTACCTGTGACGGTTATCCTGGCCACACATTTGGCCAATCCAACCTCGTTTTCTGCGATGCACGTGTACGTTCCCGCCATTTCCTTGCCAATTTCCGGTAGACCGAGTTGACATCGGCCATCTTCATCCTCAGCGATTGTCAGGTTGGCCGTTGCCTTCAGAACAACGTCATTTCTAAACGAAAATTAATCAACTTAATTCAAGCAAGAGACGGCGGCTCAGGAGAGCACAGAAAGACAGACACGGTAGCCGGTTAGTTAGACTGCTCGCCTACTAACGAGCTGATTGATATATGGACGTATTGTAATTGCAAAGCTGTCTGCTCAGTTGGTAGTTGAGTTTAATTAAGATTACTGCATAACTTGTAAATGTAAAGCGTAGTGCGTCTTGCAGGCGTTTAATTAAAGAAAATATATTATTAGCCTATTATATTATTATTATTATTGATTGATTGGTTGATTGATTGTGTCTAAGGCATCAATCAAATTCCGACAGAGTCAATCGATCACACTAAATAGTTCAATCAATTTGACCAATCAGAACTTTTAAAGCGCCCACTAAATTCCAGTTGCAGTTTAAGTATCGACCTCTCTGTTCAGTTCCTTATAGAAGCATCAAACCATAGTTGTAAAAAAGGTTTTTTCGTTTTTATTCTCTCCCAAAAAACCTGGGTTTTTTTTCCTATCGGTTTTTATTTCTTCTTTAACTTTATTTATTGATTTACTTTCTGTTAATATTTTCCTTAACTTTTTTTGTGATACATGTATTTCTTATGTTTTCCGCCAACTCTCAAGTATTCAGCTATAACTAAAGTCATTATTTCATCATTTAACATCATCGTAGAGATAGCCAGCGTGTAGTAGGTTCCTAATCAAGGTTTTCAAGGTTAAAATGCAGTTTTAAATGTAGCAAAGTCAAATTATTTTCCGTTTCCGTTTTTTAAATCTTTTTTGGGTGTTTTTTTCCGAAAAAACGACGGTTTTTTCCGTTTTTTATTCCGTTTCCATCGTTGTTTTTTACATCTATGCATCAAACTCACACGATGAACTTTACAAGACGAGATTTTAACTGATCGGCAACCATAATAACCTATTGACTTGCGCTTACTACATTATTTTAATGGCGCTATAGAAGAGATCCGGTTTGATTAGAATACATTACGTTACTGTATATTACCTCATCCACTTCAACGTTGGTTTGGGAAATCCGATGACTTTACCGAGCAGCGCCAATGGCTGACCTTCCTCAACAGACTAAAAAAGTAAATAAAAGCATAATATTATGTGAAAGAAATAATTTCTTTCTACATACATGTACAATACAATTATTTATACAATTATTGTATAAATAATTGTATTGTATATGACCATTTTATAAAGCGCTTCTTGCAGCAAGAATCTTTCAGAAGCGCTCCCAGTGCGTAGGCCTACAACTCCGAGAGAAAAAGGCAAATTTTTAGACAAAAGAAAGACTAGGAATTTAAGACTACCAGAGAGAAAGAAATGAAAGATAACATAAAACTAGTTTCCTCGGGAACTATATGACTGTGTATATATAAATATTATACCAATATTATTAGGCCTATAGCCTATTATGATATAATATAATATATTAGACCTATATTTGTGTGTGTTTACCGTGTCGTGAAATCTTTCCACAAACTCTGGTGGCTTAAGAGGAACTGAAAAAACAACAAATAATCAAAGTTACCACCGAGACTGTCAGTAGTTACGACAATGGTTCGATTAGTGGTCACGTCTTTTGTTTCTAGGGTAACTTATAAATGGAACCGAAAGAGTAGGCTATCACACGTGTGACGTGTCACGTGGAGAGTTTGTAAATGCTGACGAACCATTTTCATTTCTTCTATTCGCGCATTTTTAGCAAACAGACGCAGGTCTGTTTTTAAGAAATTTTTCGAACTGCACAACTCCTTTTTTCCTTTCCCATCCTTCATGGTAAATTACTTCCAATCGGAGGACAATGACCTTTTTGCAAGTTTTAACTGCACGGAAGTGCTTCTACAACTGCACAAATCCATTTAGAACTGCCCATTTTGTGTGCAACTGCCAGTTGAAAAAGCCCTGAACAGACGATCAAATTGGACTTTAAAAACTTAACTTCGATCTTCGTCAAAAATTGTCGCACACATCACCAAGCAATCGTTTATTGTTCAAAATCACTAATCTAAACTTTATTCTCAAATTGTGTAGTCTTTAGGCAAGGCTCCGCGGCCAGAAAAACATATAGGCCTAGGCGGGTCAGAAAATAATGGTCTGCTTTTTAACATGAAGACACCCCTTATATGTAGAATTACCAGTAGGTCAGAAAATAATGGTCCGCTCTTTGACATGAAGACACTCCTTATATGTAGAATTACCGGCGGGTCAGAAAATAATGGTCCGCCCTTTGACACGAAGACAGTCAAGACACACCCTTATATATATGTAGAATTACCGGCGGGTCAGAAAATAATGGTCCACTCTTTGACATGAAGACACCCCTTAATAGTGGAATTGCCTTCTATAATAACCCAGCAGTGTAATGCATCGTGCTCAATAACAATAACAATAACAATAACAATAACATAACACTCTTTGACATGAAGACACCCTTTATATGTAGAATTGCCTTCTATAATAACCCAGCATTGTAATGCATGGTGCTCAATCTATACATAACACGTTGACTAACCGATCGGCTTCAGATTGGCGCTCGTCTGGGCCTCTCCCACTTCGTTGACCGCATGGCAGGTGTACAACTTTCGGAGATCCTCAACGGAGACCCTGTGGATCGTCAGTCTCTGTTCCAGTCCATCATCGCTCTCCTCCATCCTAAACCTCTCATCCCCCGGTTTCAGTCCAACCCCGGACGCCAACCACGAGACCTTGGCCCGTGGAAAGGCCTTATTCAGTCGGCAGACGAGCTGGACCGCCTTGTAAACGTGAACGTCCGTATCCTTCAGGGGAACGACAAAGACGGGCTTCTCGTAGACGACGACAACCGGAGCGTGGGATGTGATGGACCCGTCTGCGTTCTTCACCGATACTTCGTAGTCGCCAGCATCGTCGACCAATGAACGATCGATGTTGAGGGCGATTCGAGGCAGGACCGAGGTCGTCCTGATAACAAGATATGCAGTGAGTAAGTGAGTGAGTGAGTGGGTGAGAGAGTGGGTGAGTGAGTGAGTGAGTGAGTAGTAAGTGAGTGAGTGAGAGAGTGGGTGAGTGAGTGAATGAGAGAGTGGGTGAGTGAGTGAGAGAGTGGGTGAGTGAGTGAGTGAGAGAATGAATGAGTGAGTGAGTAAGTGAGCGAGTGAGAGAGTGAGTGAGTGAGAAAATGAGTGAGTGAGTGAATGAGTGAGAGAGTGAGTGAGTGAATGAGTGAGAGAGTGAGTGAGTGAGTGAATGAGAGAGTGGGTGGGTGGGTTTGAGTGTGTGAGTGAATGAGTGAATGAGTGAGTGAGCGAGCGAGTTAATAGTAAGTAAGACAGAGGTCGATCTAATCAACAAGATATGGAGTTAGTAAGTGAGTGAGTGAGGGAATGAATGAGTTAATAGTAGGGCCTAAGTAAGACAGAGGTCGTCCTAATATCAACGAGATATGGAGTAAGTGAGTAAGTGGGTGAGTGAGTGAGTGAGTAAGAGAGTAAGTAAGTTAAATGAGCAAGAAAATTAAGTAAGTAAGTAAGTTAGGTAAGTAAGTCAAGTAAGTAAACTAAGTGTGCAAGTAAGTAAGTCAAGTTTTAACAAAACTCTAACAGTGGCAGATATCACATTAGAAAGCATAGACGAAATTTTTTAAAGGATAAACCGTGTACAGCAACAGGGTGAGAATTGCCGGGGGGTTGGGGTTCAACCCCCAGTCTTTCTTAGAGCCCCATGTTAAAGTATGTTTTTCATACCCCAATTACAAGTTTATCATAGGTCAACCCCCCAGTTATTTTTCCACAATTCTCATACTGTACAGCAACCTAGCTGCCGTGGGCCACTAAAATCCGCCGGGCATTGTGTGTTTACCTCCTAAGTCTCTCTCTCTCTCTCTCTCTCTCTCTCTCTCTCTCTCTCTCTCTCTCTCTCTCTCTCTCTCTCTCTCTCTCTCTCTCTCTCTCTCTCTCTCTCTCTCTCTCTCTCTCTCTCTCTCTCTCTCTCTCTCTCTCTCTCTCTCTCTCTCTCTCTCTCTCTCTCTCTCTCTCTCTCTCTCTCTCTCGTTCTCTCTCTCTTTCTCTCTCTCTCGTTCTCTCTCTCTCCCTCTCTCTCTCTCTGTCTATCTGTCTTTCTTACTCTCTCCTTCTCCCTCTACCATCTGTCTGTCTGTCTCTCTCTCTCTCCCCCTCTCTCTCAGCTGGTCTGCGTATCGATAAACTCACTTGTATCGATCTCCAATCAATTTCGATCCGTTACGGAACCAGACGACTTCCACCGGTTTGGTCTCTGCTTCGACCATACAGTCAAGTCCGATGGGTTGTCCGAGTGGAACTTTGACAGGCTGCAGATCGCGTTCGAACCGAAGCACCTTCTGCACGGAAAACAAATAAACGAATGCATATTTAATTTTTGAAAGACAAAAACCCAACAAGAAGCAAAACGCTCAAGGTGTGCACTAGCACAATTGACAGTATGGTTATTTAGTAGGCCTACTTATGGTTGAGTTTTAAAAATAGACCTACATGTTTTTAAATAACACTTTTGGGATAAAGTTCTTCGAGTCTTTATTAGAGAGGGTCAAATTAGTCCGTTATGTGCCATGAGGTCCCGTTTGCAAAATGGTGTTGAGTGAGTTTCTCACTTCCAATCAGTCAATGGGTCCCTGGATATGAAAAATGACGGAGGTGCCTGTCTGCCATGCCGCCACGAATGACGTAATTAACAAATCCAATATGGCGGCCGCGGCCATATTGGAAAGCCATCTTATTTATTTCTTGCGGTATATGCACGTGTAATACCTCTAATGGTACTGGTTCAGGCATGTAGAATTCCTTTCTGATATTGATTTTGAAATTCCCCCAGCACCATTTTGCAAACGGGATCTCATGGCACATCAAGGACTAAATTGTCAGCCCGTTGATAAAAGTTATGCAATGGATCACGCTGCAGTGGGATGAGGTTGCGGACACTTCTACGTTAAAAGTCTTTGAAACACTGAGTCTTGTATAATGTATAGCCTAGGCTGAATATTATAACCTGCTGTTCAATTCACGATGTCAACCGTTTAGCCATCAGTTAAAATTGCTCATGTAAATAGGTGTCCCTGTGAGCGGGATATTCATCCCTTAGGGCCTTCTTTGTTGCCATCCGATTATGTGAAGCATCTTGTACTATGACTGTTATTTATGGTTGATGGTTACAATAAATGAATTGATTGATTGATACACATGTGAAATATATTTAGCATCACAGAAATAATTATGTCCATGAGAATGTGCATAATGTGGGGCGCGGTGGTGTAGTGGTGGCGTCGTTGCCTTGGAGCCGGAAGCTTCGAGGTTCGAATCCACCTTAAGCCGCCGCGTAAGGACCTTGGGCAAGTCCTTCATTCACAATTGCTCAGCGCTTTGGCATGACACTACGATGCAGTGTCCGCTCTGCATTCGGGAGCGCCTCTGAGTAGAGAGAGCTTAAAGAGGCGCTATAACAAATGCCCATACAAACAATACAAACAAACAGCTACACACCGGAGCGCTGTTGACGTAGATCGAATGCTCCGATCGCAGTGGTATTGGTTTGTCAAATTCGCTGATCTTCAGACTGATGTCAACTTTGCAAGGCGTCGACAGATACTGGATTTATTCAGAACATAAAAACATTCCAGTATGTCATCAGTTTATCATCGAAAGGTACTGGAATTATTCAGAACGTAACAAACATTCCAGTATGGCATATCAGTTTGATTATCATCGAAAGGTACTGGAATTATTCAGAACATAACAAAAATTCCAGTATGTCATCAGTTTATCATCGAAAGGTACTGGAATTATTCAGAACGTAACAAACATTCCAGTATGTCATCAGTTCATCATAGAAAGGTACTGGAATTATTCAGAACATTGCAAACATTCCAGTATGGCATATCAGTTTGATTATCATCGAAAGGTACTGGAATTATTCAGAACATAACAAACATTCCAGTATGGCATCAGTTTATCATCGAAAGGTACTGGAATTATTAAGAACATAACAAACATTCCAGTATGGCATCAGTTTGTCATAGAAAGGTACTGGAATTATTCAGAACATTGCAAACATTCCAGTATGGCATCAGTTTATCATCGAAAGGTACTGGAATTATTCAGAACATAACAAACATTCCAGTATGGCACATCAGTTTGATTATCATCGAAAGGTACTGGAATTATTCAGAACATACCAAACATTCTAATATGGCATCAGTTTATCATCGAAAGGTACTGGAATTATTCAGAACATAACAAACATTCTAATATGGCATCAGTTTATCATCGAAAGGTACTGGAATTATCCAGAACATAACAAACATTCTAATATGGCATCAGTTTATCATCGAAAGGTACTGGAATTATTCAGAACATAACAAACATTCTAATATGGCATCAGTTTATCATCGATGAGACAATTATTTATGAGTGAGACTATAAAAATTGACTGAATAGTTCTAAAGTACTTGACCCACACACACAAGCAGACAAGCACGCACAAAGTCATGTATAAGCTTACATACATGTAGATTGTAGGCCTACATAAATACACTGTGTTCCAACTGCCCTGATACCGTATGCAATCTACGCGAAAACGGCGATCGAGGGGTGCAGGAGACATTGGGGCGCGGTGGTATAGTGGTGGCGTCGTTGTCTTGAAGCCGGAAGGTTCGAGGTTCGAATCCACCTCGCCGCGTAAGGACCCTGGGCAAGTCCTTCACTCACAAATTGCAGCGCTTCGGCGTGAAACTCCGATGCAGTGTCCGCGCTGTAGTCGGGAGCGCCTCTGAGTAGCGGCTGAGAATTGGAAGAGGCGCTATACAAGCAAACAAACAAAATTGATCGTTTCAACGACGACGATGACGACAACGGCGACAATGACGATGTCGACGACGATGATGATTGCGATGACGAAGACTATGACGATTACGATGATGACGATGATGAAGATGACGACGACGACGACGACGACGATGATGACGACGATGATTATGATGATGATGATGATGAATGATGTTGATGACGATGATGATGATGATGATGATGACGATGATAATGACGATGACGACGACGATGTCGATGATGATGATGATGATTATGATGATGATGACGGTTACGATGATGATGATGATGATGATGATGATGATGATGATGACGGTTACGATGATTATGATGACGTTGATGTTGATGATGATGATGATGATGATGATGATGATGATGATGATGATGATGATGTTGATGATGATGATAGGAATGATATGACTATCTAGATTCTGTTGTAATACCCTTGCTCTTTTGACAGGACGTGACAGTTTGTTCCTTTGTCTTGTGTTCAGCTCCTTTGAAGACAGTGCCACGTGCACCGCGCCACCTATCGTCTCAGTTACGACCTCTGTGATGGCCAACTCGCTTTCCCTCTTTCGATTCATTTCTAGAAAACATAAATGATATATTTATTTTAGAATTATCGGCGTTTACATGAGAATTAAAAGGGTTTGAAGGTTCCGCAAGCCAGCCAGGGCCACCTTTTCACTCAAAGCTTAAGACACTCCTTTTCAAGAACTCTTACCCTGTCTCATCTAATCCTCCACCCTCCAATTCTAGGCCTTAATTGCTGTTCCGCTCCTCTGATCCTATGGTAACTCGACCCGGACCACCACGGACTACTCTCTCGGACAACCCTCATGACCCAACGCAGCGCTCGTGAATAAGCTGGTGCCCCGCGCTTGGCTTTCGAGTGGCGCTTTAGAAATTTGGAGTTTACGATTACGATTACAACCTGAGACGATGTTTAGCTGAAAACCTGTATCACGTTATATGAGATACTAGGAGATAAATAATTTTCTTAACTCTCAGGTACACAACATAAAATTTAGAATAGATTTTATAATAAAAAGCACGACTTAAAAGCAAACAAACAAAAGCACACTTGGTGATTAGGTAGAATAAACTCACATGTATTTCAAAGTTAAGAAAGTACATGTAGATCTATGTGGCCAAACTAGTACCGGTAAGTCACGCAATACAGTAGATAGTGTTGCCGTTAATTAAATAATTAATGTGATGGGCCTGTTGGTTCATAGATAGGACCCTATGTGGCCTAGAGTCTCACTTGACCAGCTCGACCTTTGAATACTGCTTGATTTAGACTAGAGGCTCTTGAGATTTGGTTATAGCTAAGAACAAGAAAGGCACATATATATGCAGCTTAGGCGATACTGATGCGTGCGTAAACTTGAGAGCTCTTAATAAATCCAACGCAAATTCCTTTCAAGCAACATGAATAGACCTACGCCTACAATATTATTATTAGTTTCATGCAGTCAGAGTTGGTTGTAGTGGTTGGACTAAAATTTAATGTAAAATAAAGAAGTAGCCTATTTATACGCAAGCTTCAATAATATAAGCTGGTCGTCTTACGTTAGGCTGTGTGTAGGTCTGTAGGACTATAACTGCATGAGTCCATAATCAGATAAAAGTGGAATGAGGTAGGGGTAAAGAATGTCCACTTAGGACATAAAAGTCCATAATTATAGGCCGACGAGTCCACTTAATGACCATGGAACTGATGAAAGTAGGCTACCACCTGAACAGAATTTAGAATTTCAGGTACAGAATTTTTCTGTTGAAAATCAGACGCGACCATATTTGTGACCATCTGTGCTTAATCTAGTTCCCCGGGTTTTTTTTGGGGGGGGGAGATTTGGGGTTTCTGGGGGCGGGCGAGAAAAGCTCGTTTTGGCTCAACATTTTGGGCGGACGGCTGAGCCACCAACGTCACCTGTCATCGGTAAAATTTCTGACGACTTTTTTTAGTCATTTTGGTTAAAATTCTAGAAAAATATACCATTTTTCCAAGTTTGAAAATTTCCAAAATGTAGGCCTATTTTGTTTTCACTACTTCAAAAACTAATGACCTTTTTGTCGAATATTTTCTGGAGGGGAATCTCTACACGTTTGGCTTTTCTGGGGAGGAATGGTAGCTATTTACATCCATACAGCACCTCGAAAATGTTCTAGGGGGATCTCATTCCTGGTGAGGACTTCCCCAGAGACGTCTAGCTTGCACACTGTACGACAACGAATGCAACTAGGCTACTTTCAAAAATCGATTCCTAACATAGGCCTAATAATTAAGTAGGCCTATTTGCATATTTCTTAAGTCAATATTAAAATTCAAAATTACTCTGTTTTAGACTCACAGGAAATCCCCTTGTTCTCCTATTGAAGTAGAATTTTTCTGCGACGCCGATGGCTATAGCCAGCTTAATTATAGATCTAACAGACAAGGGACGCCATTATGAGTTACGCTTGCTTGGGTTGGCATCGCAGCATGAAAATGTTCCGCTGAAAGACTCGAGTTTATAAGTAGAGTCTTTACACAGAGTTTAGTGATAAACTCGAGTCTTGAAGCGGAACGTTTGCATGCTGTGATACCAACCCAAGCAAGCATAACTCAGAATGGCGTCCCTTGTCTGTTGTAAACTGGCTATCGGTGTCGCAGAAAAATAAAATTCTTCTTCAATAGCTAAGAGATAACTTAGGTATTCGCTTAGATTCGCCAATAGCATGCTGAACTGCAATTTTGACTTGTGTTTGCCCGTAGACTGATATAGCCGCTATGGATTCTACTTCACGGCACGGCTAATATTGCACTTCTCCGATATTCAGATCACGTATTCCAATGAAGACACTAAAGTACCTAAACACGCAGACACAGGTATTCCCAGCAAGCGCAAATAGCCTAGAGATACACTAGATGTGCTGATGTCCTAATGATCCACAAGCAGCCAGCGATATGCAATGCAACGTCGTTTATGCTGGATATGATATTCCCTTGACGTGTGAGCAATTACGACCAAATACCTAAGGTAGACAGCAAAGGAAAATGGTACACATGAATAAAAATCGATGCACAGAGCTTAAAGACAGGTGGTTGCAGCGTTTAGACCTACCACCATTGCGTGATGATAACTATATAATAGAGAAACAGCTCCATGCAATGCTGAGCGGGAATAGGCCGAACATGCCAAGTATGCGAAGTAATTTCAGGGATTAACACTTGAACAACGAAAGCGTAGTAGGCCTATTAGGCCTACTAAAGCTAAGCGACTGGGCTTGTCATTAAAATGTTAACGTTAGTATAATAAATATATCTAATAATATATATAAACTAAATACCCTTATTGTAACATAAAAAACAGGTCTACAAAAAAATGATAAAAAAGGTATATCTGCTCGACAGAAACTGAGCGGGCGCACCTGTTGATTACATAGGCAAAGGGAACAGATTAGTCAGGCAACTGAGGCCAGGAGTGGTTACAACGTTGGACTTAATTATTTCGTCACGACAGCAAACACGATCCACAGTCCAATCTATAATAGCCATTCGTTACCTTTTAACATGGTGTAGACCTAATCATGTAGGCTAAGTTAATTTAAAATTATGCAAACAACACAAGGCTTAGGCCTAATGTAGACTACCCGGTAGTGTAAATTAGCGTCATAGGCTATATTCCCCAGTCAATGCGACGTCCATGCCAGAGGTTTGTATCCCTCCCTCCCCATTAAACAACTGGGCTCAATCGGTCTTTTTCTCCCTCCTTGGCGGCCTTCCCCCTCACAACGTGAGTTTTTGTATTTTTCCCACCATTTTCACTCGGTTCAAGTTGCGCTCCCCAGTATTAGGATAGAAGTCTGTGCTTTATGCTTACCTGATTTCTGATCAGGCAACCAGAGAAGTGTACGACCAAGTAGGCCTACAATGTAAATGTAACGCAAATCCTTTCACTGGCTTTTCATGTATTTTTTTCTTGTAAAGTAAGACTGCTATATCATACCTATAAGGTAATAGGCCTAAATATAGTTTAGGATACAATGTACACTTCCACTATGATCTGCTAAAGTGGAGACCAGCGTAGGCAAGTCGTTATGACCAACGCTTGTACGGGCTAACGTATATGCTAGACGCCGACGCGATGAGACCTGCACGGCCGGATACAGCGTGGGCATGTAAAGAGCGTCGTGACAGCGGTGGCGACGTCAGGCCAATTATTGCAATACCTGCTATTGCGAGAAATCGCCGTTGCTGGCTAGATCGGGCAATCGACACGCAGCGGAACAAAGTTCAAGTTCCTGTTTTATAGACGACGCTCAAACATAGCGTTTATTATCACGAATCGAATGGACGGCAGAAGTTTGGGTTAGGGCCTACGTCAGGTGCTGCTATCTTAGTGTAGGCCTAATCTAGCTAGGGCTCCCACTCACGTAGGCCTAGGCCCTACATGTAGGGCCTACATCCTCACAGTTCAATTGTCATAGCTGGACGTCACCTGTATGGGCTCATTAGGCCTACAAACACGCAGCAATAGCCTACCTATAGGACCTGTGCGATTACGTTAGTTAGGCCTACCCATTGAGAAATGATCTACACTTCTCTAGTCAAAACGCTTGCAGGGCCTACACGTTTGTGACGGTTTGTCTGTATTGCAGAGCTTTTTAAGCGTGCAGTTATACACATAATGTAGCCTACAGTTCTAACTTCTAAATGGATTGGTGCAAAAACTGTTGTTGAAGAACTTTCTGTGTAGGCCTAGTTCAAAATAGTAAAAACGGCCAATTGCCATTCGATTGGGAGTGAGTTAAATTGGGATGAGAATTGCCGGGGGCTTGGGGTTTCAACCCTCAAGTCTTTCTTAGAGCCCCATAGTAAAGTAGGCTATGTCACACCCCAATTCCAAGTGGATCATACTATCATAGTCCAACCCCCAGTTATTTTCTACAATTCTCACACTGAGTTACGATAAAGTAGCCTATGCGACTTGAAATTAGGCCTATGGATCGCGCAGTTCTAAACAGTTCTTTAGAAAACCCTGATAAATTATATTGGCCGTATGGCATCACTCTTTTGCGTTAAATGTTAATTAGATAGTAAACTAATAATAGACCATAGCTTTTCGACAATTCTCAATCTGGCATTGCTACAGGCAAAAAGTTTTGTCCCCGCAGCGAGATTCATTTTATTTGAATTTTGAAGTCGCCCAAGACCTTCGTCTGATTTTGTTGCATTTCTACGTCTCGCATTCACAAGGTGTCGCCACGTTATGGGGCTGACTTTGAATTTTAAAAGAAGAATGCAAAACAGAATGCAAAGAAAAAGATTGCAAAGAGAAATTAACATGGATTCGAAGAATTTCGAAACCCGCAACCATTCGGCTGCAGGGCGACGAACATATCCACTACAGTGACTACACCACCGCGCCCCACAATGCTGACTCGATCCGGACCACCATGCACGTACTATAGGCCTACCTACTCTTACGGACAGATCTCGACCCTTTTGACTCAACGCAGCGCTCGTGAATAAGCCGGTGCCCCGCGCTTGGCTTTCGAGTGGCGCCTTAGAAATTAGGAGATAACGAACGATAACGATTACAATGATGTCCTCCATTCACTCCCGGTTAATTATTGTTATTCCCTTGCCGTACATATCCAAGCATCACACTTTTATATCTTTTATACAACGACCTCATAAAGTCATATATATATATATATATATATATATTGTATTGTATTGTATTTAAACATTTATAAAGCGCCTCTAGTAGGGTGAACCGTTCAGAGGCGCTCCCAGTGCGCAAGGCCCAGCGAGAAGAAACAGGTTTTGAGAAGAGACAAAGATATCCATGAATTGCCGAATACGATTATTAGTTTACTATCTAATTAACATTTAACGCAAAAGAGTGAAGCCATACGGCCAATATAATTTATCAGGGTTTTCTAAAGAACTGTTTAGAACTGCGCGATCCATAGGCCTAATTTCAAGTCGCATACTTTAACTCACTCCCAATCGAATGGCAATTGGCCGTTTTTACTATTTTGAACTACACAGAAAGTTCTTCAACAACAGTTGATTAACCAATCCATTTAGAAGTTAGAACTGTACATTATCGAGATGCTGTGATACCACTTTTAGTAAGACCACCCACCGTTTTCGAGGATTTAAAAACGAAACGCAACAAAAAAAGTACCAAAAACACGATTTAATAAGTCTCATCTCAAATAACTGCCGTCAAATGAACTTGACAGGGCTTCACAACTTGTGTTCAATGTGCCCAACACCAGTGCCAACACTTCTTTTGAGTCTCTTTGCAAAGTATATATATATATATATATATATACATATATAACGAACGCATATATATATATATATATATTACTAGACAGTAGACAGAGCTTCCTATGTTGAGCTGCCCAGTGACGTTGAAACCGAGCAAGAAACAAGAGTGTAACGTAATTTTAACATGTGATTGGTTGAGCTAAAAATAGATGATGGATAATGAGCATGTGATTGGTTGAGCTAACAGTTGATTATTGGTGAAAAAGTCCGCAAGATGTTTCAGCAGAAACCACGTGATCCCATCGGCCTGCTTTTATACATGGATATCTATGTTTAGAACTAAAAATAGATATCTGATTTTTCACTAGATATTTATTATTAGATTTTACTTCTGCTTCCGGGCGCAGGCATAGATATATCAATGGAGGTCACCGTTCATAAACAGAACACTGCCATTATCGAGATGCTGTAGTTTGAAGAGATTGAAAAATATTTGATTAATTAATCGATATTAGTTCGTAGTAAATTTCTTTACAGGATTATTTAACCAGTGCCAAAGTGAAATGCGTATGTGCGCGGTAGTTAAATGCGGGAGTGGAGATTACCATCTCTCCCGTTGGAGACAGATAATGTGCGAAGTCCATGGTTGCAACAAGGGAGTTGCTCACTGTATATGTCCACCGCCGTTTGAACTATTTATGTTCCCCAAAGAAAAGCCGTTGCTTCTGGAATGGACAAAATTGGTACGATTTTAATTATGCTTTCTTTCACTTATCTGAATTGCTGTTGCCTGGGGGGGGGGGGGGGGCGGGTAACGCGTTGGATAACAAACTGGCATGAAGATCAAGAGAACTCGAATTCGAGCCCTGTAGGGCGGACGTGCTTTGTAGGCTAATTAGCGCCGTGTATTGCAGGCTGCCTGTTCTGTTAGTAGTGACAATTGATGCCAATTAAGATTGCTGCATAATAATTATGTACATTAGGCCTAACAGCGCAGTGCGTTTGCAGGCGTTTCATTAGGAAAAGAAAGGAAATGAGTTCCACTCTCTGTAACCAACCTAAAGTCACTCCATATTATAGCCTGCGACCCTGCCCGATGATTTTATCTTGCCGGCCAAGAACGAGAAAAATATTTTAATCCCATGGGCGCCTTATGATGTGCTTAACTGAACAAGCATTTTATACTCCTATAATATTATACAGAACTTAATCATTAATTCACTCCTCAGCCTCTTTATTGACAATTATTTTGTTATCATAAAATTTAATCATAACTCTAAACTGCAGCTTTTGTACCTTGTTGCACGTGTGTCAATGAATTTTTCAATAAAGAAATAGTAATAGTACTGAACTATTCAATAAAGAATACATTTTGCTTACTTTACTTACTTAACAGTATGCTAATACGCATTTCAGCTGTGGCCAGTCACACTTTTCGTCTCTATCCATTGGTCAGTTACACTGTATGCATACATCTAATTATTCTTATATTAATGGTTCGAGCGTTGAAATGTTCACACTTTGCTGGGAAACTCTTCAAGGGCACTGCTCAGAGGTGCACTAAACACCAGCATGGCTAATCGAATAGTCGTAAAACAAGAGAAGAAAGTCTTAACAGGGGTTCTGGGAATGGAGTTCTGAACATGAAAATGTCTCATTATTAATACATAATTTTTATGGAACTATTTCAGGTCAACAGGAAAGCCATGGATGGAGGGGACTGGAAACCATCTGCAAACCATCGTATTTGTTCAAAGCACTTTCCTGATGGTCGCCCAACTGAGGAAAATCCATTGCCAAATCTTGAAATGGGGTGTGTATCTTGTGCTAATGTGCAATTTAATTTACTTCATTAGCCTAAGCCTAAGTCCAACCCTTTTTGCATTGAGGGAACCTTTCTCAAAGCACTCAGGTGCTCGTGGAACCCATCCAGGATTTCAAGAAAAACATATAATTATTAGCCTAATTGTCAGCGGCATTGATAACTATGTTTAAAACTAAATAGAGATATCTTTATTTTTAAATAGATATAGATATCGATGTTCAGTGGCACCTGCACTAGGAATAAGTTTTTATCATGACAGCACACAAGTCAGTGGGAGCAGCCACCGTCCCAAACGGTGGCTGCTCCCATTGGCATAGTGTAGGGAGAAATAGTCAAATTTAGCATGTATTGGTTTTAACGTGCATTTAATTAATTTTATTATTTGTTTGTATTATTTTGATGGCCGGATGATTCCAAGACCTAGTTGCAGTATCTCCTTTCTGCTTAATGACTATGGATGCAACTGACTCTTCTCTCGGTTACATGAATCATCTCTGTTGCTATGGCTAAATATAATTTGTATAAGTACGTAAGGATAATTTCGGGTTCTCACACTGGCAGCGCTACTGAATGGCCATTGCTGGGAGCGGTGCTATAGGAATTACATACTACATTACATAATTATGTCAGTGTAGGCTAGGCTATAGATGGATATAGGCCTACCAACATGTAAGTGAGAAGTATACATATAAAACAGATGGTGCATCTATGGGTGGCAATTCTTATAAACATTAAGAACTGCACTTGTAAATTTCAAGGAGGAGAAGTCCCCAAAGCTAACTCAGAGGCAGTCATGGGTATTAAGTAAATATTAGCAACTTCATTTTCTTCGTGTCAGCATATGAGGGTTGGGTGGTCGGCCAGTCCTCTCCCTCGTCGTCTCATTCTCCAACTGACAGTATATGGTCAGCATACTCGTTATAGCTGGAGTGCTGGTGGAACAGAAATCTCTCACCAAATTTCTGCCCTGGCAGGGATTTGAAACGTCGAGCTTGACTTGACGGTCCAGTGGACTAACTGCTACACTATTGAGCACCAAGTACATAGTGGTGTGCTGTGTATCATTGAATTTCACATGATTTCCTTACAGGTATAAAGTAAAGCCACAGAAATGCTGCGTTCCAAACTGCCGTGGGAATTACCGCCAAACGAAAGAACATGCAGAGGAGAAAGTCCGAGTTTTTCGTTTCCCTAGTGACTCGGAACTTTGCGCAAAATGGCTAAGAATGATACGTAGAGAAGGTTTGGAAGTCAGTCACAAGACTGTCGTATGCGAAAAACATTTTGCACCTGAATTCATAATAGAAGCAGATACTGTAACTCATGCCGATGGATCGATTCTGATGGTTCCACGAAAGCATCCAAAGTTGACAGCTGATGCATACCCGAGTTTGTTCCTGAACAGTTCATCCAACCAATTTTCTGAGTTGCATAGTGCCAGTCAAATTTTGACTCGGATCGTTGGTAAGCAGTGTCTGCTTATATTTATATATATATACTGTTTATTGCAGGCTGTCTGTTCTGTTAGTAGTTAAGCTTTATGTTCTAGAGCTATGATTTGCATTCTTGTGAATTGTTTAAATTGCATAAATGTACATTGTAACTGGTTGCGTTCTGTCAACTGGATTGTTTCAATAAAGAAAATATTATTAGATAGCTTTCCAAGCTTTTGCTGAATCTGCCACTGTTTATTACCATTTGCATGACACTGTCTTCATCTTACCTATGTGAAACAGTTGTCTACTGTTTTTTCTCTGTCTAGTAGATTAAATTTATGAGAATTCTCATGTTAATTACCTATTTGAAAGAGAAGACAGAAAATTTTAAAGATCACGAGATAAGGCATCATATGGATTGCGGTGGTGTAGTGGGTATGTTCGTTGCCTTGCAACCGGAGGGTTGCAGGTTCGAATCCTCATCAAATCGCCATGTAGGGACCTTGGGCAAGTCCTTCAATCGCAATTGCTCACTCCGATGCAGTGTCCTATTCTGTAGTAGGGAGCACCTCTGAGTAGCGAGTTTGAAGACTGCTATAACAAGTGCACATACAAACATATTAAGGTAGATGCATCACAGGTAAGACCTCAAACAACCCATTGGCCGAGGCAACAGCAGTGCAGATTATTTTGATATCATCAACTTTTCACCGAATAAAGATGCTGCCATGGTACGAGTGAAAATCTCACTGCAGCCTGGCCTACTTAAAAGATTGGGTAAGTGTGATGCAGAAAGCACATATATAATTCGTTACCAGCGCAATGCGCTGCCTTTCCGCGTCAATAGTATAGACGCGGATTTGTTTACATACGAGCTCATTATTATTATCACGCAACGTTATTATTATTCAAGTAGGCCTATCATCTGATGAAAACGCGCCTAATTTTGTGTACGTTCATAAATTTCAAGGATTTTCCGTAAAAATACATAATTGTTTTTAAAAGTAAAAGTCCATAATTAATATTTTACCACTAAGTTTGACCTACTTTACACTATCGATTTATTGTATGGTCGTCAGTTTAAAATTTAGTTTCGCATTTGGCGAAGTGCGTGCAGGGTTGCCAGGTTGTCGCGAAAAAGCGCGATTTGGGCTCCTTTTCAAAGGGCTCGCGACTGAAATTTTTGTCCTCGCGATATTTGGGCTCTTTTTGACTTGTCTCGCGGTCGCCACAGCGACATTCAAAATTCTCAAAAAGTGACCGCTCTACACTACTATTACCGTATTATTTTAGGGATATAGGGGGTCTTTTTTATGACATTCGGAGCGAATGACTAAGAAAGGTCATTAGTTTCTTCCGACAGGAAATTTTTGACATTTTCACAAGATCTGGATTATTTTCATTATCTGGGCTGGATGACTTTAAAAAGTCAGAAATTTCGTTAAGAAGCAATTATGGCGACTTTTTTGGACGAGATCTCGCGACAAAGTTTAGTTGAAATCAGGCAACCCTGAATGCGCGTAGGGATTGAAGATTGTAGATGCTAGAAATGCTTTGATGGCCTATGGCTTTCTACTAAACATGGATTAATATTCTTATTATAGTAATTTTGCACCATTTCCATAAACGCCGATTGGTGCATTTTATAAGTCTAAACACAAGGTTGTTATTAACGTTTTGCGTTATTATTGCTACGAGCACTTGTGGCGGTAGTTTTGTTGTGGGGACGCCATTTTCTATTTTGTTTTATTTGTTTATTTTCAAAGAGGAGTTATTTGTTACGCTTATCGTAAATGTGGTACAAGCTGGATATTTTAGTATTCAAGCTAATATATAGTTGCATTCTTGACTAGAGTGGCGTCAGTAATAAGGAAATGGACTTAGAAAAATTCAAAATGGCCGCCTATAGCAATGGCGTGACCGCCGTGACGTGACGTCTCCTTAACGCATTAAAAGCAATTACACTTATCAGAATATGGCTATTGTAAAGCAGTTGAATATGCGGATCGTTTTATTTTGACCCGATGCATTCAGTAAGAGATCTGAACTCTTAGGAAATTTAGTGAGCGGATGTGAGGTGATGGCATGAATGGCTTCAATGTGTTTACATTTTATATCCCCATCATATTGAACAGTCATAAATACCCACTAAGTTTGTTTCTGCAGCCCTTGCGGCTGCTGTGAATTAGAAAATAAAGGTTGAGGTGATTTCTCAAAATAGGATAATGTTCTCAGCATTGCCTAAATTTTGATTTCATGTCAGATTTATAAGTTGAACTTGAACTTTCCGTTTCATTTCTGAGTTTGCATGAGTTTTCTGGTATTGTTAAGTCAGTTAAGGGCTGATCGATCGATAGATTATATTACAATAATTAATAAGACGATTTGTGTAGCACCATAACGCAGCTCTGAGGCTTTGAAGGAAAGTTGTACATTTGTTCAAAAACCAATGGTGCATTCTTTGCATGGTTGGGAAGACTACTGACTACTTTATATTAATTGGTTCTTCAAAATCTAGAAGAGCTCTTGCTGAATCTGAAAAAGTCCCCAAAAATGTGGCCACTGATGGTATAATTATCAAGATATATACACTGTGTCCAGGAAAAAAGGGACCCATTTTGCAAATATAAAAATAAATAGTAAATATTCATCGATTAAAAAAAATCTGCAAACATTTTAATCATGAGGTATTTATCTAATACTGGTGAAAATATAATTTTTAAGTTCCTGTCACAATTATGATGTCTACTATTTATTTTCATATTTAGAAAATGGGTCTCTTTTTTCCCCTGGACACAGTGTATAATAAATCACCAGGGATCTTCTCTAGTGTCAATGTGATGACACCCGAAGGAATCTGTTGCGAAAACTTACTATGCAGGACACATTCCTGGTTGAATCTAGTCAAAAACGAAGAGAAGAATTTGAGAAAAGTACGATAACTCGCTGGCGTAGAGAGCGAGGGGTAGTGAGTTTGAGCCCCCACCCCCATTGGGCGGACATGCTTTATAGGCTGCTATTAGCGCCGTGTATTGCAAGCTGTCTGGTCAGTTAATATAGTTAAGTTTGATGTGGATTAAGATTGCTGCATAACTTGTAAATGCAAAGTGCAGAGCGTTTACAGGCATTTAATTAAAGAAAAGATTATTATTATTATTGTTAGATAAACTTCCCTCTAAATTACGAAACGTTTTCAGTAATTGTAAAACTTTCAATTCCTAAACTTGCTTGAATTAAAATTCAAAATTTCTTATTTTTTCAGATATGGCTAAACCTGTCAAGATGCCTCGTGGGTCAGACGCACCTCGTCGCAGCGATTTAGAGCTTTTAATGGAGTGCGAGGAAGAGGAGCTGACCCCTTCGCAGCGAGAAGCAACCTCCAAGGCTCAGACCGATTACAAGTCGGCGCTACAGAAAATCGAGGAGTCGAAGGTCATCGTACCACGCGCTGTGACAGTTCATGCGCCGCCGCGTTCTGCACCAGCTCGCAAGGCGACGACGGTTGCAGCTATGATATCGTCTACCATGAGAGCCAAAAGTTTGTTGTTTGTGTATTTATTCGTTGAAGCAATAATAATAATAGTGATGATGATGATGATAATTTCCATGGCGCCGTAACACAGCACATGCCGTTACAAACAAGAACGCAATCAATCAGAGGTACACTCTAGAAAAGAGATATGTCTTGAGTCGATATTTGAAAGCGTATTTGATTTGAAGTGTATCTATTTGCTCTAAAGCTAATTTGTTTCTCTATTGCAAGTAAGTAAGTAGGTGACTTTGATTCCATTGTGAGTTAAGCAATGACCTTTTGAATTGTTTATGACATGTTCATATGCATTGCAGAGTTTAGAGTGATTAGAAATAAATTACAAGTTAAATGCATTCTATAGTGAAAATTATTGTACGATCTGAAAAATGCTGACATCACTTGCTATTTCAGTTCGCAGTTGTCATTTATTCCACTGTCAACTTATATTTAAAAAATCTGAGATAACAAATTTGAGACATATCTCAATACGAAGCTAATTTTCTCAACTCTTGACACATCTGAACGTTTTTTTGGCCAGTGAGAGGATTTATTGCATATTTTCCTGTGTTACTGTAGATCGTCCAAGTGACGACATCATAGTTATCGAGGACGAGCCCGTGACCGTGTCTCGTTCCCCCGGAAAGCGGGGACGCCCCCCGACCCAACAACCGAACGTCTTTGCCGCCAGCACCTACTCGAACATTCGCATCCAGTCCAGCCCTCTGCTCGTCCAAACTCTGGCTTCAACAACCTCCAACTTGTCGCTGGTATCTTCGAACATGTCAAACATGATGCCAATAGCACCTAGAACTTCTACGGGGGGCATGATCTTTCCACAGAATACGCACTCGTTCCTGACATTGCCGACGACGTTGCAGTCGAACAGTATTGGTCTAACGATGGGCAAGAAGGTGCTGCTTGCGATGCCGGTCAGTGCCACTGGGGGCAAGCAGACGCTCGTTTTGCCAGCGGGCATCAAACAGCTGCAGGTGATAAATGCCATGCAGTCTGGAAATACGATCTCTGGAACACAGTCAATGGTGAGTTTTGTTATGTTCTATTAAACATAGTTTAGTATGTGAGGCGCCCTTGTAACGGTATGGCTGTTTTACGGCGCCATAGAAATCATCATTGTTATTATTATTATTATTAAATGTCTTTGGCGCCACTGACACACGATGGCCGAGTGGTTAGGGCGGTCAGCCTGTAACGTGGAGAGTTCGAGTTCGATTCCCGTCCGAGGCGGTTACTGTGTATGGACCTTGAGCAAATCGTTCGCTCACAGTTGCACCGCTGGGCTTTGAAAGGAGGGCAATATCATATTTCTATTGTATTGCATTGTAAACATATAATGTACAGGGTGGGCCAAAAAAAGTGAGAACACCTTGTAGAATACGAGTTATTTACAAATATAATTCAATTAATTATATTGTTTTCATGTTTTTTTGTTTGCCAAGTATTTAGCTATTCAGAAATCATGTTCAATGTGTCCTCCTTGCTTCTCAACGAGTTTTTCTAAGCGTCGTAGCCAATCGTTTATGCTACTGCATGTCAATAAAGCGCTGCCCCAGATTTATCCATTCTTCGATTATTGCCAACTTGAGCTGCTCAACTGTGGTAAATTTTCGCCAAGGTAGACTTTTCTTGCAAGCACCCCATATGGCATATCTACTGTGTTTAAATCACAACTGTTGGGTGGCCACATGTCTGGCTCGATGAAGTTAACATTCTCCTGACGAAGAAAGTTGATTGTATTTCTGGCTGTGTGAGATGGAGCTCCGTCTTGCTGCTGTAGGCTAATGTCCATTGTCCAGTTATGGCGATCACATATCGCTTGAATTACAGGCAGCAAACCTTGTCTCAGAACATGTCCACAATAGTATTCACTATTTACTTTGGCGCCTGGTTCAACGAACACCATATTAGTAGTCCCCATTCTAGACACACCAACTGATACCATGACACCGCGCAGCTGAAATGGTCACGTTCTCGTATGAGTCGACTTTCCTGAACTTATATTTTTCTTTGTTTCAACGGAATAAACAATTAACTGGAGTGGCATCAGTGAATGTCCTTTCGTCTGTAAACCAGATGTTTCGTACACTTCTTTCATTAAGAAACCGTTCAAGTAGCTGCCGACTGCGTTGCAAGCGTTTCAATTTGACATTTTCATTGAGCTTCTGCCCGATCGCACGCTTGTACGTTTTGAGCTGTAAATTTTGCTTAAAATGCGTCGAAATAAAGACAGCGTATAGCTAAATAAGTAAGTAAGTGAATGAGTAAACAATGTGAGCTATTATGGATACAGTGAAACAAGTTTTGACGCAATTATACTACTTTTTACGCGATGTTCTCACTTTTTTTGGCCCACCCTGTATATATAGATTTGTATAACGTGAGGCATCAACCAATGGTTCTTGCTAAGCAAATTCAGTGTGGATGTTTAAATTCAGGGTTAAATACAACCAAGTGGAACAGCCGACGATGGAGGAAATAAGTCATGGGAGAGAACAGTTTTAGTAACAAAATAGCAAATTTGAAGATCAGGGAGGGATAAAAAAATGTTCACGGGGATGATTTTTTTAATGTAATATATGGATGACCCCTAAGCTGGCAACTGTTTGTTTCAAGCAGTTCTTGATTTTGACAATTTGTGAGCTTCAGTAAAAATGGTTTCTGAAGAGTTATATTAGTTTAAATGAGTGGATTAACGAGTCGGTTGTGTTTTTGTTTGTCTTCAGAGAGTTCCTGACCCTCTTATCTTTGTTACATCGTCGACTAAATCGACGCCAACGGCACCAGCGTTGACAACAAAGGCGGGCAATACAACCGTGTCAACACAGGCAATCAACGCAGCCTTGTCAGCAAAGGCAAGAACAGCATTGGCAACAAAGGCAGGCAACATTGCCCTGGCACCAAAGGCAAACAATGCTGTCGTGACAGCAAAGGGAGGCAGCTCTCTCATGACAACACAGACGATCAATGCAGCCTTGTCGGCGAAGGCAAGAGCGGCGCTGTCGCCAAAGGCAAGCAACGCAGCCTTGCCGACGCTGGTGAGCAGCGCATCCGTCTCGCCAGAGCAGGATGTGCGTAGAACGAGAGGCAGGGGGCGCCCCCGAAAAGTCTACGCTCCGTGCTCCGACGACGACATTGAAATCGTCGAGATGCTGGAAGACACACCACCGCCGCCGCCAACGAAGACGAAAAAGTCGCCTAAGAAGGTCGAGCGACGGCATTCGAGCGGCAGCAGCAAGGCAGTTGGCCATCTCGAGTCCATTGTAGCAGCGACGCAATCCGTCTCCGCATCATCCGTCTCCGCAGCGAGGACGGTGACCCGGTCGCCCAAATGCAGAGGTCGCGCCGGTCGGCCGAAGAAGATCGTGGTGCCATCTGACGACGATGACGTCCAGATTGTGGAACCGATTGCTGTACGGCCGCCGCCACCAGTGAAAGCGGCTGCTCAGTTGAGACCGATCCGACCCAAACCACAGGCAAAGTCTCCAGGTGATGAGAAGCCCTTTGCTGTTTCTTTGCTAGATAACTTCTTATTCGACCGGGGCTGGACTGGGAGCGCTCCTGAGTAGTAACCTTGAAGGAGTGCTATATCAAATTTTCAGTTAATAAATAAATAAATAACTTGTGAATTATCCAGAACATGAATTTCTAAAGATTATGTGACAGTTCTGGTTGCACTGGGGTGGGGGGGTGTTTCGGTAAAAGAAATGCATAATGATGAAAGATCATGGAGGCTGTTGTGCACTACCACACACTTTAAGTGGGTGTTACATTTATAAGCTATATACATCTGATTTACTCTGCAACAGGGCTGTGTGTGTGTGTGTTTGTTTACCGACTGTGTGTATGTATGCACTCGTGCCTACAGGGTTAAAAATTACCAAGTGACTATTTGAGAAGACATGGAAACTAGGTCCAGGGGGAAATTAGTGTTTTTTTATATATCATGTGGCTGCCCATAGGAATGGAACTGTATACGGATGTCTTTCTGGTTCGAACTCTGTCTTATTTCGAGAGATATCTCAAAACTTCGCATTTTTTCACAGGGTTTAGCTATTTAGGTATGCAATTTTTCTTTACCTGATGACTGACTAATTAAATGGCACCTCAGATTTGCATTTCTGTTTTACTTTGTGTCCTTTAAAAAAATTCTTAAGTGTGTATATATGTATACTGACAGTTTTTCAGTAATGAATTTGAATTATTATTATTAATTTTACTTAGTTTTTAATACACTGACTGTGCTCATTTCCCATGGTTTTTGAGTGGTTTTTATGAATGGACTATGACTTAGTACTGAAAATAGTTTTTGATCAAAAATCTGGGTCATTACTTAATAATTCCTTCACTTTTACTCCAGCGTCTGTGGCACCAGCTGTTGTCTCTGGCACTTTTGGCCTTGGTGTTAAGCGGACGAAGACAATGGATGATGAAGCATTGTCTTCAGAAGCAGTGCAGAAAAAGCCAAGAGCAGCGCTTGTTGTGTCCAGGAAATCGACGAGAAGTGCTGAAGGTAAACTCACAGTTTATTGTCCATGATTTCATTTGCGGGCGTCTTGTAAACTGTGACTGAAGAGTGTGTTTGTGTGTGTGTGTGCCATTTATTAAATGCAAATTGTATGCCTGGTGATTTTGTTGCATTACTGCCGTGTGGAGATGAAAATGTGGAGATGAAAATGTGGAGAGAGATAGAAAATGTGGAGATGAAAATGTGGAGTCATCATGTGATGAATCATAACATTTTTCTAACATTTTGTGAAGGTTGCACTATTTATATTGGCATTGTTATGGTTCAACTGCCTGGTGTTTGAATAAATTCTGTTTTAATTTTTCTATAGCTTCTCCGGCTCAAACTGTCGTCTCCGGAACTTCTGGCCTTGGCATAAAGAGGGCAAATGTGAGTGATGAGGACACAAAGTCTTCTGAAAGTGCACAGAAAAAGCCGAGGATGACTTCGGTTGGACGTAAGAAACAGCAGCAGAACAAAGCCGTTGAAGTCGCTAATAAACCCGTTCTCAGAGTGAAGAAACAGGACTCCACGGAGGAAGCTGAAGGTTTGCTGAAGATTTTTAAAATCCATTTTAACTTTGATGTGAATTATGTATGTAGTACTTAGTTGGTTGTTTAAGTTTAGCAAAAGTGTATGACAGCTACGAGCATTAGTGTTGGCCACCTTTAACCCAGCTTGGGACTGGCACTGCCAAAGTCCAAGCAGTTACAGAGTACTTAAAGTTGGCAATAATTACTATACCTCTGAATAGAGAGCTTGAGGGGGGCACTATAGCAAATGCGAGAAATGAAATAAGAATTATGGTATAAATTGTATATTTATAAATGTTTATTTGAGGCCACTAAAATATGAGATATATTTATATATTTTCTGTATGACGTAGTGTATGTGCAATTTTGTGCATATTTCAATACTTGAGATCCTAAATTTGTTTGTGACAATGTGTTTGAGTCTGACTTTATTCTGCGTTTTAGAAAAGAGTAGTACTTGGATACCTTTGGATGAATACTATTATGGAAAGAAGGAAGGTGATCCAACGTATCGGGAAGATAAGGGCGAATACCGATTCAAGGTAATCTGGGTTTTTTAGCATAGTTTACCATACTTCATTACAGACCTGTTTATTACCATCATATGCTGTGCAATAGAGTGAGCTGTGATTGACTGATTGCTAAAATGATGGAATGCACTTTTAACTGATCAGTTAACCCTTTAATGCCGAGATGGTAGTAAATGGTATGGGAAATCCTATACCCTCCGGTATTAAAGGGTTAAACAGCCATCTATCTATGCAGTTCTTTTAGGAAGATTCTTTAATGATGATAAGTATAATCTTTGTTTAATTGAGACAAATCAGGGTGACACACCGACGGCACCCAGTTACATGTCCATGCATTTTAAAAATAAACAACAAAAGTAATGTGAGTATAACAATGACATTAATGGGCGACAAAGAGAACCCTCGGAATAAAGTTGCATTCATACATGTATGTATGTGCATGTGTGCATCTGTTATGGTGTGTCTGTTCTATTGTTGCTAGTGTTGGTATTGTCACAAGATGCTTTACAACAACCTTCGACTGATGCTACACATGCAAGGTCACATCGACAATGACAAGCAGCAGAACCTTGACCTCAGTGACCTCACCCAGTGCAGACACTGCTACAAACAGTTCGACACGCCATTTGAAATGCAGTGCCACATCGAAAAGGTAGGCAGATGATCACGTGCTTCAGTGATTTTCATTTCACACTTAATTTGATACCTGAGTTGATTTTTATAATGTGTTGAAGTTCAATACCCTTGCAGTGAGGGAGAAGGCCTGGCCACACACTGTCATATATGCTGAGGCTGGGAAAATGAAGTCGCTAACACTTCATAGCATGGGTCAGCTTCCTAGAATCGGGGTGGGGAGAGCGGGGGTGGGGTCACATGCTACAAAGCTAGAATACATGATGTAGTAACAGATGATGACAGGAGTTGAATTTGACAGTATGGCAGGCTGCAAGGCGCTCATCAGTCCACTATGATACTTGTTTTATAGTCACCACTAGTGTGTGAAAAGGCACGGCAAACCATATTGGGTTTTTAGATATCAAACCCTCGTCCATCTGACCTTCATGCTGGCATGTTGCCATTAAACCATTTCCCCTTCCCATTCATGGGCGCCTGCACATGAGGGCAAGAACAGACATTTGCCCCAACCAATTAAAATTGACACCTATTTGTTAGCAACTTCTTTGGATGTTACAAGATATTCTTCACACTAAGGCGCTAATGATGCACAGAGTGAAACAGAAATTTACATTTAGAAACCTCTTTGAAAATAGTACTCAGCACTTTGCATTTTTCAAGCTTTTGCAATTTTTTTTACCATGGCCAAAGTGTTTTGCCTTGTCCTGCAAATATATCTGCCATTGCCCATGTTCCCATTCCTTGAAGCAGTGGCATAGACAAGGCGGAGTTTATGGGTTAAACCCCTCCCTATTGGCTTAGGAAAACATTTGTAAAAAGGTTATTTATCCACTTTTAAAATAAGAAAAAAACAATTGTTTGTAGCAACAATTGTTATTCTTTTTGCTACTTTATTCCTTTTTTATTTACTGTAATACTGTTGGGTTGGTGACATGGAAGGGCATCCGGCCAGGTCATAAAACCCCCTCCCCATCATAAATTTCTGACTATGCCACTGCCTTGAAGGTTATCTTGAATTGATTTCGTTTTTGTTATTCTCAGGTCCATCAGAACAATTCCAACGTGCTCGTCTGTCGTATCTGTGAGAAGGATCATGAGAACCAGTCTCTTCTTCAGCAGCACATGAAGTCCTTTCACCAAGCGTGTGAAATGCCGTACTCCTGTAAGCTGTGCAACTACCGCTCGTCCATCTTCAGCGATGTCGTCGATCACTTTAAAAAGGCAAGACTTCGGTTCTTGTTTATATTTATTTATGGTGATTTTATTATTTAATAGAATAATTTTCGTGTGCTAGTGCATATCGTGCCATTTACTTAGCTTCTTTTAAGGACATCGCAAAGGCACTTGTTGCATTATTATAGTGAGTCTTAAGGCATGTCTTGTTTAGCAAATTTATAAACAATTGTTTTGTGCCATGAAGAACTGTACATATTTTGCCATAAATTTACTAAGCTCCTTTTAAGAACATCTCACAGGCACAGTTTGAGATTATTGCATTGCTATATATATTGAGTCTTTAAACGTGTCTTAATTAGCAAATTATGTAAAATGGTTTTGTGCTGTTAATAACTATCAGAAAATAATCTCCTGAATATAGAATTATATATGAATTTAGCTTTAAATTTAAATTTTGAAAGAATTTTATAAAGCATGATATTGTAAATTTTATGGACAGACCTGTCTAATGGTGTGTCTTGCAGTTTTATTATTATGAACCGAGATGCAAAGCTGTTGTAGGTACAGAGCAGTTTTTCACATTAAACTCTGGACTTTACGAAGATAATTTGAGCAGGAAACAATTTGCTTTTGTTTACAGCGTCATGACAGTTCGCAGTACATACTTTGTCTTTACTGCCTGAAGATTTTCAAGGTTTCTTTCTATAAAACAGCTGGATGGGGCATGACTCAAAACTATTACCAACACATACAGGTGAGTATGAACGTATTTGATACCAATAATTCATGTAAGCATTGAATGGTTGTGCTGAGTAATTTTTTTTACATGTATGGATGTATTTAAAAACCTTCTAATGGACTCAACCATAAGTAGTAGTTTCTTAATGTACACCTACATGTTTTTGCCTGTTGTTTTTGTAAATAACAGAATTTAAATTATTTGCTTTCCACAGTCTCTATAATTTTACTACATTAAATTACTCTTGGTTTTTTAAACTAGAAAATGTCTGCCAAAGCTCATTACTGTTTCAGCAATATTTTTTTCCGTAGGCACAAATAGATTGGTTTGATTAATCGTATAGTGAAGGATGCTCTTGAATAGTTAGCCTCCAAGAAGTTAATGAAAAAAGTCTATTGAAATTTTGCGCATATTTAATTTGTGAATATAATTTGTCTTTTGTACTGATTCTTTGTTAACCCTTTACTTGGTCATTTTCCCATTAAGCCCGTGTTTTCAGCGGATATTCTCGGGGGCAAACGGGTAAAGGGTTAAGCGGTTCCGGCGTGATTTATCAGAACTGTGAAAGTCTGATTTGCCTATAATGTTGCAAAGTGCGATTGTACAAATGATTTTAAACTTCTTTTTTTAATATTGTGACATTGTAAAGCACTGTTGTCCAAGTGATTTGCATGCCTAAACTTTTTGTTGTTCTCAGAAACATCAGAACAAAGGAAACAACAAGAAGTGCATTTGCTGCAAACTGACGTTCCTTACTAAACAGGAAACAGACGACCATCGGACGAAAGATCACATGCCGAACTATCGAGGAATACAGAGTGAGTGCAGTTCATTGGCTGACCTTAACCCTTTAACGACGAGAGGGATTATCTTTCCATGCATTTCAGTACATACTACTTATCATTGAAGTGTTAACCCTTTACCGACCACAGTGTAGTAAATGACATTGTATAATTAATCCTATACCCTCGGTAGGTAAGGGTTAACTTAAACTTCATTTTAGGCACTGTCTATGACGGTATGTAACCTTAGTTTTGTTTCTAATCAGTGCAATTTTGTTAGCGGAGCAGATTTTAATGACAGTCATTTATACCAAGCATTTCAGTACATATTTAAAGTGTTAACCCTTTACTGACCACAGCGTAGTAAATGATATTGTATATCTTATACCCTCAGTAGGTAAAGGGTTAAACTTCATTTTAGGCACTGTCTATGGCAGTATGTAACCTTGGTTTTGTTTTTAATCAGTGGTTAACGACAGTCATTAATACCATTCGTTCTGACAATTTACAAAACGCCCAGCAAGTGAACTACTCAGAGGCACTCCCAGCCTTCCCACGGCTGAAAGGTGTGTTGCAAGTTGCATCCATTGGGCTTGAATTAAAGCTGAGCTTAAAAAGTATTACAGAAAGTGTTTCTAAGCATGATGCTTTTGCTGATTAGGTGGCCGGAGTTCCAAGAAGACGGTGAACCGGGACAAGGAGCAGGTGCTGATCTGCGTGCCGGAAGCACCGAACGTAAAGCTACTGAATGCGCCGGCAACCTCAAAGGTTCTCGAGATACGTATCTTGCGCTTTCAAGGCGTCAGCAAGAAACATCGATGTTTGGAATGCGAGAAGCCGATGAACACACCGTTCCATTACAAGTGCGGCTTATTATTTATGAATTCGTTCATTTTATTAGCTTTGATAGCACCTTTTCAAGAAATATACTACTCATGAGTGCTCCCAGCCCAGTCATGGCAGAAAAATACATGAAACAAAGTTTGATTGGTTAGACACACGTTACCATTACAAGTGCAGTTTTTTATTTACGAATTCGTTCATTCTGTGGATTTATATAGCACCTTTTCAAGAAATATACTACTCATGAATGCTCTTAGCCCAGCCATGGCAGAAAAATACATGAAACAAAGTTTGATTGGTTAGACACACCGTACCATTACAAGTGCAGTTTTTTATTTATGAATTCGTTCATTCTATGGATTTATATAGCGCCTTTTCAAGAAACCTACTCATGAGTGCTCCCAGCCCAGCATGGCAGAAAAATACATGAAACAAAGTTTGATTGGTTAGACACACCATTCCATTACAAGTGCAGCTTTTTATTTATGAATTCGTTCATTCTGTGGACTTATATAGCGCCTTTTCAAGAAATATACTACTTGTGAGTGCTCCCAGCCCAACCACGGCAGAAAAATAAATGAAACAAAGTTTGATTGGTTAGACACACTGTACCATTACAAGTGCCACTTTTTATTTATGAATTCGTTCATTCTGTGGATTTATATAGCACCTTTTCAAGAAATATACTACTCGTGAGTGCTCCCAGCCCAGCCACGGCAAAACAGAAAGGACCTGTAGAGATTTATGAAACAAAATTTGATTGATTAGATATATTTCATATGTTTCTATGTGTTCATTCCAAGAGTTCGCATTGAGTTAAATGTTTCTATGACGCAGGTTCGAATCCATCTCAAGTCGCCGCCTAGGGACCTTGAGCAAGTCCTTCACTCGCAATTGCTCTGGTGCTTCAGCGTGAAGCTCCGATGCAGTGTCCGCTCTGTAGTCAGGAGCGCCTCTGAGGAAGCTTGTAGGGGTGCTATAGAAATGGAGAAATAAAAAATAATAAATAAAAACAATGAATATAGTAATTGATTTGACAATTAATTTGCGGATATTACATAATTTATTTTTACAGAAATTACGTGGAATGCACTCTGTGTCGATTTGCAACATCGTGCAACGACACGTTCGCCAGTCACATGATGGTTCGTCATTCAGGAGTGGAAACCGACGTAAAGACGGTGTCGCGGAAAGATGGAAAAATGCCGAAGGAAATGTTCTGTCTCTGTGGATTCTCCACGCTCTTTGGCAGCTTCATGGGTTCGTCTATTTGTTTAAGATTATTTATTTATTATATTCTTTGAATGAATTTTTTGTATGGCGCCTCTTCAAGGGAATTACTCAGAACAGGGTCGTAGCTAGGGGGTTGTTTTGGGTGTTTGAACACCCCCCGAAATGGAAAATGTAAAAAAATATAACGCATTTACTAGCACATGATGTAAAAATCATGAAATAAAACCTTGAAAACACCCCCGAAATGAAAAATGTAAAAAAAATAATAGAATGCATTCACTAGCACATAATGAAAAAACATGAAATTAGGCGAAAAATGGTAAGAAAGCCGTTTCCGACGACTAAAAAAACGTCGTCAGAAATTCTCCCCCCGAAGAAACACCCCCCGAAATCAAATCCTGGCTACGGCCTTGACTCAGAAGTGCTCCCAACGTCAGCACAACCAAATAAAACTGTCTTTAGATGAGAAAGGAATGTGTAAGAAAGAGCTCTAGAAAGGAACGGAGCATCAAGGAAAGGCCGTTCCTTGTCAAGGGTCCTACTCATCAAGAAGCCATGGTTCTGCATAGTTTCTGTTTAACCCTTTGAAAAACCCACCCGTTATCCATAGCATTACGGGAGTTCCGGGTTCAAAGAGTTAATAATGGACGATATTATACACAGAATATTTTTAATGAAGTCCAAAATGGTGGCATGGTCTATGTGTTGATGTTGATCGTATGTTGCGTAGGATGACTTGAGATTTACGTAAGACGATTGCATTTTACCCGATGCTTTTGTTTTCTAGCAAATCATTTGGTGTCGTGCAGCAAGAGAACTTGCTATTCAAGTCAGCCTGAGATGAAGTATTTTGAATATGATGATGAACAGGAAGAGTTTACTCCATTCGAGCCATATGTAGAAGGTGAGATAATCTTTCGCGTTTTCTGGTCTGAATCATGGGTGGCTGCACATAGAGGCAAAGTGGAAATGCGAAACCTTTTTTAACTACTATTTTTGGGTTTTAACTACTACTTTTGGGTTTTAATTAATTTCTTTGTACTAAAACGCTAATGATATGGTTACCACGGAATTGTCCGGTAGCTGTTTCCATGTCACTCTCTACTAGATATTACTCGTGTAGTGTCACATGGGTCCAGTGCTTAAAGCGTAACACAAGAAGTGCGTGGACGCCCCTCACCTTTTCAGCTGTGCTTGCCAAATAAGTGGCAGGACGGCATAGAGATTTGAAAATAAGTGCGTGGATGCCACACTTTAAGCCCTGCATGGGTCCAATGAACGTGACCGAGTTAGTAATACTTTAATTGAACGAAAAGGATTTCAGTAGTGAGCTGGGAAATGTGAGGAGGTTTTCCGTGTTTTAGAATCTGAAATCCTAAGGCAAGAGAGCAGTTCACCTGATGCTGATGTTCCATCTTTGTTTGGTGTACTTGGTCTAGTGAAGAAACCGCGTAAATACGGTCAACGTCACACGAAGGTCGCAGGTAAGCTCGTCTTTCTAAATACCTCTCTGCCTTCTGTTAACATAACATAACATTTTAGGTAAGCTTCTCTTTCTACATATCTATGTCCTCTGTTGTTTAATCCATGGTATATAGGGTGTGTCAAAAAAGACACCCCCTAGGTTTTTTGCCGATATCTTGGCCAGAAGTAAGAATTTCGAAACGAAATTTTGCAGTCTTAAAGACAATTCATATTTACACATGATGGCCAGATTTAATCAAAATATTTCAAACAGAACAAAAGGAATTCTTACGTTTGGCCAAGATATCGGCAAAAAAACCTAGGGGTCTTTTTTGTGCACCCTGTATATGTTGCTCCACTCAGGGTGAACTCCTAACTTTGTTCCCCAAGCGTGAACTGCACTTAGACTGCACTGTGCTTTCTCCCTGGTATGGAATGGGCTCCCACTGTCTATACACCTCGTCTTCATTCATTCAGACATTTTATTCGGACATTTAATATGCCTAGACTTTGTTCAGATGCATTTTATCACAGCCTTAAAATCGTCCTTTTCAGCTGTTGTTGGGCCGGAAGTGTTCCTGGGTAATAACCTTGAGGGCCGCTACATATGTGGATAATTTCAGGATTTTTCTCTATTAAATTTATTGTAAAATCTGCTCTACTGGCGTATAGAAGAAGATAGTCTTCTCTAATTTGCTTTTATCTTTCCAGTGTACATTTAATATTCTCATTATAAATAAGTTCGTCTTAGCATGTGGAGCAGAAATCTCATACCAAATGTCTGCCTTGATGAGGATTTGAATTCCCACCTCCTCTCAACTGACAGTCTAGCACACTGACCACTACATTATAGAACACCCAACATCATCATTATCATAGTGTATGATTGATCAGTTTATGATTTAGAAACATGTAGCTTTTCTAACGTAAATCGTGCTGCATCAGAGAAGTTTTGCCTTGTCTTGTTATCCACTGACAAGTAAAAGCCAACTGTTTTAAAGTTTCATGTAACGACCTAAGGTATCCTTTTAGGAATGCTTTAAATCTTAGACAGCACTTTCGGTATCTTTTAATTATCTTTTAATTATATATTTTTCTTACCGTCAACTTTGGCTTGAAGACTTTACGTAGCTCTGATCACCTGATCATACGTGTGCATTTTATGAAATTATTATCAATCCAGATGATGACTGTTTTTCCTTCTTTTGACCTTCAGCGTCCCATTCTCGTCCAGAAGTTACGTCCGATGTCGTCGTGAATGGAATCATTGACGATTTACTTGATTCAATCTTTCCTGCCGAGAAAGCTGCCTCAGAAATCATCGGCTATATCTTGGAACAAGTGGACAAGGCCATCAAACCTCGTGGTATGTTCGCTCGAGTCTTCTTTGACCGATAATTCACTGAATTGTTGACAGTAATTTTTGCTGTCTGCTGTTATCAGTCAGAATTCTATATAGTGCCTCCCCCCCCTCTTCAAGATACTCAGAGGTGCTCTTTCAACAGTTTGTGAAACTGAGAGCAGTTTAGGAGGTGTTTCTTAGTCAAGGGAAGCCCTTCCTGGTTGTTGGACCAATAACAGAGAAGGAACTGCTCTTCATTAGTGTATTCTTTAAATGGATGCAGGTAGCACAGCATGATATTCATCTACACATATCATCTGTCAACCATCAAAGTACTAAACAAATTTATTATTTGTTTATTTATTTATTCTAAATAAATAAAAATTAAAAATATATATATATATATAATTATATATAAAAAAATCAAAGTACTAAGCAAGCCCAGTGGTGCTTAACTTCGCTGAAATGTTGCAGCACTGTATCGTCCAAGCTTTCTGTAATATGTTTCAGGTTGTTGAAATGGAGTATGGTTCAGTGTCATCATGTCAGAGACACTTGTCTTTTAAATTATAAAAGTTCGAAAGATTCACTCTAGGCATGTTTTGGTTTAATGAGTCAGCTATTCACATCATCTGGACTACATTTTTAGGTGGAAGAACACGCAAGAAGTCGCAGTCAGTTGCTGCTCTGCCAAGTGCTGCTGGCGTGGATTCCATTCCACCGGAACTGACAGGACCTCGGAAATGGAAGACCGTCAGAATTTCAGATACCAGCGTGCCGTCAAAGAAATCCATTTTTCTTGGCAGCGAAGCGGCTGTTCAAGTAAGTACTCATAAGAGTTTGTGTGTACTGCTGAGTTTTTGTGTACTTGTTTGTGTGCACTGCTGAGTTTTTTGTGTACTTGTTCGCATGTACTGCTGCTCTTGATTTCTATCTATCTATGTAATTTATATAGCGCCCCTTCAAGGAATCCACTCAGAGGCGCTCCCGACCCAGACCCGGTCAAAAAGTAAAGTCTTATTGTATTAGCTGTCGTGTATAGAAATGATTTTGAACTTTGAACTATTACCAGATCTCAGGCAATTTTGAGTGTCAATTTATTAATCACTCTCAAACGGAATGAGACTTATTGGGAATTGTGCTGTGGCTGGGCTAGGAGCACCTGTGAGTAGCTTCTTGATGGGGTGCTATATAAATTTTTGGAATGAATCATGAGTGAAATTGAATTTTAATCTGATTTGCATTAGGAACTTAGTTGTAAGTAACTGTGACCACTTTGTCGTAAGTTACAATGACCACTTCTATTCAAATTTTAATGAATCCTCAATTCTGCTAAAGTTATAAATTTAAATGCTGCATTTTTGAAATTACTTTAAAATTCTTTTCAAGCATAGAATGCTCCGGAGTAGTAACCTTGAAGGGGTTCTATACTATACTATACTATTTTTGAATTTATTAACCGCCTCTCACAGTACAACCTAATCAGAGGCGCTCCCAGTGCGAAGATCCCCTTGGAAAAAGAAAAGTTTTAAGGAAACGCGGCGCAGAAACAGCAAATCGCCATGGCGATTAAATGAATTGTGAAGCATGGTGTAGTGTAATCCAAGCAATAATTTTTTAATTTGTGATTCTTATGTTGAAGGAGGGTACGTCTGACGATGCCGACATATCGTCACCAGTCGACGTTACAACCGGCACGGACGATGCTCCGATCATCGATCCAGTCGTATCTGAGACGGCGCTTCTCTCTCCTTCCAAGGTCCGTCCTCACGTGTGCGACGGTGAGGATGGCGACATCTTCTGGAACATGCCGGACATCGAAAAGATGGAGTCATCAGTCGATGATGACGGTGTTGATTTGGAAGGAAACGAAGCGAAGGAAGCTGGTGGGATGGAAGAGGATTTGAATTTGACGGAACGTGATGGTGGTGGCGTTAAAGAGGAATGTGATGGAGATGACGGTAATGCGGAAGATAAGATAAAGATTGAGAGAGGTGAAGATGGCGTGCAAGAGCAGCAAGAGGAGGAACGTGATGAAGATGACATGGTAGATAAGATAAAGATTGAGAGAGGTGAAGATTCTGATGTGGCGATCAAATTGGTGCGTTCGTCGGAAGATTTGAAACAGCCGGAGAATGCTGGCAATGTTTCGAAAGAAGCGGAAGAGGAAGAATATGATGCGGAGGCCGTATCAGAGGCTACTGTGAAGATTGAGAAAGTGGTTGAAGACTCTGATGTTCATGTGGCAGCTGAAAGAAAAGATATTAGCGGGCTAGACGTGGAGATGGATTTGAAGCGGCCAGAAATTGTTGGTGGCACGGAAGAAGCACGAGAAGATGAATATGATGAGGCCATATCGGAGGCTGAGATTAAGATGGAGAAAGGTCTGCTGATGAAACAGGTTGATACATCTGAGGGTGTTCAACTGGCAGCGGAAGCAAAGGATGCTAGCGGGCTAAAACAGAAGGTGGATTTGAAACAGCCAGAGTCTGTTGATGGTAGGGATGATGACAAAGTGGAGGAGCATGATGAAAATGATGAGGAGGCCATAGTGGAAGACAATACTAAGATTGAGAAAGGTCAAGGCTCTGATGGGCAGATTCAACTTGTGAATACATCTGAGGGTGTTCAACTGGCAGCCGATGCTAGCGGACTAGAACAGAAGGTGGATTTAAAACAGCCAGAGTCTGCTGATGGCAGGAAAGAGGAGGAGAGTGATGAAAACGATGAGGAGGCCATATTGGATGAGATTGAGATTGAGATAGAGATAGATGAAGACAAATCGGTATCCACATCTGAAGATATGAAGCAGCCAAAGAATGCTGGTAGTGTGGCGGAAGAAGCAGAAGAGGCAGAATGTGATGAGGAGGCCATCTCAGAAGATAACACGAATATTGATAATGGTGGAGACTCCAATCTGCTGGTCGAATTGGTGAATAACAATGAGGATGTTCAATTGGCGGTCGAGACAACAGAAGTCGATTCTGACGTAAATAAGCACGTGGATTCTGATGGAATAATAGATGCCGAGAATGGACAAGTTGTTGAGAACGGCCAGGAACCTGTTTCAAGTCATCCGTCTGTTGAGAAGTGTCATATGGGAGATGCTCTTACTGTAGAATTGTCGTGCATCACAGGCGTAGAAGATGTGTCAGGCGACGAAGAACATGGACTTGCGATGAATTCTACGACAGAAGTCAAAGAAGCGAATCTTGAAAGAGGAAGCGAGATTTCCGTAGGATTTAAGATCCGTGGCTATGAACAGGAATTGGGTTTTCCATGTGATGTTGATTCAACTGGTGGAGACGTCAGCATGTCTCCCCGTTCCACAGATGTTGTCGTTGGCAGCCTTTTCCTCACACAACCAGAGGTGACCAAATATGATTTGGAAGCAAAAGTCGATGCTAATGAACTTGGTGATGTTCGTAATATCCACGATGATGGACATGTCTTGGATTTTCCGCAAAAAATGGATTCCAGTGATAGAGAAACACATATGTCTGGTTGTCCCGTAGACATTGTCAGTGACAGCCTTCTCCACGTACATCCAGAGGAAGATAGCAATGATGAAGTTGAAGCAGTGTTGGTGACAAAGTCTGATTTTGAAACCGGTTATGTTGAAGAAACAGAAGAGCCAGAATGTGATGCGGAGACTCTGTCTGAAGATGCGAATGTTGATGTTAAACTTGGTGATGTTCAAGATGCTGAAGAACTCGAATGGGAAGTTGAGCCGAAATGTCTGAATTTCGTTAAAGATCGACAAGAAAATACCGTTGAAGTGAATAATTCTGATGGGTATAATTTTGACGAGCAGTATGAATATGGCGGGGGAGACAATTGTAATGCAGGCCAAGAAAGTGATAGTGTTAATCAAGGAAATCGTGGTATTGATCACGAGGATAATCATGATTACCAGGATACAACATTTGATACTGATCATGAGGACTGTCGTACTGATAAGAATGAGGATCTTGTTACTGAACAAGAGGATCGCAGTACTGATCAGGATAATCATGATCAGGATAATCATGATGATCAAGATAATCATGATGATCAGGATAATCATGATGATCAGGATAATCATGATGATCAGGATAATCATGATGATCAGGATAATCATGATGATCAAGATTTGAAACAAGATGCAACAGAAGTAGGGCCATTTAGCCATGATGCTGAAGATTCGAAACAAGATGCGACAGGAGTTGGGTCATTTAGCCACGATGATGAAGATTCGAAACAAGACACAGCAGGAGTTGGGTCATTTAGCCATGATGATGAAGATTCGAAACAAGACACAGCAGGAGTTGGGTCATTTAGCCATGATGATGAAGATTCGAAACAAGATACAACAGGAGTTGGGTCATTTAGCCACGATGATGAAGATTCGAAACAAGACACAGCAGGAGTTGGGTCATTTAGCCATGATGATGAAGATTCGAAACAAGACACAGCAGGAGTTGGGTCATTTAGCCATGATGATGAAGATTTGAAACAAGATGCAACAGAAGTTGGGTCATTTAGCCATGATGATGAAGATTCAAAACAAGACACAGCAGGAGTTGGGTCATTTAGCCATGATGATGATGTGTGTAACAACAATGAAGATGTGGAAACTGCTCACTCTTTTCATCCAAACACTCGTATAGCTGAAGATCGCGAAGATCTGAAGAATGAAGATACTGAGCAAAAGACAGCAGGTATTGATGACGACGACAGGTATTCTATTGTTCAACCAGACAATGATCATGCTCACCATGAAGATTATCCGATTACCGACCCATGTCCAAGTGATGGTTTGCAAGACATTCTGCAAAATGATAAAACTCTTACGAGCTATCGGACTACAACAGAGTCTCACGATGTTAAAAATTCATTTGACGAAAGCAATACAGTAATTCCAGAATTACCAGAAAAGGATAGTTTAGGAATTGATTTACCGGTAGCGGAGAAGTTTATGGACACACCAGATAACCTTTGTTTAAATGAAAATGTCGGCCTAGCGTCAGTGAAAGCGACGGAAGAATTGGAAACGTTGGTTCGGAACGAGGAAGGACATTGCTTGCAGAAATCCGAAATTCAGGACCAGCACTCTCAGGAAAAGAAGGTGACCAGACTACTGTTTACTCACATTTTTATTAAAGTTTTTTACTAGCCTCATAGTTTCCGCATCTGTTTTTGCATCTTTTACTTCATTGGGGTTTGTCAGAACTTTGAGTTATCATTTTCTGGTCAATTTCTGGGTTTCAGGTGCTTGGTTTGATAAGAAAAATAGCCTCTTTATTGCTGAATTTTGTAGTTTTTCAAGGGACAGCTCCATCTTTTAAGTACAAGCACAGAGAAACTGATTCAGTAACTCTAGCTTGGGGTGTGCACTTCACGGTTGAGAACCGGTTTTCATAAGGCATTAAGAATTACTTGATGTTGTACATGTTTGCAATGCTGACTTTAAAAGACAGATTTCAGATTGTTGATTTATAAATTAGGAAAATTATCTTTGCAATTATCCTCCGTGTGTACATTAAAAAAACCAGTTCTCATTTCCGCTCCATTATCCCGATTTTCTTGCTTCTTCTTTCAGACTCAAGACTACAGCAGCTCCTCTGCAGGTTCTTCGGAGAAGCGAGTCCAAGGAGGAGGAGACTTCTCTTGCGTCGACAGAAAAGAGTCTCATTCTCCTCGGACTTCCTTTCCCAAAAGCCCACCCGTAAGCAGCCCAGACAAGTCAAGTCGCCGAGACTCTCATCACTCGGACTCCTCCTCGTCTCATAACAAAGATCGTGGCTACGGCAGCCGAGGCGACGACAATGACAGACGAGGTTATAATCAAAAGGATTATAACCGCTGGGATTCTTCACAAAGAGACTACGACCGCAGAGACTACGATCGGCGAGACTACGATCGGCGAGACTACGATCGAAGAAACTACGATCGTGGGGACTACGATCGAAGGCACTATGATCACGGTGATCAGAGACAGTATGATAGAAGCGGGAGTGGATACAGGTGACTACAGTGAACTCATTTTTATACCATTAACCCTTTACTGGCCAGGGGTATAGGATTTTGAATGCTGTTTACTGCACTTTGGTCAGTAAAGGGTTAGGGAGTGCTTGTTTAATAGGAAATGTACACAATTGTTGTTAATCTCATGTTAAATATTATTATTTTTCATATTAAATATATTATTTTTCCGGAAATTAATTAGCAAGTTTTATCATTAATTAATTTAAATACACCAAATGGAGTTGAACAAGCTTTGCATTTTATAGTATTGCTATTTTCCAGTTTTACGTACTGATAGCCTTGTATTGGAAATCAAAGTAAATAAGGCTAGTATATTCAGTTGACAATCGCACTCTGTTGAGAATAACAGATTAAAAGTTATCAATTAGTAATCAGTGAATTTTAAACATCCTGATCAAAGCCTTCCTCATTAAAGTATCAACTTCCTGTTGTATACGATCGTGCGACCATGATCATGTAGTAAATAGCGTTTAACCCTTTAATGCCGGAGGTATAGGATTTCCCATACCATTTACTACCATCTCGGCATTAAAGGGTTAATGAATCCTTCTGCAGTGCCTTAATGCAAGAGGCATGGATTAATAATTTGAGCAGACATATAAAATTGGCAGAACTTACATATTGTATGTATTTTCTTTGCCACTAAACTTCTGCGAACTTTTTTCAGGTACGAAGGCTACAGCCACGGTAATCGACGCGAAAGAGACGATCGATATGAACGACACGCCGATTCTCGAAGCGGACAGTCTCGAAATAGCGGTCAAGGCAGAGGCCACGATAGCTCAAACAGCAACCGAAGGCCCTACAACCCCCCACATTAAATACAAAATTACTGACTGTAAAAGGATAACCTTGCTCTGCCGGGTGATGTCTTTTTTTCTCTCTTTGGATGGGGGAGGATTGCTTTTTTTGGAACAGTGATGTTTAGTGACATTTCTGTGGAATATCAATTAAATACGGCGGCGTCCCGTTAGTCAGTTGCTAAGGGATTTTCGATTGATTTGACCAGTTGGCGACTGACGCAAAGACTTAGTCAACTGGATACGTTGAAGCCAAAGTGTTTTCAGTGCTGTGTTGGCTGGACGAAGGGTATAAATTGATGACATTTTGGATTAAAATGATTGTGTGACATTTTGGATTAAAATGATTGCATGACATTTTGGATTAAAATGATTGCGTGACATTTTGGATTAAAATGATTGCGTGACATTTTAGATTAAAATGATTGCGTGACATTTTGGATTAAAATGATTGCGTGACATTTTGGATTAAAATGATTGCGTGACATTTTGGATTAAAATGATTGCGTGATACCATGGAATATTACAGACACCTTGGTTAGTAAGGAAAAAATTGTTGATTTAACATGAACTGTTAGACTGTTAGTATATTGCAGTATGGCTTGCAAATTAAGAGCACATTGCTCCTGTCTGGTTCAATGCTGATGTATTTGTTCAAAATTATAATATCTATGAAACACCAATTAAAACAATAAGGAAAATTTTAAGTGAGCAGGCTTAGTAGCAATGCCTTTGATTTCAACTTGAGGGCAGCGGTCCCAAGATATAAGTTAGTGACTATCATGTTTCAAAGTGTAAGAGAATAACATTCTGTCATTTTAAAGTACATGAACGTTTTAATGTACATGAACTTCGTTCTTTTAGGCAAGATGTGTTTGCTTCTTGCACATGATTGTTTTTGTGAATAAATTTTTGAATCAAGTGATCCAAATGTCATGCTGTGACTTTCTTAGCTGAAGTTGAAAGTGCAAGTAGTGGCAGTTGCAGTTTAATGAAAGTGATAGTAACGTTCATTAGCATTGCCCTCCTTAGTGGCGTAGCCAAGGGGGGAAAAACATTTTTTAAAGATTGTTTGTCCAATTATATAAGAAAAAGCAAGCATCCGGCCATTACCCCCCACCCACCATAAGAAATTCCTGACTACGCCACTGGCCCTCCTCCTTTATCTAGGCTTGGAACTGGCAAAGGCATACTACAATGGCAGAGTTATAGAAAGTGCATGCTTGTGGAGGATATATTTTTCACGAATTATCATTGAGATCAAGGCATTACACACACTAAGCGAGGATTTTGTTTCGTTGGGTGTTTACTCAGCTTAAATAATTATTCAGTACTTCAGCAGCTGCCAAATCATCATCAAGATTAGATCATTGTGATCTAATCTATTGTAGAGATTTACATAGAAATAAGAGTTTCAAAATTAAATCTGTGACTATTAAAATTTAAAATTAAAATAAGAGTTTCAAAATTAAACCTATGACTTTTTATGTACATGTAGGCCCTACATGACTTATAGCCAGGATTTTCGGATTTTGGTCTGTAATGCTCGGATCATGGATGATACATCCATGATCCGAGCATTACAGACCAAAATTGAATGTTCTAGTCTAATAATACAACTAACAAATTCTATATCTATCAAACCGTTACTTAATTTTTTGTGCTGCTATCCGAGGATGCATGTAGGCCTAAAACCTAAGTAGGCCCAAACGTCAGCTTGATGTTTGAATTGAATTGAACACGGTTTGCGTCATGTTCATCTGGGGCTTTAGCCAAAGACCGTTTGATTTAGCCTAATCGAAGGTTATTAGCCCCCAAAAGAAATTTTTTTAGCACGTCCGCTTAATGTTATGTGATTCAGGATACCATCATACCTCACAGAATTATATGTGTCCAAAAAATTCCGTGACGAATACCGGCTTACTAAATAAATTAGATCCGCGAAATTCGAGTTGTCGAGTCAAGCTCAATTATTATTGATGGTAGGTAGGTCTAGTTCGAGGGTGGGGTTAGGCGGCTCAGATCAAGAGATGGGCTCCTAGTGTAGGCCTGATTCAGCGCCTATGCATCGGAGGGTCAATTAGGTCTAGGCCTATTTTCTGTGTAGTCTGGTTTCCGCTGAAAGCACGTAGAAACAAAGATGTGAATAATAACGATTTTATAGCAGATAAAGAAGCTCGTCCTATAATTTATTACGATAGGCTATCTCTTCAAAAGGTTCGCTCAATTTTTTACGCGCAGACGATATACAACGAAGGTAGGGTTAGGCGGCTCAGATCAAGAGATGGGCTCTTAGTGTAAAATATTATAGGCTTTTATAGCCTATTCGAAGCTGGCTAAGACTAAGGATAGAGTTCTTATTAAGACAGGTAGGCCTATAGCCTATAGCTCATTGGATAGCACATTGGCAGGGAGCTCAGCGGATCCAAGTTCGAGCCCCGTAGGCCTAGGGAGGGCGTGCTTTGTAAGCTGCTAGACCTATTGGCGCCGCGTATTGCAGGTTCTGTTCTGTTAGTAGGCCTAATTAAGATTTATGTCTTCCGTCATATGCGCGTTCTTGTGAATTGTTTCAATTGCATCTGTTCACTGTAGGCCTAACCAGTTGCGGTCTGTCAACGTACCGGATTGTTTCAATAAAGAATATAAAATTATATATTCGAAGCTGGCTAAGACCAAGGACAGAGTCCTTACTAAGACAGGGCCAAGATAAACGGGGCTTTTCTACTTTCTAGCGTAGGGCCTAGCCTAATACATAATTTGAATATTCATGTTCCATAAACGTCCTCTGATTGGTTGAGATTCGTGCCGGAAGTCAATAGGCCTTGTATGCACGTGCTCTAAGTTTGTCGGGCGTCTATTGTCGCGCCAAGCTGGGACAGTGCCCGGCTGCGTCTGGGGTTTACCTCGTCTGAAGGAAGCCGTTAAAGCCCTCTACTTGCAAAAGTCTAAAATACTTCCTGGTTTCGCCAGTAAGTCCGGCTTTCAATCGGTTTCAGAATTGCTCGTCGATATATTAGTTGATTGTTCATTTCGTATGGGCTTTTGGCCAGTTAAAATGAGGCATAAGCTGACTTTAGTAAACTGAAGAAGTTTGTTTGGGAGACGATATTGAACCCAGAAAGGGTAGGTCCTATGATTCAGATTATTATATCAGTTGTGATAGGCTAGAATAGATGGCTTGAGTTTTTTGCAGCGTGTGTGATGGAGTCAAGGAAGTCCTTGGCTAAAATTATAGTAATGGCGTCCGTATTGCCATCCACGTAGGGTAGCTTTCACTGTTTCACATAAATATGACGAGACAGCTATAGAGAGATTTGTACCGAGGTCTTTCAGAGATGGGAACGGTGCCCTACTTACATTAAATTTTAGTTCGCCTGTTTACATTTGCGTCGTTACGGTTCAGCTGACATCGTCCCTTCTCATGCTTGGTAGGGTATTGCGGGCGAATCCGGAGAGTTTCTTGTGGTAGTCCTAGCCTTTGGGAGCTTAACTCTAGTCCTGTATACATTGGCTTTGGTTTTGGCATTTCAAAAAAAAGATTCGTCCATCACCCAAGCACTGCAAGCTGGCCTATCTTAAAGAGGCTCTTACAGTATGTAGGCTAGTTATTGTGTAATTTTGGCATGGGTATATATAAATATATATTTTAAAATTTAATTGAAATTTTTTAAAAATACATGTATATATATATTAATTATTACTTAGAGATGACCACAAAATTGCATGCTATTTATGACCATAATTTTTGTTATTTCATTGCAGTGAACAGCTTCTCAGAGTTGGTCGTTTTGACCTTGAAAACGACACACCAAGACTACAGAACTAACAACTTTCACTGGAATTCTTTCTTGTAAGACAATGGGTAACAGATCTTCAGGGGGGAACAAAAAGCAGAAGTCTGAAGCAAGCGAGAATCGCAATGGATCAAAAGTAGCAAAACCTGAGAAACCAAAGAAGCCGAAGAAACCTGCGAAAGCTAATCCGTCGCCTCCTGTGACACCTCCAGGTTAGTTTTGAAACTTTTGATGAGCAATATTAAATTTTTTTAGTTCTGATCGATCAATATCAACAGTGCTTTGGTTAGCATGGTGGACTGTTGGTTGAGAGGTTTGGGGGGGGGGGGAATTCAAATCCCTACCAGGGCAGAAATTTGGTTTAAATCTCTGTTGTATACCTGCACCCCTAACCAACTCAGCTAAAACGAGCACACTGACCATATGCTGTTGGTGGAAAGGTGAGATTGGGAGGGAGAGGACTGAGAGGAGATGACCCACTACAGTTAAAAAATTAAGTCACACTTCATAACCATGACTTTTTAATGTACAGCTGTGCACAAAATGTGCACAAATGAATTTTTTGCTGTTGTTAAAGTAATCATGTGCAGTGAAAAACAGCAAAAATAGGTCACTATCATCCGATTGGAGGTAATTTACCATGGAGGACTGGAAAGGACGGAAGGGGTTGTGCAGTAAAAAACATGCTAACACTGTATGTTTTTGGGTAGGTTCAGGGAGAAAGACTGTAAAAGTTCATCAAATTTTAAAGCAGTGAACTTGATACCTAATTGTAAATTTTTAGCCCATGACTACAAAAACAATTGCCGGTTGTGCAATTATAAAAATTCCTTAATAAAAAAAGCCCTGTTCATAACTTCATATGTATTAAACCATGGCTGCGTCAGGGCTAATTTTTATTGGGCTGCCCTTCTCTTCTTCTCTGACTTCTATTCTAACCAAAGTCAGAAACTTCTATTGCTATATTGTTACAATGCATTGATTAACGACTTCCGGAACTTCAGGTGAGATTGAAAGTTATAAAAAAAGTTGTTTTAGAAATTTATTAAAAATTACGGTGGGTCAGATGACTATAATAGTTAGACATGTTTAGTTTATATGTGCTGCTTTGTCATTTTTTTTATCCTAGTGACACAGAAGTAATTATCTCATTTTTATCTGGAGATTTCTAGACCTGCAGGTGTCTACAGCTGACCCTATACCCACATCCGTTATTTGTTTGCATATTTGTTCTACTTTGCTTGCTCAGACATATTTTTACATTCTGAGTTATTTTATTAGGTGCTTCAAGGATTATTGAAGTAGTTTCAGTTTAACTACACTGAAAGATTACAAGGACCATATCACCCTCCTCCTTCATCCAAGCTTGGGACTGGCGAAGTTATTCAACTGTTGACTCAGCTGTCAGTTTCCATTTGGCACATTTTAAAAGTCTCACTTAATACATTGATGTTGATGTGCTATATGAATTATGCCATTTATTTTTATATAGCACTTTTATATAGCACTTGTTCAATACCACTCACGATGATGACAAAATATCTTAAGGTAGTTTAAAAAAATATTCAATATGCTTTGTTTATAGCCTTTAAGAACGTCCTAATGGTTTCCACATTTGTGGAGAATGGGTTTAACTTTAAGATTTAAGATGTCGAAATTGCCAGGTATGTGGAAACCCCAGTGTCCAGCTTCAAAATCCAGATTTCAACTTGAAAATATTCCACGATCTGTTTTTCTTTGCAGGTCCTTCCGTGAAGATAGTCAAAGCCATCTACGATTACGATCCCGTACAAAATGATGACCTTGGCTTCCAGAAAGGAGATAGACTACAACTTCTTAGTGAAGAGTGAGGACTTTTCGGCCTAAATTTTTTTTTCCGTCAGTTTTAAATATGATTAAACTTACTGTGGCATGGCACGTCAGCCCAGAGGTTGTTGGTTCAAATTCCTGTTGCAGCTGGACAATAAGATACTTGATAATCTCTGCTCCAGTTGTTTCCCAAGTGGACGAGGCGATAAGATGAGCACAATGACTGCACACTGTTAGGTGCGAGGTCGGAAGGAGAGCATAGGCAGAAGACAGGCTGAGGATCAGATAAGGACATTAGCACTTCATATTCAAGTGGCTGCTGTGACTCAAGTGACTGGTTTCCTCTACTCAAGCTGTTCTAAGTAAAGGGCGGTATGATGAACCCGGGCCATTTACTGCATGGGTTACTTCCATCCAAAAGCCCTAACCACGGTGAGCATTGCCAGGGGTTTGGGGGTTTCAACCCCCCCAGTCTTTCTTAGAGCACCATAGTAAAGTCTGTTTTTCATACCCCAATTCCAAATGTATCATGGTCCAACTTCCCTGTTACTTTTACACAATTCTCACACTGGCCCCAACAAATACTATATTTTATTCCGTTTTTATTCGTTTTTTTGTTGTTTTAAACATCTATACCTGTGTTGCAATTTGGAAGCAGTAAAGTAATCGATCGAATGTCTTGTGTGTTGTAGTAGCAACAATGAATGGTGGTTCGCACGTCATGTAACGACGAAACAAGAGGGCTACATTCCAAGCAACTATGTCGTCGAAGACAATGACGCACCAGAGGCACAAGAGTCAGTTCTTATTTGCTCTCTTTTTTATTTAGGTCTGTGTTTGAGATAAGTGTCCTCCACGGCTAAGTAAATATGTGAGTGTATTTTTTACCAGTAACTGTTGCCAACTTGCCTGACTCTAGTGAACATAATTATAGGCTCTAAAAAGCAATATTATATTATGTTGTGAGTTTATTTGAATAGCATTGTGTGGTCGGTTTCCCAAGGCCTGATGGTAGAATCAACATCGCTTGCAAAATAACATGGTTTGCCTAAATTCTATGTTGGTTACCTAAGGGCATTGTTTCTTACACCACATTATTGGTCAGAGTTTATTCATCCCATAGACCTACACAATCTATAACAGCTAGCCTTCTAGCACAGAGTGAGAAATCCATGGGTCGTATTAAGTAGTAACTTAGTAAGCCTATGCTAAGATTATTGCAGTTTTGCATTATTAAAATAAATAGTGAATAATTACATTGATAGCTTGTGAATATGTTTGAGTTGTCTCTCCAATGCTGGCAATGAATTTATTTGTACACGAGACAGAAGCTGATTAACTTGTGAGACATTATTTATGACTGATGGTAACAACACATTAGCAATTTTGCTTGCCACACATTAGCAAATATTTTCATTTGTTATGTTGGTAGCCTGGGAATACATGTCTTTACCACGTACTAAATGAATAGATGCGCTTGTTAGTAGATTTTATTTTTCATACATGGTATGGATAAGTGTGTAGGTGTGTGTGCAGGTGTGTGTTTGTATGTGCAGGTGTGTGTTTGTGTGTTTTGTATGGAAGTTTATGGGGCAGTGTTACTGAAGTGTTTTGCTTTTCAACTTGACATTAGCTGGTGGTTTTCGATCGATCGGAGGGAAGCCAACAAGCAGCTTATGGTGCCCACAAATCCCTCGGGAACATTCCTCATAAGAAATTCAACAGGTCAGCATTGATTGTTTTGAATCGGTTATTTATTCTACATAGGCATTGTAAATAAGACCTTTTGTTGGGACAGTCATATTTGAGTGCACATTGAGCCAAAAGATGGGCTTCAGTGCCTCCAGTGGCACATTGTTATATTGTTATTCCACTGTAGACCCAATAAATATGGATGTTGTCTGAGATGTGGGTCTACAATTCTGTGGTTATGATTTCATTAGACTTTCTGCACGGTTATACAAAATTGAACTTGATTGCCAATTGTACCGTTTTACCTTTGTAGGCCTACTCTTACTTTAGATACTATTGCCACTGCGATATAAATATCTTATTGTGCACAAGATACGATTCTCAATGCTCCCTATTGTTCAAGGCCCATTATCTTTCAAATTGCAAGCAGCATGACGACAAAGTTTCAAATCAAATCAATGAAGGCATGCTTTTGCATGTCCAATGAACATAGTTGCACTTTGACCAAACTGTTCACTGGCTTCAGCCTTCCACTATTAATGAAATTTTCATTAAGCTTACATATTACCGGTACATGTTGCACTGCTGGTAAGGTTTTACATTGATAAGCGATTAAGTGGGCTGGTTAAGTGTCCATTTTTGTCCAGTGTTCTGCGCATGGACAGGATCCTGGACTGTTTAGAACATTTGTTGTTCCAGATAATTAGACCTCATTGTTAGTTTTTCTCCGTCTACACCACCCACGTTTTCCCCATAATCTCTGTCTGTTCACATGCTCTCAGCTCAACCAGGATGTATACATCGTATTTTCTAACCCAGATACCCTGTTGCCCCCATTCATCTCGGCTCTGGTGTTACCAATCTGTTATAGTTTGTGACTGGTTGTCATTATCTTCTCTAGAGTCTGTTTATTTAGCATTTAGTAGGGCTCCTCTCAAAGGTTTTTATTGACAACGTAGGTGGCGCTTAAGTCCTTCTAGCCTTGTTCTTCATGGAGTTTTTCCTGTGTGTATGTGGTATCATAACACTTGTATTAAATGCCTTTTACTTAATTCACCTAGCACCAGCACCACCTATTTCCACAAGAGCACCATGCTGTCTCGTCGGCGTGATTTCCTGGATTTTAGCCTGGCATTTCCCTTTTGCCTAGGGTTTGCTCAGATGCGTTTTATCACAGCCTTAAAATACCATTAAACGCATCGGAGCAAACCCTTTTTGGCTCTGGCTTGGCTATTGCAGACTTGATTTGGTATAGGCCTATCCTAGCGCTGTTTAATAGGCTAGTCTCTCTGATGTGGACTACTTTCATGGGCGCTGAGAAAATAAATGTCTCTTGCTGTTTGAATGAACTGCAAAGAGTTTGTGTGGTTTTACGGAATTTGACTGCAGTGCTCAATAATTCTTTTCCCTCGTTTTACTCTTATCTGATTTGCAATAAAAGTTATTCTGATCTTATCACTTTTATTGGATCTCGTTTTCAATGCGTGTTTGTTCTGTTATCTGATTTGATAACATTATTCTGTCTCCCAGTAGAAGTATAACACACTATGCATATAATATTGTTAATTGCAATTATAACTGAATTGGAGCAGTGGCCTCATGATGTAAGCTTTTCACTTCCTTGGTACCCACATCATGAATCAGCGGTTGGTAGTTGATGGCCTAAAATAATCGACGGGAAATTTTTTAGTCAAGATCCGGTTGGCTGTAGGTTATTTCTAATGAGAGAGAGAGATAGAGTGAGAGGCAGCATAGAGTTACTGATGTACAACAATTATTGATCAGGATATGCCCTCTCATTTGACCGTCTAGATTTTCATTGTGCAGGGCCACCGAGAGGGGATTCAGAGGGGAAATGCCCAGGGACCAGCGAATTTTAGGGTCCGGAATAGGTAGTTATATCTAGAAATGTTAATTATTTATGTTTTTTAAATAGAATATTGCAGATAATAACTACAATCAATTTACGTTTCAAACTACAATTGAATAAAATCATAATTTACATATAAATATAAAATAAATTTTAAAAAATAAAAAAATTAAAAAAATAACAAATAGATATAAAAGTACCTGCACTTTTATTAGTTCTACTTGTTTGGAAAATATTTGTTTCTCATTAAGACTTAAGATAGTTGAGGGGCCCGTGATTGCTCTGCCTAGAAGTGCAGAATTTCTTTTATCAGCCTTGTCATCGGGGCTATGGATGCTAGCATATGAATGTAATGTTGATCTCCGAAATTTATGTGCAGCCATGTAAAAAAAGACCAGATTATTCATTGGCTTTTCTGCTGTCATAATAATTTTATGTTCTGCTTCTGTGGCTGGTTTGTGGCCATCTCTGAATATATATATCTTGATGGTGTATTCTGCGGTATATCAATTTTCGTATGCATCGAAGGAGTGAATGTAAAGCATGAATTTGATGAACATTTGAACATCGGAATCTCTTCCTGATACTAATCTGGGTCAATTTGAAACAGATATAGTATGTATGTGGCTACTACAGTCTGCATAGCAATGCAACTGCTGACAGCCATGTCGTTTGAGCAAACATTACGCCCATTACTAACCACAAATTTTCCATCAGTGAAAGTGGTAGGTGACCAAGTGTACCTGGTTGTTTCGGAAAGACCTGCAAAATATTTTTATGGATCGTATGTCTGGGTTTAAGGAAGCCCCCATCTCGCAAGCGTTTGAAAACCATTCTCTTTGATTGTAGGTTCATGCTGTCAGGATGGGAGCGCCCCTGAGGGGTTTCTCTTGAAGTGGCGCTATATGAATTCATGATTACAATTTGAACTGAGTTCAGATTAAACTGAGCTCAGAAGAGACAGGCTCATGTGCTGGCCATCAAAAGCAACTGTGTTATCACTTGTTTTCGTGTGTTGACTTGTTTTCGTGTGTTGACTTGTTTTCCTGCATTGACTTGTTTTTCTGCATTGACTTGTTTTCCTGCATTGACTTGTTTTTCTGCATTGACTTGTTTTCCTGCGTTGACTTGTTTTCCTGCGTTGACTTGTTTTCCTGCGTTGACTTGTTTTCCTGTGTTGACTTGTTTTCCTGCGTTGACTTGTTTCAGATCACACGTCGTATGCATTGTCCGTCCGAGTCATAGACCAAGTTTCCGAAGAGTTTGTGATCAAGCATTACAGAATTAAGAAGCTGGCCGATGGTAAAGTCTGCATAACGATGAAGCTTCAGTTCGACACACTCGTTAAACTCGTCAACTTTTATCAAGGTCTGTGTAAATAATAATTAATAATAAATATGAAATGATAATAAATAAATAATAATAATAAATAATGTAATTAATAAATAATAATAAATTTGAAATGATAATAAATAATAAATAATAATAAATAATGTAAATAATAAATAATAATAAAGTATAGTAAAAATAAATTGTGTGATGTTGCACACATGTATTTGATGTTGTACGCATGTTTATCTATCTGTCTTGACTCTATGTGAATATTTTATATGACTTATCTGTGTTTCTGTTTGTACTGAAACACAAATTTATGAGTCAAGCGTTTTGGCAATTATGCATGCAGCGTTGAAAAGAGAAGTAATAATTATTTCATCTAAATAGGTTCATAAATTATATGGAAATCTCCAATATTTCAATATCTGTTATTATTAGCTTTATATAATTGTAATGAATGTTATCAATTTTATGTAATTGTAATTGTTATTAGCATTATAGTTGCTTTATTAATTGCTTGTTGAGATTTTTATTATGAAGTTTTATTATGCGAATGTTGTATAACTTTGCATAAACGTTTTTATAGTATTTATTTCTTCTGTAACTTCTGTAATCTACTGTGCGTTTGCTGGTGGTCTATTAAAGAATATTCTTACTTACTTAGATGCTATTCCTATTATTGATTGCAACTTATGGTTCCCTAAGATGTGGAGGCTATTGTTGATAGAACCGTGCAGTGTTTGGCGCTTTTCTTCACTTTCTGGGTCTGGGATTTGCTTCACTTTATGGGACTAGGAAGTGGCTTTGTATGACCTTGTAAATTCAATCACAATAATATGTCTTGTGCATATTCATTAGATTATGTATGAGTTCAACCAACCTATTATGAATAATTGCCAACATTTTACAACTGTTTCTGTGTACTTTACAACCATGTCCTTTGGAATTCCGCCCCCATAATGGAACTCCCTGATACTGATTCCTTCGTGTGCCCTGAGTTAGCTGACCAAACCAAACCATCAGAGTGTTTTTGAATGATTTAATTGCTGGTGTAGACAGCTCAGTGGGGAAAAATTTGACAGTTTTTTGGTTTTCTGTTCAAGATAGCACCAGTGGCTTATGTTGCCAACTCACCAATCCATGTCCCAAAGAAATGCAGTCGGTGCCATTCAAGAGTCTTGAAGTCGATCGTAATGACATCAAGTTGCAGAATAAACTTGGCGCTGGTCAATTTGGAGAAGTCTTTAAAGGTGAGCACGATCCATTGTCATTTAATAATTGAAAAAGAATGCTGGCTTCTGCTAGAGTCGTGAATAGCGTAGATTATTGTCTTTATTGAAATTGTCTGTTTATTGTATCTAGCTGGGACGTATTTAGACAGGATCAATGGCCTCAAACTTAAAATTTATTCCCTGAAATTTTTGGATTTATTAGAATCATTTTATTTTGCGACCATGGTCATTGGGAAAAATCCCAAGATGGAAATTCTCTTAAATGTTGCCATGGCTATGTCACTGAATGAATATATCTGCAAAATTGAAAACTAATCAGAATAGAATATGAGTATATTTCGACAATGGGAAAAACTTAAATTTCAGTTTTTAAAAAATAATTAAGAATTCAAACAAATTCTGGCATTAATTTTTTGAAATTTTTACACATCTGTGTGCTGTGCTTCTCCAGCAAAATTACGCAAGACATTTGTCGCGGTGAAAACGTTGAAGGAGGGTTCGATGACCGTGGAGGCATTTCTTGATGAGGCAAAGATCATGCACAAGCTGCGCCACCGGAAGTTGGTCCAGCTGATGGGGGTCTGTACGGAGATGGAACCGATCTATATAATAACGGAATTCATGGAGAATGGAGCGCTGCTGGAGTTTCTTCGCAATGATGGTCGGTCGCTTACCATCGTGAATCTCATCGACATGGCCGCACAAGTGAGCGGCGCACTACTACATTGTATCTGAATAATAACAATAATAACAAATAGTGATAATGTAAAGGCTATGGCCATGATGATGATGATGATGATGATGGTGATAATGGTGATGATGATGATTCTTGATCTTTGATGATCTTTGATGATCATTTATTCGTTATTTGATTCATCCATTTGGTCGTTCAATCATATAGCCTACTTATCTATTCTTTGATTAGTTCATTTATTCATTTGTCTGTTTATTCCTTTGTTCGTTTATTCAGATTTCTTTTGTTTATTCTTTCGTTCGTTTATCTATTGTTCGTTTATTTTTTCGTTTGTTTATTCATTGTTCGTTCATTGATTCGCTCGTTCTTTCGCTCATTTCCCTGGATAATAATAATGACGACAATGATAATAATAATAACAATAATAATAATCTTCTCTGTCCATCCAGCTCTTTAGTGCAATCGCTTCTTTTGCAGCATCTTCTCCAACGAGCAAATGCATCAATAAATGAATGACTAGCCATTCTAGAATGATGCTCTCATGATTTTATAGACTGTAGGCTACAGTAGTCTGTACTGCTGAACGATTATCAGTTACTACTTCAAGTGAGATTGATCAGTAACTGTAACTGTACTGTAATACACTAATCGTTTGTAGATTGCTGACGGAATGGCTTACCTCGAAAGTCAGGATCCTCCGTTTGTTCATCGTGATCTTCGTGCGGCAAACATTCTTGTCGGAGAAAATAACACCGTCAAAGTGGCAGACTTTGGTCTGGCGAGAATTCTCGAAGAGGACGAATACATCGCATGTGAAAGTAAGCAGAGGTGTTAATGTCTGACTTTTTGGCAAACCGGTTTTCGGTTGTAGAAATCCGACTTGAAACCGGTTTTCAGTTTTCTGAATTTACCCTATAGAAATCCCACTTATTTTCTGAGCACTGGCAGTGTAATCAAAGATGATGGCCGTGAAAGTGTTCTGCTGGAATATATATGTTCAATGCCACTGTTGTTTTGGGTGCTACCAGTCCAAGAATTGGATAAAGGAGGAGCGCGATCGCATCAACAACCACAAGAGCATTCACAAGATGTCATTAAACACGCTGAAGCTATTATAGGCCTACATGCTGTGTACTAGTTCAACAAAATGTCGCTGTTGTTCTCAGTTTCTCTTTTTCTATTGCTTCCCCTCTATCTATCCTTAATGAGCTGTCAGCCTTTATAATGATTGCATTTCTCAAAAGCAAAAGCAGAGCAAAAGGAATCCTCAAAAGCAAAAGCAATTCTCAAATGAGAAAGCTGTTATCTAAAACAAATGCAGGTCTCGTAATTAATAGTCCGTCAGATAGAAGCATTATTAATCAGACCACTCGGAGATAAAATTATTTCGGCACCATTCATATACCGGTAATTCATTCAATAGACAGCATTAAGGGATGAACTCCGCCACCGGTTGCACTCTGCCAGTGCCAGTCCCAAGCCTGGATAAAGGGGGAGGGCGACACTAATCATCTTTGATATGGCAGTGTCGTTAAACATGTAACAAGACCGCATTAAGGGTTGATTGGTTAGTAGAGAATGCTGTGAAACTTTGCTTAATTTTACATGACGAGAGATCTTGATTTGCTTTTTGTAGAAAGCAAATTTCCTGTGAAGTGGACGGCACCAGAAGCAGCCTATGACCACAAGTTCAGCGTAAAGTCGGATGTTTGGTCTTACGGAATTCTCTTGTACGAAATCATCACTTACGGCCGGGCACCATACCCTGGTACGTATTCTATGTGACCAGAGTTTAGTCTAGTATGTGAGGTGCCCTTGTAACGGCATGTCTGTGTTACGGCGCCATAGAAATCGTCATTGTTATTATTATTATTATTACTATTATTAATTTTTTATTTATTTTATATATATATTTTTTATTATTATATTATTATTATCATTATTATTATTATAGTCAACGAATCATCCAACAATTATCAGCTATAAAAAGTTTTTGGCAATTTACCACACAACGTGAGACAAGTTTTTTCAATAATGCCTAGCCAATCAGATCACGACCAGGGTTTGATGAGTTTAAGGTAGCACTGAAATTTATTCGCACATTTTTACTTAGGCCTATTGGAGTATTTACCGTATATAGCAGATTTTTGAGGACCTTTCATGGTGCAGAGGTGCAGCTGTGTCCCATACTGAAAGACGAGTGACCTATAATTTTTTGAACTATTGGCATGGTGTACAATATGTAATATATTTATCTATATTATGGATGTACATGCAAGTGTGCAATTATATGTGGGTGTGTGGGTGCGTGCGTGTTTACATGTGTTCGTTATTGGGTGAGTTTCAGCACCAGGTCAAAATCCAGAAAGTTTAGATGAAAGATAGCTGAGACAACTTTTAAAGTGTTATGGAAATTGATAGGATGCAAGTAGCACATCAGAGGGACATAATATTGTAATTAGAGTGTTAATGTCTTAGGTAATGAAATTCTAATTTGGTAGACAGTTTCTAGAAGGTGTTTGAAGTGGAAATGTAAAGCTAATTAATGAGTTTCTTTACATTTGAAACATTCAACTTCAACTTGTGTATTGATCCCAGAAATCAAACAGACAATTATACATTCATAATAGTACACAAAGTGATTAATTGCAGTTAGCAAATGCGATGATATAGCTTAGTGTAAATCATTACTTTGTAATGCAGGGAACAATAGGCTAACCGAAGGGAGTGATTCTGCATTGATACAGAGCATTATAGAAGTGCATGCAAAAGGAACATAGGCTGAACGATAGAATTAAGTAGATTATATTTGGTTAGAATTAATTCGATTTTGATTCTGAGCATGGTTGAAATGAGACTGTATAAGAATAATGATAATAATAATAATAATAATAATAATAATAATTTAATGATTATATTAATAATAATAAATTAGTCCAAAATGGCAAATGCCATCTGCCTTTTTGTCCACATTACCATGCCAGATTGTCCATAATAATGATAATAATATTAATAATAAAAAAATAATAACAGTAATAATATTCAGATGCGCTTCTGAGTATTATGTGATTATGTGATGTACCTATGTGATGAAGTTAAACTTTAAACTAAAAAGCTTGACCGAACAAACATCCTGGTCATTTGCAGGCATGGATGGTTCGACCGTTCTCCAGAGCGTATCAACCGGCTATCGTATGCCCCGTCCGTCGGGACGCAACTTCGAATGCCCGGAGAAAATGTACGAGAAGATGTTGAACTGCTGGGACTTTAATCCGGATAAGCGACCCACATTTTCCCATCTGCTAACCTTCTTCGACGACTACGCCACGGAAACGGAGGAGCACTACCACCCACCAGAGGGCGATTAATTAATTAACCCTTTGCCGCTCGTGTTCGGTTGTTGGAGATTGCCTTCTGGGAAGTTTTTCTTCTTGCTGCTGGGAAAATAGCCATGACTTATTAATTTTGCAAGCGGCTTTCGATAGCTGACGCGTCATTTTAGTTGTTTTTTAGTCGAATCAAACGAGATGGTGGTGACATCTTCTGTAATTTGTTATTGCTTCCTAGACACAAGTTGCTGGTGATTTTTTTGAAAACTGAACGACTGTTTTCTGTCAGTTAGGTGAGTACTAAGTGTGAAGACGTTCAAAGTTTTGCGTGTGACCATTCAGCCTGAACCATCTTTAAACTGTTTGTGCAAGCTTCTGCACTCAGGGTAAGAATGGAGACAATCAGATAGCATAGTGAATCGTAACAAAGGACGTACACAACTGTGATTGGCCATGTTAGCCTTTTACCGACTGAGGTAATTATTCCCCATACCATTATTTTGCTACACTTTGGTCGGTAAAGGGTTAAGTGCTGCACTTTTATATAGGATTTTGTACGAGTATCGAGAAATGCGCGTACATTTTCATTAGGAAATGTAGCTATTAGAGTTCCTGCTATGATTGACATCTGTTGTAAATTGTAACGTCAACATTTTTTGTATCTAAATGCATCTAGAAAATTTGACTATAATTATGTAGATATTTTATGTGTGCTTGTATGTAAGCAGCTGGACTTTTTGTTTAAAATTCCATTTTTGCATTTCCGTAGGGTTATCGAATTGCTTGATTAGTAACATTCCAGCGTCGGTACTGGTTTAAATATTATTTTTTAAATAGGTTCATGGCAACGAATGTGATGTTGATAGTATGTAATGTTTTTGATAAGGACAACATACTCCCCAGTGAGGATCTGTATGACTGTGGTGTTCATGTGTAATTTTTGTGCCCACGAAGAAGACCAAAGCATAGCTTATGTTTTAATGGATATGTGATTTTGAGACACCGTTGATTGCCTTTTGTCTGTGTTTTGTTGGGTTTGCTTTTAGGCGATCATTTTTGTTGTTAAGATCATCTTTTGAGGTTTGAGATTGTTTCAGGTTAGATTTTGTTGACGTTGCCTGTTATGACTTTTGCAGCTTGTGATGGTATTGTTAGGTTATCGTCTGTTAAGGCTGGACATGTAAACCTAGACAAAGGGTTTATTTACAGTTTAGTTACAGTAATTTGTATAAAAATTCTGCCACGTGTTGGCGAGGGAGTCCTGTCTTTTGTACGCTGAGGTTAAGAACACTATGCAGTGATTAAGGCTTCGTAACTATGGATGCTTTTCAGGCTTAAGGACAAGCTGCATTAGTTTCAATCACAATTATAGTACACGCTACTTGTTAAATTGTAAAGGGACTGCTCATATTTTTCTACATATTTACACAGCATTTTCTACCTATAATTATACACACCTTTACACCCTTGTTTGAGACGTTTTTGTGCTACGTTTCCGGTGTTGGGCTATGCTAGTTGTGCTGACTGTATCTTAACATGTTTCAGGCTACTTTTTCTTAAGACTTGTCAAAGCTCAAGAAAGTATATTTTTATATGAAGATGTCCGAAATTATTAAATCATGTTAAAGCTTGAGAAAAGAACTTCGTGTTGAACGTTTACGTGTGACATGTAGTAGTATTTGTAGCACCTCTAAACTATTCTCAAAAATCTAAATTGTAGGTTAATTTAGTTAAACTATGAAAATATTATTTTTGTAGCAATCTATTACAATCAAGGCATCAAGTTAACTACACAATTTCTGCCTGCCTAACCCCTTTGAGGCTTGACCTTGGGGCTTGACCAGGAACCGGTTTTTCAAACCCACTTATAAATTGTTTTGCCCAAGTACCTGTGAATAATCTTGCCCTGCGATTTTGCTTTTTCGGACATTGTAGAAAATGTTGAGATTACGACTAATGACGAGGTCTTGTAAAAAATCATGGATTGCTACTGTATGCAGTACACAAACTAGTGTTAGCAGTTTATATTTTTAAATCTAAAAAAATAACCGTACAAAATTGACAGTCGTATGAGAAAAACTCCGATCTATTCCAGATCTTCGCTGCTTTGCAGATAGCAAGACTATTTACACACGGTCTGAATACTTTATAAATATCTTAATATTTAAACTGTAGTTTGATGTACATAATATTATATTATTTTAAAGTTTAATGCTGTTTGCTTTTGATGAAAAACGGTGACAATTCGAAAACAGGGGCTATGAACATTCGAGTGCCTTCAGTAGAACCCGAAACAGACCGGAGTGCGTGTGATCTGTAAAAGAGAAATTTAATGGACAAATGTTACATAGCCTGTGTCAGAAGCTGAAATCTACCTATTGATCATGTCTGTCTGTGTGTCAATCTATATGTACACTTTGTATAATAATAACGACTAAAGTAAATAAGACCCAGTCACGCACATAAATAATTAATAGATTAGATATTTAGCTTATCTTATGTGCATGTTTTTTTTAGCGTAGATGAAATCTCCTATGTACATGTATGTGTGTATGCAATGTTATGTATATATGCATGTATGTGCATTTATCTATTAAAGTGCATGTCATATAATTAACTTTGTCTGTTAAAGTGCATACATTCACTGCACATTTCAGAGTAGACTCTCATATACTTATGTAAGTAAGTACTGTGATTTCAGAAAAATGATTCATTAATTTTATGAAACTGATTCAGAGCTTAAAATAATTACTGTTGGCAAAAAGAGGTGTCTAACCTTCTTTGGCTCCTGCAGCAAATCTTGACAAATCTGGAAGATTCTGAACGACCTGCATAAAAGAAACACACAGGGCTGTTTTAAAGGAATTTTTAGAACTGCACAACTCCTTCTTTTCCTTCCCAAACTACATGGTAAATTAATCGGAGGACAATGACCATTTTTGCTAGTTTTTAACTGTGCAGAAGTGCTTTTGCAACTGCACAAATCCATTTAGAACTGCACATTTTGTGTACAACTCCACGTTAAAAAAGCCCTGGAAACACACATTATAATGAAACATGCATGAAACGGAATCTTGTTGAGCTATTACTTGCACATACATATATAACTGTATAGCTGCATCAGAGTGCAATTGGGGCCATTTTGGGGCCTTCCGATTTCAACAATGCAATGAACCAAGGCTCAACTTGGCCCACAGAATGCAGCATTGGATGAATTAATTTTATTTTAGGCATAGGCCTACATCATGCACAAAAGTTCCCATAACAAAAACCGTTATAGGCTTATTTTCTACTGGTATATTCCACAGATTCCTCAAGACTTCTTTACGTCAACATGGCTGGGCTGGGATAAATTCTTAATAACAAATAGTAGTAATAATAATTATTATTATTATTATTATAAATATTATTCTACAGTTTTGTATCATGCTCAGTATCACGAATATCGTGTAGCATACACTATCGCTGATGTAGATAACGATTCCAGAGGAAGTTTGAAGGCAGATGTCGAGTATCTGCTTTGTCTGGAGGTCAAAAAGGTCGGCAAGTCTGGCAAGCAAATGGTCTTTCGTCAGGAACTCCAGATGAACTGCGTGAAATACTGACAGGCAAAACAGCAATCAGATTAGAAAGTAAATAAATAAAATAAAATAAGGTAAAAAGGAAATTTAACAAGAAAATAAATTTTGTAGACAATCAACTTGAAACGAGAAACAAACAACTGCGAGAGCGCTTTAAAACATAGCACCTACCATAAGCAGTGATGTTGAGAGTTATACCAAACTTAAAAGATATCATAGGGCATGTTCTCATACATATGTACATAGATGTACACGAACACATACTGGTATGTACATATACGTACAGAAACAAAGCTTGCACAGCAAAAAAACATGCATATACATATTCTAGATTGTGAGCACTCCTGAGTAGTAACCTTGAACGGGTGCTATATAAATATCTGTAATGAATGAATGAATTAGACTAGATACACAGGAAGTTTTTAACTTGAATTTAAATGACCTCTACTCCAAAAAAGTAAACTGCTGAATTACTAATCACAACAAAGAAGTCATACAACTATCAACAACGTACAATAAGCCTAATAATGTGCAATTTTTCTCAATTACCGGGTACACTGATGACTAGCTAATTATAGAAGCATTAGAGTACACACATTGAAGTACAGACAAGTATCAGAAGGGTCAACCAGGAAGAAAAACTATTTCAATGGTCACGATATCATCTATCAAAATTAAGCTAGCAAATACAAAACCGGATCAGGGCTAGGTTAGCAGAAAACAATGCTGCAGTAGGAAAAGAAAAACGTAGAGTTAGACAACAAAAAAACTGGTATATAAAAAAACCATCTGACTGTGAAAAATAATACTCGACTAGGAAAGACAAAGAAGAATACTTGACCAGGAAGAGCCTGAACTAAAACTGGGTTAGAAGAACAAAAGACTAAACTGTTCATTGCAGGCCCAGATTAAGGCGTGTTCAACATGCTCGGCCGAACAGGGCCCCCACACTTAGGGACACCACACATGCGAAAAAAATAATTTTTGAGAAAAAACTTGGTATATTCTGATAAAGTTTAGACGAAACGACAAAAGAAGGTCATCTGCTGTTTTGGCAAGGGAAATCAGTATAGGCCTATTAGGCCTATAAAGAAATTTCGACAAAACGACTAAAAAAGGTCATCAGATTTTTCTATCAAAGATCCCCCCCAAAATTTTCCGAACAGGTCCCCCACATTTCTTAATCCGACCCTGGTCCATTGTCCATAGAAAAAGACAATGTCACTGCGCGAAACAATAAAAAACAATGTTAATGATCAAGTAGTTACCAACCCTGAGCGCAGTATTGCTCGTCTGTCTTCGTGCAGTGCTTCTTGGCGGATGTCCGATCATTTTCCAGGTCAACATCTGGTGGACAAGGTCGCTTCCTGGACGAGAGGAACCTCTGGTATCTTCCGATGTCCGAGACGCTGGATGTGCAGTGTGGTGGAGGCGACAGTGGACTCGGAGACTGCTGATCCGGATCTGGATTTCCAGCGGATTGGAAGGGACTGAGGATTGACGAGGGACTGTTGGAGCTGGTGGGTGACCAGCAACCGGAAGTGGACGATGTGGAGATGTTCACGTTGCCTCCATTTAGACCTGAATATGGATCGTCTACAAGACCAATCTCATTTTTAGGGATGAAGTATTGTTATGATATCATGCTTTGCCCTCTCAGTCACTTCGCTGCATCCTCTTAGATGCTCTGATCAGCTTGATCCCTTTGTTCCCAGCCACCTGAACCACCATGGCTCATATTATAAGTCCTTCAATATGGAATGGAATTCTTCCCCCTCCCCCATATTGCTTATTTTAAGGATATCAAAGTGCTTGGCAAAATTATCGCTAAAGAAAGAAAAAGAAAACATACATTTTGCTGGAACCTAGAACACTTCACTGAGTCATGCAATTATTAGAACAAACACATGGAGTAATAACCATACACTAAATTGTTCAATCAAATCCTCAAGAGTGAATAGTCTACCGGATTCTGTTTTTCAAGACTTTCAAAAGCAACAATTGCTACGTAAATCATCGACATTAAACTAGACTCTTACTATGAGAGTAAATCTTCATTGGTTCCAACACAACGTGCAACGTCAAACATGGTCGCACTCTCCTGAAGAAAATGGAAGTGAAAGTAATTATTGAGGAGCATGAAAGTGATCAATTAACTAAAGGGTTTATAAAAAATAGTGTTAAGCAAAATTAGTATAAATCACCATAATATCTATCAACTCAAGAAAGTAAATAAATATATTCTTAATTCAAATCAGTTAACTCTGGTGCACATGCATGAGGGATAACAGCTTAAATATTTAGCCAGATAACAGTTGGGGGGGGGGGGCTGATGACGCCTTGAATAAAACACTGGCATGGAGATCAGTGGAGCCTAGATCTAATCCCGAAGCCCCCGTAGTATAGACGTGTTTTATTGGCTGCTATTAGCGAAGTTGTATTGCAGGCTGTCTGTTCTGTTAGTAGTTAAGATTGATGTTAATATTAAAATAACTGTATAGTATACTGTAACCGGTTGCGGTCTGTCAACAGGAGTGTTGAAAATCGAAAATTTAATAAATAAGAAAGTCTTAACAGTTTACAATACAATACAGCTATACACAATACTGCCAGCCTTCTAGAGTTCATTTCTAAGCTCTGTATATGACCAGAAGAGAACATATTGCTGGCTCTGATCAGTTATTAGCTCAAGGTCTCTGCACAAGTGGCCAGGCAAGTGATTATGTGTCCCACAGCTGAAAATAGCAGTCTAAGCACAGTCGGGATTTATCTGTAATTCATATTCAAACTGTCTTTGAACATTATGCTTAAATAGGTGGCTGATCCAAAGCTGCATTTACATGTATGGACTTCAATATAATTACTCCATTATCTCCTTAAATTATTCGTTCTCACCACATGGAGTTCATTGCCCCTTAACATTCACTAGGCTACCTGTTATTGAAGATGCTTAATTATAGCACTTTTAACAACCTCTCAAAGGCTTTGCTAAATAAAACTCAACCACCGCCTTTTATAATTTATTTGAGTTGTGTCGTTTCAAAACCTGGATTAAGGAGAAGGGCTATGCTAATTATAGTGCCTATAATATAAAATATCATAAAACAGTAGGCCCTAGATGGCCTCTAAGGGGCGCTATATAAATCTCTGAAATGAATGAGTGAATGAAAGCTGAAGAATGAAATTAATGCCAACCACAATTAATTAATTAATTAATTAACTAACTAATTCTGAAAAATAACTCACTTAACATGAAGTGCGTTATTTAAGCGAATACCGTCTGCCGGTCCACAGAGTTGAATAAGATCCTCACGTGATAGACGCATTATATCAGCACCTGTAGTTGTAAGACAAGTAATCGTAAGCGTAAACTCAAAACTTCTAAAGTGCCACATCCAAGGGAATGCAGGGCAACAGCTTATCTACAAGCACTGCTATATAACAAGCTCAGTCGTATTGAGAAGTTAGAATTCTTCCAAGTCACTTTGTTAATAAACAGTTAACTGTATTCCATAATCACTCAACATGGTCAGGAAATAGTTTAAAAAAAGGCTGAATGTATTCTTATCGCCTATTGTTCTAAAAAGTTATATTAATGAATATTAATTTTTAAAAACTGCTAAGTTCATCAGACCCAAACTAGGTCATCAGTGACATTTGTTTGGTTGAGTGTGGGTCCAATGAACATGGATGTCACAGTTGATTTGTGTTCATACCTGCTGCACTCATTCATCGGACTTACCTGAAAAACTCTGAAACGTCTGAACGAAGTTTGCAAATCGATTGGAACGAAGCCATTGAGAAACCTGCTGCGAAGTTGCTTGGATCAATAAACTATCCAACGGTAACAGAGAGGCAGCAACACCAGCAGCAGCAGCACACTGCTCAGAAACAGACCAACAATGAACATGTATAATAGAACACTTCATACACCTGTGCACAACAGAATATTTAATGCATCTGTCAACAATACTAGAACATTTAATAATTAATACATCTGTGAACAACAGAACATTTAATACATCGTTCTGTGAATAATAATAGAGCATTTAATACGTCCGTAAACCATATTAGAACATTTACTACATAGGCCAATTTGCTTTAATACTAGACATTTAGTTCTAAGCATACTTGATATCCTGGGCACGACGTTAAACTGCATCCATCCTCTGCCACAGGGAACCAACAACGTCCCTGTGCCGGTCCTAAGCCCGGACAAAAGGAGGAAGGTTTGCCAGATGGGTGGCGATACGCTGGCAGTGAAAAACCAAGACGATTGTAATCCGCCAAAACCACGACACAAGTGACATAGCTACCCAGATGCTTCAAGGTGTCATGATGTGAAGCAGACATGCACAGGTCGGTCAGGACAGACCGATGGAGAGAGTCGGGAGAGAGAGCGTGGGACACAACGGGCATTGACCCACGTTGTCCTTCATGCCTCTTTTTCACGATTCTCTTCAATCGGACAATGTGGTCTAGATGCTCCAAGATGTTAATGGTATGGAGCAGACCTGCTGACCGGACCGGTTGAAGCTGGGCAACATGGCACGAGACAGACTCAGACAGAGAGTGGCGTCGGACTCTTACGGGCATTGAGCCCTATGATATTGATGATGATGATGATACTTGATATATTAATATCCATTGTCTACAGAGATTGCAGGGGGTATGGGACTGTCTCTTGTGACTTGTCTGTTTCTGAAAATTGAAAACTGTTTTTCATAGCACCAAATAGAGAACGATTCACGGATGCTGAGAGGCATTCTCCTCAGTTTTTCTCCTCAGTCCTACTCTTTTCCGTTGCAAGTACATGTAAATAAATCATTCACTCATTCATCCAAAGCATTTATACAAACATCTGCTTCATGGCATTCCCAGGCTCCCAGCCAAACGCCAGTGAAAAGTAAGTTGTCAAATGTTTGTGGAAAGTGATGCAGAATCCCCACAAAATGCAATGTGTGTCCCCCAAAAAAGCATTCCAGGTGAATGAACCAGCCTTCCCCATAGCTACTCCCTTACTTAAATTATGACACACCGGACACATCAAATTATCACTCTTCTGGCACTTCTTAACTGATAAAGAAAACGTGAGAAAACAAAGTTGAAAGAAAGAATATGAGAAGAGAAAAAAATCAAAATTATATAAAACGAATTCAAAAGGTGTTGCTAAACGGTGAGAAACAAAGCCAGTAGGCCTACCTCAGTCAGAGCAGGCGAACTCATTGTGTCTTTGAAAAACTTCCTGTTCTGTGCAAGAATAACCAATACAAGATATTAACACAACAAAAGTTTTCATAGTCAACAAAGTGTTTGTCTATACTCACAGCACTAGAGAGTCGTTAGTTATCTGTGCTACATGCATACACACATTCATACACAAGAATTGCCAAATAATAGTTACTCAGTAAAATTAAACGCTCTCAAGGTTCATGAAGACAAAGTGAAAAGACGCCCTTGTAACTGCAAGTGCGGTGATCCAAATTTATCAAAGAAATTTTGTTTGATAATAAATGCAACAGATCAATAAACAAAGGTAATAATTACAACATGCACGCATGTACATATTTAATGATTTATGCATCTTACATTTATTCTTACATTACCCTGCATTGCTAATCTTGTAAAGCATCTTAATGATCTCTCAAGATACTGACGGAATTTGGAAAGCTGGTCCAAATTTACCAAGAAAGACATATAAAAACTATCACATATTTAAATGTTAATATGATGACAAGATTCACAATGATCTTACTGCAATGACTGGAGTTAAAGTGTTACTCTGCGGAGATCGACAACTGAAATGAAGAAACATTTGCAGCATTTAATAGATTAAGAAACATAGCCTACTGTATGTAATCAGGTTGCACAATGCCTGCTGCACAGAATAAAAGAAAATAACACATTAAAGATATAATGGGATATTGCTTAAGAATGAAAGTCCAATACATGATAAGGTGCAATGGGCTCAAACTGATTTGCCAAAAGTTCGGCATCTGCAATGCATATCTCCATATATATTATATACTACGAAGTGCAATGATCACCAGCCCAGATGACTCATGGCAGAAACACAGAGCTCTCTGACATAATTTTCACGATAGAATTGCAGTAATCCAGGCAGGTCTTGATGAATGAACAAGAGCTAATTCAGTAGAAAAAGGATAAGAATGACTCCAACATGATGAATGACTTAACCCTTTATCAACCGAGGGTAGAGGACTTCCCATGCCATTTATTACACTATGGTTGGCAAAAGGTTAAAGAAGCTCACTCGTTTTCACTTGATCTGGAGGAGCTGTCAGCCAATGGCTGTCCAGTGTCAGCTCGATACAGACATGAACTGACATTAGCAACCGACAGTCGCTGTTCCTCCTTTATACAAGGTCCTGACATCGAGTTCACTTCCTGCTGCTTTCGCACCTGATCCAGGTAATGCAACACCTGTTCTAACGGAATCTGCGAATGAATAAAAAATATGTGCTAGAAGGTTGCAAGTTATTATCAAAGCAGCAACACTAGTATGGTAGTTACCATCAAATGGTCAATTAAGAGAAAAGCAAGCAGGGTGATGTCTGAATGGCAATACAGGATGCAGGGTTTAGATACCTGCAAGTCCCATAAACCATAACCATAAATTTATTGAACAAAAAGTATACAGAGTGCCATCTCGTCATATTAGGAACAAGTATATGTTGGTCGCGAAAGGAAGCCAGAAGTAACTGCATCCCACAGGTTAGGGTCAACTATAGTTATAATATGCACTAATGCTCCACCCACAGCAAATCAGCAACTGATGTCGCAGTTGACCTGCTTAACATTAAACTCGAAAAACACTTACATGACTCTAAATATGAATTTGATCAAACAAACAATCATACAAAATGGACCAGACACAAAAACACTTCACGTTTAGCCACCTGTATGTAAATACTTAGGAGGAAAGAAAGAGGAGGAGGAGGAGGAGGAGGAGGAGGAGGAGGAGGAAGAGGAAGAGGAGGGGAGGAGGAAGAGGAGAAGGAGAATTGATTCAAAATGCCTATTGTAATATCATTTGTGGAATCACATACCTCTGTGAGTATAGTGTAGTCGAAAGATGGCTGATATTTGTCCTGGAAATACAAAACTGCACAATTACACCAAATATCCCATTGGCTGCATAAGAAATGGGAATTCACCAGTAGCAGTGTAGCACTCACGAATAAGCTGGCGCCCTGTTCCTAGCTTTATACCAATATAACAATCTATGACAGAAACCAATGATATATAGGTTAATTTTCACTGAACATCCTGTTTAAAAAATCTCATTTATTTAATTGGGCATCAGAGTTTATTAAACTAAAACAAAATAAGAAAAGGTGAAGCAAAATAAGAAGAGGTGAAAACTTTTACGCAAAGTATAAACTGGTATAAAGTGCATTGCTACTTTTATAGAGTTCAGACTTTCAACATTAAAATATTAAAATACAAACCTTGTCCACATCTGTCAGTTTATCGATTTTTTCTTTGTCTGTTTTATGCTTTCGATCAGCACCCTTTGGCTAAAACATTTTGAAAAATAAAAAATTTGGTTTGAACATAGACTAGCCCTAACCCTAAGTATGTATGTATGAGCAGTTTTAAACATCAGCACCCCTTGGCTAAAACATTTGAAAAACAAAAAAATTTGAACATAGACTAAGGATAGTAATTAGAAGTATGTATACGTGAACACTTTTTAACATCTATATAGGCCAATTATTATAGTAATTACCCAAAATTTAAAGTTAAAAGCTAATTGGCTTTTCATATCAGAATCACTTAAGTGACTTGACACCATAGGCCATGATATAAATCTAATCATCTGAATCGGATCCAGCCTCTTACATCATAAAATACAATCTATTTCTAAAGTAGACAGAGAAATAAACAAGCACCAAGTATGCTGAAGAAACGCTTCACATCTCAGTCCATTTACTCTCTTCCTTAAATGTTTTTACAAAAACGCTTCCCACTTGTTGCACTCGGATGCTGAAACTAAGTAAATAAAGTTGCTAATGCTACATACACTTCATAGCTGCCTCTCAAGCTAAAGCTAGCTCAAGGGACTGCAAATAAAGGCTATAAAATGCATTATTTAACAAATAAAAAAATAAAAATAACAATGATCATTGAATACATTTAAATACCGATTTCAGATAAAGTCAATGCTCACTTTGAATACTTTGACCTGACATGAGGCACAGTGGACTAGCTGTTCCTTGGAATTCATTCCAGTGGAATACGTCTCCACCTGAACTCGAAACGGAACGCCCTTCTCGCCTCCGTGTTTCTTCGCCGTGAATTCAGTGCTGATGCAGTTGATCTTGACGTAGACCGCAGCCTCCGTATCTGTGTCCCACGTGAACTCAAAGCAGTTCAAGTTGTGATGGTCGATCTTTAGATCAATAAGGCCATAGGACATCGGAACCTCTAGAAGACAAGTTACACCAACTGAATAAAGATATTAACATGAAGAAATTTAAGTTAAAAGTTGGAATTTTACTGTACCCAGGTCAACTATTCTCACAAAGTTCAGTATTCTCTAAGTCAAGAATCTCACCCAATTTAAGTACTCTTACCCAAGTCAAGTATCCTTACCCAAGTAAAGTACTCTTGCAGAAGTTGAATATTTTCACCCAATTTAATTACTCTTATCCAAGTCACGTATCCTCGCCAAAGTTGCGTACTCTTACACAAGTTAAATCAAGTACTCTTACCCAAGTCAAGTATTCTTTCACCCGGTCGAACAGCCTTCCAGTGTTCCATTTGCTCTTTTTCCATGTATTGCAACCGCCGTTCATGGAATATTACTCTGACACGACTCTGTGTTTTAAAACAAATATGCATCTAAATTTTATGATCAGATCCTTTCTAAGGTGACAGGAACGTTTAAGTGCCCCTATTGTATAATTTAAATCTTCAAAACAATTAATATTCACATAAATAATGTATTCAATCTACAAAAATACAGAATGAAAGTCATTGGGTTTATGACGATAATCTATCAAATAACAATTTAAGCTTTCTTTAGGTTTGTACAACTCATTAACAATTCAGCAACTAGACCTAGTGGCAATGACTCATCTGAATTTGGGCTCTAAACGCAGCTGTAAAAGTCA
>OX243824.1:10910610-10973110 GCA_945859605.1 Lumbricus rubellus | reverse complement strand
GTATCGAGATAATTTTAAAGCTGTCTTTCGTAAGACCAGGTAAACTTTTAATGCTGAAACTAAGCATATATGATAATGGCATTCATGTTCTATGAGCCAATTAGTAATCCACCTCACACTTAAGCCATAAACATAATTTATTCAAAATCAACAAACATGGCCATTATAGCAGACGCATCGGCCACTCATATAGACGCCTTCAGGAGAATGATAAAACACGAACAATCCATTTTATAATGTTTGTTTTAGAATCCTAATGACAGCACTGAAAACATCGAAGGAGCATACAGGCACATACATGTGGCTTTGCAGTATATAGCCTTGTATAGCTGGCCCAGTAAATAAAATCACAGTTATAAACTGATTGAATCATGCGACCTCGGTATGATAATCCTCAGTGGCAGAGCAAGGTTTTTTGGGTTTCTATGCAGGGCTTCAGTGGTGGGCCCTTCAATGCTTGAACCCTTCGATTTCAAACAAAAAAAGGCTGTACAAAAACGTCTGGCTCTTTTGCGATAGACAATTTTTTATTATTTTCTCCGCTTTCTCTTTATAAAACTTTTCTATTTCTTCAGGCTGAAATAGAAAATTAAATTTGAATTGAATTGACTCTGGCCGCCGGGGCATCTCTACACCCTGGTGGCCCCTGTGCACTGCACATGCTGCATCACCTATTGCTACACCACTGATGCACTGGTAATACATTGGTAATACAACTCCACATCAAGCTATCTGGACTTGCAACACACCCAGGTGTAAAACTCACACAACAAAAAGTGCATTGCCCGAATGTGCAGACCCCCCATGGGAAGAACTATAAGTTCTAAGCAAGTAATATATGGTAACACTGACGGGAATACTTTGCTGACGATGAAGTGAAATAATCTGCATGCATCATGAGGTAAGCTTAATTAAATTCACCTGATGGAGTTGTGTTGTCTCCAACTGTTTGCAGCGACTGTTGATGAGCCAGGAAAGTGGTGCAGAGGACCATTGTTACAATCAACTCGTCCAGTGACATTTCTAAAATAAAATACAGAAATGTAAGGTAAATCTCCCATGTCCCAACCTGAGCATAGAATATATATATATATAGCATCACTTGAGGAGAGACTCACCAGCTACCGTACGTGCTAAGTGCTCCCGAACTAACGCAATAAAATCACAACAGAACAAAAGGTCTTCACGCATCTGCAGAAAAGAGGCAAAACAGGCTGATGAATTCTTGTCGTAGGGCGTGAAAAAATTTCCTGATCTTCGGCCTGTAAGCCAATAGCTGACATTCTGTCCTAGAACCATTAGTTGATATTTCTCAAGGAACTGAACGAGAAGACCAGTGCATCACATCACAGGACTTGCCACATAGCTGCTCTTCATATGCTGGTACCATGTTCTATGTTGTCTGGCAACAGAGAAGGTGTGTGAATAACTTCCTCAGGACTTTTACTTGAAGTGCCCCTACACTCAATATCCACCAATCCACAATTGCTTCTTGAATCTAAAACTGTTAAGACTAAAGTAAATCAATCAGTCAATTCTCAATGTTATTGGTCCAAAAGTCCTGTAAAATAGATTCAGGCAACAGCAGTGCAGAAGTAGTCAATTATTTACTAAGATCAATAGAGGATAAGTCCACCATGATAAATAATCAAATCAAAGAGCAGTATGAGAAGTCTCTGTTACTAATTAACAGGCAATTAATTCAGTACTAATCTATAATCTAATCTAGGCCAATGCATAAATGTCCAATCCATCTATCTAAAGAAACAGAGACTCTCAGCAACACCTGTTGTGTAATGAAATAGAATTAGACATTTATCAAACACCTCTCCGGGGTAGCAAACAACTGATAAAGTTACTCAACAGGCTAACACTTCCGTTAATTAAAAACCCCTTATGATATATGTTACCAGTTCTTGTATCCAATTCTGATATCAATGGCCTTGTGAATATAAAGACTCCTATAAATGCACTTGGATCTAATAAATTCATAGGCAAACATGTAAACATGTTCTCAGAACGTGCACATACAGAATTTATACATTGCTTAATTCCTGTTCAAAGCCTCTCAGAGGTAGCCTACGTGCTGGCTGTGCCCTTGGCTGTCCGTGAAACACAAAAACTACTGTGATCATCACAGTGTGATGTTTCTGAACCATCAAATAATAACTCCTTCATAATTAGGCCCAAGTACAAATATATTCATTATATAATTATAGACTCATTTTTGCATCACCGTAGTTGGGCTGGGAGCACCTCTGAGTAGATTTCCTGAAGGTGTGCTATATAAATTCTTGAAATCAATGAGCGAATGAATGATTAATATATATATATATATATATATAATATATATAGTATATATATATATATTTACATACACAATACATTTAATACATTTATCATACATGCACAATGCACATGCAGTTATTAAAATATACATGTATATTATAAGCTTATACTTTATTGGCTATTAAGCAGCGCTGTGCTTTCTGGGTCGTGGGACCTACTGTCTGGAAGTACCTTCCCGTTACCCTTCGCTCTCTATACTTGTGGTCCATCCGGCTGGGTTCTACAAGTCCCTCAAGTCTTTTTTCTTTGTTCGTGGCTCGGCTGGGAGCGACTCTGAGTAGTTTCTTGAAGGGGTGCTATATAAATGCTCTGAATGAATTATAATGCTTGATATTATAATCTATCCCCATTATAACTATGTATATACCAAATGCATAGCAGTAGTAGCTTATTTACCTATGTATCTGTACTTTTCGTAAACAGTAGCAGAGGTCTATACCGAGTGCATAAGCGTTTGAAAACGGAAGCCTATGCAGAAATTTGTTTATGTGGCTGCAGCATTCATTGAACAAAATGTCATATCTACAATCTACAAACCAAATGAACGCTTCACGCAAGAGCGGTGACACTGGGATAATTATACCCATACATACATCAACAGGCAGTTTACACATACATAATATATTATATATAGGTATAATGGTATATATATATGTGTGTGTGTGTATGTATACATGCATAATGTACACTTATGTGTATGCAACTTGTTTACTTATGTATATAATTATTATAGTGCACATACATACGTGCATACATACTACCTTGTTAAACACAGATGTAGCAATTTTCATTATAACGCTTGAATTTTATTACTTGCAACAAACTTTCTGACGACTGAATTAGCCGCAGTAAAGTAAAATATGGTTTACTTAGCATAGTTATTTAATTGTTATGACAGATCTGCTTAAAAGTGTTAGAATTTGTGCTCGAAATGTGCTGCGCAATGCGCATACTCGGACACAAGCGCTAAGACGGCGACGCCACTGGTCGATAGCACCATCAACGATCGGCTGGTCAAAGCGCGTCCACTCGTTGAGCAGACGCGTTTCGAGTTCGTCGAGGTTGGCTCTTCTGGACCGGTAAACCTTCTCCTGCAGCACACTCCATGTGCTATAGTCGACTGGTTTAAGATCCGAAGAAATCGGTGGCGAAAGTGTTGGAGGGATAAAGTCGGGCGTCCCTCGCGCCAAGAAAGAGACGGTGTCGCGCGCTCGATGCGCCGGGGCGCCATCCTGTTGAAAGACAATAAACTCGTCCTTGGATATCCGACGTATGTCTGACGGTATCTTCTGGGCAAGAAGGTTGTCACGATAGTATTCCTATGCCCCATTCACTCTGGCATCCGGCTCGATGCAATGGATTTCAGTGCAGACAAACTTCGAGACGCCGTTATATGAGAAATTGGTACATCTGTGTTTGACAAGGTAGTGCGGTTATATGAGTAAGGTGAGATGGAAAATTTATATATAGCATAAAATTTCAGCCATTTTGCCATCTACCTACCAAAAGTTATTAAGAGTGGTGGAAATTTGACGAAGTTCTGACAAAAACAATTTTGCACCTTTTTTATTGAGACACGGTGTACATGCATACATACATACATACATACATAGTACATACATACATACATACATACATACATACATACATACATACATACATACATACATACATACATACATACATACATACATACATACATACATACATACATACATACATACATACATACATACATACATACATGTACATACATACATACATACATACATACATACATACATACATACATACATACATACATAATATACATGTGTATGTGTGTATATATGCTAAATAATGTATGTACAGACAATGTATTATAGATCTATATGTACATGTACGTGGAAACATGAACGACTTGTACGTATTTACAGGGTGGGCCAAAAAAAGTGAGAACATCGCGTAAAAAGTAGTATAATTGCATCAAGACTTGTTTCACTGTATCCAAAATAGCTTAAATTGTTTGCTCATTCACCTACTTACCTATTTAGCTATATGATGTCTTTGTTTCGAAGCATTTTTAAGCAAAATTTGCAACTCAAAACGCACAAGCGTGTAATCGGGCAGAAAATGAAAATGTCACTTTGAAACGCTTGCAACGCAGTCGGCAGCTACTTGAGCGGTTTCCTAATGAGAGAAGTGTGCGATCGAAGCATCTGGTTTACAGACGAAAAGACATTCACCGATGCCACTCCAGTTAACTGTTTATTCCGTTGAAACAAAGAAAAATGTAAGTTCAGGAAAGTCGACTCATACGAGAACGTGACCATTTCAGCCGCGCGGTATCTTTTATACCAGTTGGTGTGTCTCGAATGGGTAAAACTAATATTGTGTTCGTTGAACCAGGCGCCAAAGTAAACAGTGAATACTATTGTAGACATGTTCTGAGACAAGGCGATATGGATCGCCATAACTGGACATTACAGCAGCAAGATGGAGCTCCATCTCATACAGCGAGAAATACAATCAAATTTCTTTGGCAGGAGAATGTTAACTTCATCGAGCCAGACATGTGGCCACCGAACAGTTGTGATTTAAACACAGTAGATTATGCCATATGGGGTGCTTTGCAAGAAAAAGTCTACCTTCGGTGAAAATTTACCACAGTTGGGCAGCTCAAGTTGGCAATAATCGAACTTCAAAGAATGAAGAAATCTGGGACAGCGTTTTATTGACATGCAGTAGCATAAACGAGTGGCGTCGACGCTTAGAAAAACTCGTTGAGAAGCAAGGAGGACACATTGAACATGATTTCTGATTAGGTAAATACTTGGCCAGCAAAAATATATGAAAACAATATAATTAATTGAATTATATTTGTAAATAACTCGTATTCTACAAGGTGTTCTCACTTTTTTTGGCCCACCCTGTATATAAAAGACATATTTATAGCGTGTGGAATTTTTCTGTATTCCTCCTGTATAACATTATAAGGTAGACTACGTGAGTATTAATTGGTCTACTTAATGGCGCAGTCTGCAGAAGTTGCAATTCGCCAACGCCGTGTATATATGTAGATTGGAAAGGATGACAATAAATAAATTATCGTCAATGACTCACTGTCCTTCAGCAAAAAGTGTTGCAATGCTTCACAAAGCACATTCAGGCTCCATAATTTTAGCCACCGATACCAATTAAGTGAGATTTCATTCTCCAAAGGTCGGTTGTCAAAGTTGCTCTCCAGTCTCCACTCCCAGCCTTCTCGTTGGGGGAGTGGCCCAGTGGGTGAGGAGGTGCAACGCAAAAGATAAAACCCCAACCCAAACGCTGCCCAGAAACCTAATTAATCAGAGCCTCAATTACACGCATGCGCGTTGGGAGACGATCTTTAACCACCCACGTTCCGTCTGGTAGGAGAACTTTGAGCTCTATGTAGGTCATGACCTTGTAAGTAAGATGGGGGTTTAATCCTGTAGGTCACACCTGAAAGGTCTCGGTCTTCAACGTTCGTAAATAAAATACTGCACACATAACAGGGTGAAAAACAGGGTCCATTTCAATCAGTTTATTGAATAGCCTAACAGTTTTCATCGCTATTTAATCGCACTATAACGACTGTAGATAATATTTGCTCCTGGGAGAACAACGTGGCGTAATATAGCCTAAAATCAGTTTAATTAAGTCATCGAAACCGTACATCAAGGCCGTAGACAGAGGGGTGTTTTGGGTGTTTGAACACCCCCCTCCCCCCAAATGGAAAATGTAAAACAAATCTAATACATTTATTTACTAGCCAGGGACGTGTTTAAGGTTCTTGCAGTGTCGGTGCAAAGTGTCAAGAAGGGGCAAAGTGCCGTTTGGCAGTCTTACAAGATTAGTCATTTTACAAAAATCCTCTGTTCAATAAGCTAGCCTACGTGGTTTGTCGGCCGTTGGCAGGTCAGTAAGCAAGCACGCAATGTCGGTTAACTTAGTGAAATTAATGTTTTCTTACAGTTACTGATTTTACAAAAGGTTTAAGTAACACTGAGACTCGCAATTTAAGACATTTGGCCAATAGCAACAAAACTTTAGGCTCAGGGGCATTCGGTGCACCGCACCGAACAGACCTATGTTAAACACGGCCCTGTTACTAGCACACGATGTAAACACCCTGAAATAAAACCATGAAACGCCCCCGAAATGAAATGAAATAGCCTTATAGAATGCAATGAAGAAACATGAAATTATGCAAAATGACTAAAAAAAAGGGTCATCATGTTTTTTGACCGGGAAAATGGAATATTTTCTTTAGATTCAGACCACATGACTTTTTTTGAAAAGGTCGTCAGAAATTTTCCGGGGGAAAAAACACCCCCCGAAATAAAATCCTGGCTACGGCCTTGCCGTACATTAATCATGGGAGTTCGAGGTTGAAAATAAGCTTTTCGGCCATGCGCAATATCCTCGAGAATGGGCTAAGGCTTTTTGCGACTTTGTCTATAGGCTACTTTCAAATCGACACAGGTCTACGAACAAACTAGCCTTTGCAATTCACAACAGTTACTGTTGATGTCTAAGGTAGGCCATGCTAAGGTGATGCAATAGAGACGAGTTAGGCCTACGAATAGTAAGCCCACTATAATTGTAGGCTGCCTGTTCTATTGTCTGAACCGTAAACGCTATTTTTCACTAGACCACAGAAGAAGCAGACGAATCCTCTTAATCGTAAGCCCGATTTGCCAATAATAGGAGGCCTAATGTATGTGACGCTATTAAAAATGAAGACTAAGAGCAATATTATGGATTAGATAGGACATACGCACGCAATTATTACACGTGTAGACCTGAATGTACAGCATTGATAAACCTAAGATCGACATCATTCTGATTGAATGTAGTAGACTCAATTATTATACTGTAGTTTGTTCGCCTGGAACGCGGCATCATAAGTCGACGACAGATTGACAGCTGGAGCAGGTGCCAGCTTCACAGTTCAGTGAGACGCCGGGAAAACGCGAAACCGGATCGTTGGCAGTAATGAGAAAACAATAGAGACCGAAGAGACTTTGGACACCACACACACACAGACGACACACGATCAAGAGTTTCAACTTCGGCTAAGCGGAAGCTGAAGATACACCGTGTATAGTAATTTGTAGGTCCATCTGTCTGGAATAGTTTCCCGTTGTGGATACGCCTGTTACCTATAGGGTTACTCATCACTGTTTTACAGGATACATGGATGAAACTTACTGTATCACCGTGGTTGAACTGGGAGCGCCTCTGAGTGGTCTTCTTGAATGGACGCTAAAATAAATTCTTGAATTGGATGACGTTATAGTTTTGGTCAATTATTATGTAAATCAAATGGAAGTAGGCTATACTAACTGTAAAATGGAGGAGATGCATTGCCCGATGTGCAGAATTACACGAAAAGGACTGATGATGATGATGATGATGATGATGACTAATAATTGTAATCGTGGGATTCTGTAAGTATAAATTTATAAAACGTTACTCTAAAGCTATTATCGCTAAGCATCCGTTTGCTCATGCAGATGCACTGTGTAATATGAAAATATCAGAGGGGGTTGGCGCGGTTGGGGTTGTTCAGAGACATGGGCTCCGTCACAAAGAGGTAAGATAGGCACAAACCCCGCCCCAAATTGACACCTATTTTAGCCTACTATTCTTTGGTTTTTAGCAAATTACTTCCCATAGAAGCGCTAATAATAGCTTGCTAATGATACGCAGCGTGAAAGTGATAAATTTACATTGATTTGTAGAAACGTCTGTGAAAATACCCATGTCCTTAATTTCCTGCTTTGTATTGCTCAAGCACATAGGCTACTAGGAAATTAATTTAACTGTGACCATTGTGTTTGTCCCCTCCTGCAAAACCATCTGCATGTGCCATGTCCAGACTCCGAAATTCAGTGGAGTTTCGAGTTTCATTGCCAGAGAACTTCTATTGCGCCAGCCTAATAGTCCCGAGTTCAAAGAGAGGGTCGCTGCTATAAGCAAGGTTTGAGGTTTTTGTAAATTCATTGCACAAGTTTGGTTTAGTTCTTCGATGTCACTCAGGACTAAGTTAACGTTTGCAGTTTTGCCTCATCTACAATTCAACCAGCTTACCCATGCGACGCATATAGGCAGCAGGCCTACCGTGATTTCTTTCTGATTTCCTAATTTATCGGATTTCAAGCTGACTTCTCCTACTGACTTTGGTATTTTGACTACGCCTGAAATTTCACCAAAAGTGGATTAGTTGCACAGATTAGGCTACTATAAAATAAAATAAAATAGGTTAAGGAGTAGGTCTATGCGCGCAACATTATTGATATATTACTAATAGAGCTGACTTGTGTATAGGCTAGGTCAGCGGTTCCCAACCCGTGGCCCGCGGGCCAAAAGTGGCCCGCCAGGCCTAAAAAAATGGCCCGTCAGGCCTCAAGAATTTCCCTCATCTCTCCAAGAATAAAAAAATGTATGAAAAAATTGACAATTTTGGCAGGATATAACACATAATTAATTTCTGTTACAAGTTATTTTATTTTGACGTCTATAAATCAATTATAACAATTTTATATGCTTTTAGTTAAGTAAATTTCCGCATTGTGGCCCCCAATGTCCTTTAACTAAGAAAAAGTGGCCCGCTAGTCCTCCAACTTAGAAAAAGTGGCCCTAAGGTCCAAAAAGGTTGGGAACCACTGGGCTAGGTACTAGGTAGGCCTACATGTGGTATGAAAATAAATGCAGAAATTAATCTAAATGAGCATGGGCGGCGAGATTCAGTTAGCGTGACTTCCCCCTTCTAAATAAAAATGTCCTGCATGTATGTATGCATATATACATACATAAATACATACATACATACATACATACATACATACATACATACATACATACATACATACATACATACATACATACATACATACATACATACATACATACATACATACATACATACATACATACATACATACATACATACATACATACATACATACATACATACATACATACATACATACATACATACATACATACATACATACATACATACATACATACATACATACATACATACATACATACATACATACATACATACATACATACATACATACATACATACATACATACATACATACATACATACATACATACATACATACATACATACATACATACATACATACATACATACATACATACATACATACATACATACATACATCCATACATACATACATACATACATGTACATACATTCACATGTTACCTCATGTTATAGATATTTCCGCAGCCGAGGTCAAAGGTGAATCCAGTGAGAGAGGCGTCGAAGTCGGGCGCAGGGGGCACGTTGAACCCCTCGGCCATTCCGCCGAGGTCATCGACCCCATGGGTCCCCGAAGTCCGATAGTTACCGCTGCCGCTGCTGCTATTCCAATATGACATTCCTTGATTGTGCAACATCATTCACTTTCGACGTCCATCTATATCATAATCCCTTTCTTATCTGACGTTTCTGATCTGTTTCTCTGTCTTATCTCTGTCTTGTGAGCGTTGTATTGTTAGGTCTGCTATTGCCGGGTATCAATAATTATTTGGAAACGGAAAAGAACCGGAATAACCTATCTATAAACTCCAAGATAAAGTCTTGCGAACGAAGTCTTATTGGCTCTCCTAATCATCGTCCATATGATGCGTTTTCTGATCTCCCTTCTGCTATCACCGTCCTAAGATCGCTGTATGTTATCTAAGCATAACTTTTTACACCATGAGGCTATGTCGCCCGATAATAAAATGACTTAAGGAAGCATCCTTATTGGCTACAAATCAAAAGTCGCCAATCAAATCCGTCTTCTTATTTCAGTGAAATAAAATAGCAGTTGCAGAAAGTTGTTGGTCATGTCACTATTCTTCATGTATCAACTTAGAGTCCAAGCCGCAAAAGGAAGTCGTATTGACTGTCTTTGACTAGGCTAACCAGCATTGGAATTCCGTTTGCGAGTTCCTGAGTGGGCCGGTTGTGTAGGCCCCACTGTCCATCTCTGATATGAAAAAATTATGCGCACAGCCATACAGACTCGCATAAACAACTGCCGACTATAGAACACGCCCCGCCTCTCACCCATCAACCAATCGGAGGCAGGCACACTCGGGGGCTCTCCGAGAACCGCTTCATTTTAATACCATCCACTGCGTTGCCTCCTCGTCGAGGTGTCCCAGTCGCCATATACGCACACCGGAGCTGCAGTCGACGCCTCTCTGCCTCCCTCTACCACCCCGGCGGTCCTCCGTCAGGTGGTGAGGCTGCGGGTGGGGATGGGTTGGGGGGGGGGGGGGGTGGTCTAGAGGCTGCGGTAGTCGTTGGTGGTGGTGAAGGTGCAAAAGGTTGACTTGAAGAGCATGATCCGTGACCATCGAGCGCCGACGTATTGCATTTAATGATTTCGGACCTCACGGAGTTCGCCACACCATGCAGAAACCTCAGCCTACACTTATTATAGGCCCTATATATATATTTATATATACACATGCATATATATATATTATGCCTACATATATACATATATGCATGCATATACGTACAACATATACTGTATTAATGTCTATAATGTGTACCGGTACAACTATATATGTTCTGCAGCCTATATAATGTAGATCATGCAGTTTGAGATTTGTAGAAACATAAAATGAGGAGTCAGGCTTTGATCCACGTGGATTTGGGTGTGCAAAGAAGACTATTACATGTATAATAGAGGGGTTGAACCCGGAAATTTTTACGATATGCATGTCTAGATTGAGTCTAGACTCTAGACCATAGGTCCATAGGTCTATAATAGACATGCGCGCAGACATACAACTAATGCCATAATATAATAATAAAGCCCATCTCTCGCTTGCCAATCTCTCATTTTCTTCAGAAGCGCATAGCTTACATGTATGCCTTTTTGACTAGATATTTACTAAAAGCATAGAAAAAATTGTTAAAATGTATATAGGCCTATAGGCTGTTAATCTCGAGAGAAAAAAATGAGGAGTGAGACCTTGATTTAGGCTATGGTGAGTTGTAGTTGTGCATGGTTTATTGTAGAAAAATAAGTAGTCAGACGTTGATCCATTCTATGTGGAGTTGAGATGTGAACGAAAATTTTAAAGTAGGGGTCGTAGGAATGACTAGGACTTGAACCCCAGCCCCACGGCAATTTTCAGTGGTTTTCACCCTTCTTCCATGTAAGCTCGCGAGTCGCGACACGCCGTAGCCAAACATTTATGTCATAACGCCATTCATCTTCAGTTTTAGGCCTTTACTCAACCAAATTCCGAACTGACAACGAAAGCGACCAACCTGATTCCTGCGGACTTGGATGGATCTATAGAGTGACGGTGGCAAGGCCGTAGCTAGGGGGTGGTTTGGGTGTTTGAACACCCCCCGAAATGTAAAGTGTAAAAAATAGCACAACGCATTTATTAGCACATGATGTAAAAACCATGAAAACACACCATGAAAACACACCCCGAAATGAAAAATATAAAAATAATAGACTGTATGACTATTCACTAGCACATAATTTTTAAAAAATGAAATAAGGCGAAAAATGGTCAGAAGAAAGCCGTTTCCGACGACTTAAAAAAAGGTCTACAGAAATTCTCTCCCGAAGAAACACCCTCGAAATTAAGTCCTGGCTACGGCCTTGGACGGTGGTTAAGCTTGTTTCCTTGTGGCGGGATTTTCAACGAACATTTTAATTAATTGCATCTTCGCACAATCATAAACACACAAAACTATGCGCACGCCGCACATGCACGAACTCCACGGATTCTAATACAAACGCCCCTCATAAATATCACCATCGGCCTGTAGCCTACGTCTCACTGTTTCTGTAAACGTTGTATTTGTTGGGGGATAAACGGTTGTTCTAAGTGCTATAAAACCTAAGCAAACAAATATCTAGTAAGAATAAACCAGTCCTATACCTATGAGACAAGTTCATTATGCCAAACCGGTGAACAGCCCCCTTTGTGCAAGTACTTGTTATAGCTTCAACACGATGAAGAAGTTTGCCCTGCAGTCCTTTCCAAAGTCGTCTCATGTGTATAATTTCAGTATGACGACACAGTTTGGCAACAATGCTATTAGCGTCGCCCTCCTTCTTTATCCAGGCTTGAGACTGGCACTGGCAGAGTGCAACCAGTCGTCTCATTAAAATTTTATCCATCAAAAGATTTTAAAGTTGAGTTCGCTAGATGGTGTAACTGGAGCAGAGGTTGATAGATCCGATTTGACCAGGGTCTATGACAACAGAAGCCGTTACCCTGGACAGACAGAAAATTGCTTGGCATATTAGGCTACAGCACTTAATAAGCAATTAATTGCAGAGTTTGAATGAATACGTCGTCTATAAATTGGCTGCAGGTGTCACGAAATAGAGTATTTCCCCGTATTAATCGTATCCCCCCCCCCCAAACGAGGAAAAGTCGAAAAACCACTTCCGCGTGTATTTATTGTTGAAAATTAATTTTCATCTGCTTTGTTTTGACCAATGACACTAACAGGTAGGTTTATTCCTAATAGATATTTATTTGCTTAGGTTTTATAGCACTTAGAACATTTAAAACACTTAAGAACACTTAGTCACTAAATAATTTCGAGTTGCCTTTCTCTAAACATTGCTTAGGACATTTAAACCAATTAGAGTCACTTTAAATTTTGATTAGAGTATAAAATTTTCAATTATACGCATTTAAAAAAATAGGATAGAATGGTTTAGCCCCCCGGATAGTCTAGACCGGTTAATTCCATCCGGGTTAGGGGTAGATTAATTCATTCCTACGGATAGATTTCAGGGGATACTCCTTTTCGTGACACAGGCACTCTGTTAACTTCGCCACTGGTTTCATTCTGCCAGTGCCAGTCCGAGGTCCGGGTAAAGAAGGAGGGCGACACTGATCATCTCCGAGCATAATGTCTGGGCCGGCGGGCCCCTTACCATGCAGACACCGGGATGCGGCATTTATTTCATGCAACATACAGGGTTCATATTATAAATGTACATAGACCTACAATGTACATGTATTCTGTATTTACTTCACGGTTTTGTCAGTAAAACCCACACGGATTGGGAAATGGCTTCAATAGATGTCAGTCACCTATAGTCACACCTTTCATTTTTTTGCACTTTTAGGGCCCCTTCCTTGCGGAGGGCACCCTTCAGTCGGAGGGTACGGAGGGCGGCTGCTACGCCTCTGCTGTTGACATGACTGCCAATAGAGCAGCTGATAATAATATAAAGTCCATATTAAACACAGTAACAGCATTCGTGTTAAGACGTTCTCTTTGCTCTTACTGGCAACTTAAAAATTATAAGTTTGGACTCGACCATGCAGGTAGAATATTGCTTGCAGCAAAAGTTAGATTTATTCCGCTTTTTCGACATAGGCCTAATTATAGGCTACTGATCGATTTTCAGCGCTCGATAATAATATTAAGCAACAAGGCACGAACTTGTAATATTATTATAGGCCTAAGTTCGTGCCTTGTTGCTCAACTCTACTTGATATCTATAGACCTTAGCGCTCGTGCACAGGCTGGTGCCCTGCGCTTGGCTTTCAAGTGGTGGTCTAGAATTTCATCATCATCATCATCATCATCATCATCATCATCATCAATACCATTGGGCTCAATGCCCGTAAGAGTCCGACGCCACTCTCTGTCTGAGTCTGTCTCGCGTCATGCTGCCTCAACGGACCGGTCAGCAGGTGTGCTCCATACCATAAACATCTTGGAGCAGCTAGACCACCTTGTCTGATTGAAGAGAATATTGGGAGAGAGGCATGAAGGACAACCTGGGACAATGCCCGCCATGTGTCCCATGCTCTCCCCCGACTCTCTCCAACGGTCTGTCCTGATCGACCTGTGCATATCTGCTCCACATCATGACACCTTGAAGCATCTAGATCGCTCTGTCACTTGTGTCGTGGTTTTTGCGGATTTCAATCGTCTAGAATTTGGAGATTGCGATATATTATAGGCCTAATAATATTATTATATTATAGACCTACTAGCCTCAGACTGTCAGACATAGGCTACATACAGTGACAGCACCCGGGCCCGCACTAGTCTTTATTGGCCCTGCGTACGCAGAACGACCGTTTCACAGAAACCTGAAATCTCTCCCACAGCAGACGACTATAGAATAGATTAAACATCTTTATGTTTTCGGACAGTGTCCAAAGTGTGTCGAACGATGCAAACAATAGAGCTACTATGGTTGATTGCGATCAATAGCAACGAGTTAACTGCGGTGTAAGTACTACGAATCAATGACCGACAACAGATGGCGGAAGTGGGGTGGGAAGGGTATAGGTGTTCCGATGGACGAGATCGCTAACTGTTTTGTAATGCGAATTGAAGTACCTGAGACTACCCCACATCGGTGTCACGAAATAAAGTAGGCATATCCGTTCTAATAATCGTATCCCATCAGGCGAAGAAAGGTTGTAAAGGTTGGGAAAAGGCCACTACCCTCCCCAGGGAAAGGCTGGGAAAGGCCACTTCCTCCCCAGCAGGGGAGTGTTTATTTTTGCAAATTAACTCCATTTGCTTTGCTTCAGGTCTGTTTTAAGGAATTTTTAGAACTGCACATCGCCTTCTTTTCCTTCTCATCCTCCATGGTAAATTGCTTCAAATCGGAGAACAATGACCATTTTTGCAAGTTTTAACTGTACAAAAGTGCTTCTACAAATAGACAAATCCATTTAGAATTGCACATTTTGTGTACAACTGCGCGTTAAAAAGACCTGGTTTGCTTTGAACATTGCCACTAAGAGGAGTGTTTATTCTTAGCCTAAGCCTTCTATTAACCTTTGCTTGTATTGCTTTTAGAACACTTAGAACATTTAGAACACTTAAGAACATTTTAGAATCACTAAGAAAATACGAGTTATCTTCCTTTGAACATTGCTAAGGAAGCCTACAGCAATTACATGTAGAGTCACTTTAAATTTTGATCACTGCATAAAGTGACCAATTATAAGCTTACATATTTTGAATAATAATACGATGGAGGAGATACAATGGTTTATCCCCTGCCGGATACTATTATAGTCTATACCCGGTATATTCTATACGTAGGGATAGATTATACCGCGACACCGGCTCGAGTGTGGCAGAATACTGATCGGAGGTCTGATTGCCAATCACTGGTTGATGCGATGTAGCAGACCTGCTTTCAGTAAGTCAATCGACAGTTGAATATGACGCATGTTGTGAAGCTAAAGCCCAAGACATTCAGAACAAATTTCACAAGGCAAGTCATTTTATATATTCTGGAGCAGGTCTAATACAGAAGGCTTTTTATAGGCCTAATGGATTGAGGTGGAGGAGCGGGCGGCTGAGTAGCCGGCAGTGAGGGTGGGGAAGTAAGAAATTGGCCCTTTATTTATTATTTTGTTTCTTTTATTTAGTTATTTTACTTATTTATGGCATTTGCTACAGCAGCCCTTCAAGCTCCCTACTCAGAAGCGTCCCCCGAATACAGCGTGGACACTGCATCGGATTTTTATGCCGAAGAGCAATTGCGAGTGAAGGACATGCTCAAGGTCCCTCTTTGGCAGCTTGAGGTGGATTCGAACCTGGTACCCTCCGGCTCCAAGACACCGAATCCACCACTACACCACCGCGCCCAGCTAGTTTTAGTTTGTTTTACGCTGGCCCTTAGAATTATTTTTGAACCACGACAACAGACTGAGACCCTTAATCTGTCTAAATCTCTTCGCGTGTTAATTAGGATCTATAGGAGTGCTGCAACTTGTAAGTGATCTTTTTGCATGAGAAATCATTTGTATGTTTGAAAGTTCAGAAATGCTTTTATTAAACGTGGAGTGAGTGGACAATTCTTTATTATAAGAACATACTGTGGTTTGACGTCGTGCACCTTTCGCGCGGCACTATGAAGCAAAAATAATATGAACGACCTAAATTACTAGAAGTTGAAGTGACGAAAATGGCTAGAATTATGGAAAGGAAAAGAGCAGATGGTTCACTATCTACACTTCTCAGAGACTCTGCAACGCCTAACTATTTTTGAATTCCGCAATTTCTGCACGTCGTATAAAGATGCATCCTATGAAATGCTCAAGATGTTGCAGATAGGATGCACCTGTAGTAGTCTCGTCATCGGAAGCAGAGAGAAGCTTGATCAGCAGCTGCTTGAAACTAATTGAAACCCATCTTCGCACAACAATGGCTGAATAACGCTTATCGGATCTAGACATCATTTCCATTCAGAAGGACAGAGCGAAGAAGATGCGCTTTGATGCGGTTGCAGATAAATTTTATTAAGAAAATTATATCTCATTTTGCAGAATTTCATTGATCTAATGCAGGTGCCACCAAGTAGAAAATACCCCGCCCTTAAAAACCGTACCCCCCCCCAGATGAAGAGAAGTAGAAAAACACATTAAATGTGACGCCGAGGCTCGAAACCCGTCGTTTTTCGATTCCTAGATATTGCGCTAGATGCCGTAATAGGCGAGAGGGTCAAGAATGCAGTTTATTCTTCAATTCAGCATACGACTGTGAATTCACCCTAATTTGCGAAATAGTTAACCGATTTTGATGCTGTTTGCGTTATCTGATTCCGAATATATTCCTGTAATGCCCAGAAAAATTGCAGGATAATAACTGAGTGGATTCAGTAGACTTGGATGACACGAATATTCAGTAACTTTTTTCACTATAAACTAATGAAAGAATCAAACGAGCACAACTTCAGTTAGAAAAAAAATATTTTCATTCTGTTAAAAGCATTTTCGAGCATGGTCATGGTAACATATGACTAAATCAAAAGGTCAAAAATCGACATATGACGGGTTTCGATTCCTCGTGTCACAATTTTATGCGTGTGTTTATTTTTGCAAATTAGCTTCATTTTGCTTTGCTTTGAACAGTGACACTAGCAGATAGGCCTATGCTTATTCTTACTTGATAATTTTGCTTGCTTTGGCTTTAGAGCACTTAGAACGCTTGGAACATTTAATAATACTTAGTCACCAACTGAATTCGAGTTGCCTTGCTTTGAACATTGCTTACATAGGCGTACGAGGCGGGGTGCAGGGGGGAGCAATTGCCCCCCCCTCAAATGTGGGCAAGTTTGGTGGTTTTTTCGGGCAAAAAACCCGAATCACTTTTAAAAAAGGTCATCAACTTTTTGAAATGGTACGATTTTTCCGAAAATTTTGGCCGATGACTAAAAAAAAAGGTCGTCAACTTTCGGGCAAGACTTAGTGCTTAGTGTCGTTTTTCGAGCAAACACAAACCCGAACGACAAAAAAATTCAATCAATCTTTGCCCCCCCACCCCACTGCTGAAATCTCCCGTACGCCTATGATTGCTTAGGACACTTACAACAATTAGAGTCGCTTTAAATTGTGACTACAGTCATAATTTTTCAATTATAGGCCTACGTATTTTTCAATTATTGCGATAGAATACTGTTTATCCCTGGGTACTCTATACCTGGTATATTCCATCTCCCGAATAGGATTAAGTGGGATAGAATATGCCGCCATGCAGCGGCATGTCGAAAGTTCTAACCCGACAATGACATGCATGTTAAAAAAGCAGGTCTGCTCCATACCATTAACATCTTGGAGCACCGTCCTAGACCACCTTGTCTGATTGAAGAGAATATTGGGAGAGAGGCATGAAGGACAACCTGGGTCAATGCCCGCATGTGTCCCACGCTCTCCCCCGACTCTCTCCACCGGTCTGATGATGATGATTGATGTTATGGTAGGCCTACACAGGTCTGAAAGGTATACATGTATAATAGTTTACTATTTCTATGATGTCTTATTAGTAAGTTATTACCACACATGTTCTTGATTTTTCGAGCCCCAGTAGGCCTAGGTTATCAATACACCCACTTTAAAATTATCTCCAAAAATTGATAAGGCAATTAATGTACGAATATGATACAATAATTGGGCTAAGCGTTCAACGATATACTTTCTTTCATTTTGTATATCTAGGAAAGCTGCATATGTTGTTGCTTCAAATTTAATCATCAATTTCTTCGACCTGCCAAATAGCTCCCATGACCCTGACGGGACATGCCGAAATTGTAGAGATGGCGCCGCCACTGATGTTGACGCTATAATATCTTTACATTGTTTAACACTCTATTATTAACGCTACGTATTTTGTGGACACTAACTAGTGCTACCTACGACTTACGATTCTAAACAATTGATGGATGTTCTATTCTTGAACGCATTACGTGCGCAAATGTTTGAACACCTAGACCTTAATGAAAATTAGTTGCCATTGGTCATGGTAAAGGATTACAATAATTAGGCCACATGGATTTTGTAACGTGGGCAGCTCATAGGCGAATACTATGATTACAAGTTGGGGAGCGGCCGAACGATAATCGACGAGCTGCAACATTTTGGGCGGACGGCTGAGTCGCCGACGACATTTTCCATTTTTTCGTCGACCAAAATTTCTGACATTTAAAAAATCAATTCTGGTGGAAATCCTCTGAAAACATACCTCATTTCCCTGCATGCCAAAATAGCTGATGACCTTTTGAAAGTCTTTACTTCGTAACCACAAAAATGTCCTGAATGTCCTAAAACTAAATATTTACGGTGCTGTTTATGAATATGTCTTAAATATTGGAGGGGAACATGATCATGGACGGTTTCCCACCAGAAACATTTGGAGGAGGTCTGTCCATCGGTCCCCTTAAGTCTCGGCCCATGCGTAGGCTATTGCTGTTTGGCAGATGATGATTAGTTGATTACTTTCCTATTTCATGTGTGTTTTCATTGACGACAGTTGGGTGGCGCTTCAGTTTTGTCCGAGTTTCGAAATGATTTGAAGCCTTCTGTAAGCTTACATAATCTCGATTACATTCCAGTAGAAAAAATGGGCACTAAACTGATGACAATTTTTGGAGCAGTTCTAATTGCCACAATTGTATATATTCTCTGCGATACGCGACTCATCGATTCTTTGGCACAGCAAATGACATCGGTGAAAAAATTTGAAACGTCCTCGAAGTTCCTCTCCATTGATCTATCAAACGAATTTGAGAGATATTCGATGCATAATCCACGATCTTTCGATGTTTTGGAAGCATTGAAACGGGATGGCCATTCACCTGTATGCGTCTCAGTAAAAAGTTCATTGACGAGAATTGATTGGGATATCCTGATGTCAAAGCCAGAAATTATTGGAAGCCAAAAATCCGATTCCTTAGAAGAGGTAAATGGAACGCAGCCGGTTTATAAAGTTCCCAACGTGGTTCACACCATCTTTTTGGGATCCGACTTAAGCTTCACGTTCCTCAATTATCTCAGCTATCTTAGTGTTGACAGATTCATAAGACCAGACCAAATATTCGTTCACGGGGACAACATTCCAAAGGGTAAATGGTGGAATCTTGCCATAAACGAAATTCGGAACATATACCATGTCAACAGAACGTACTCGGACAAAGCACCAAACGGTCAAACCTATAAATTTACATCTCACATATCGGACTACATGAGATCAGAAATATTGTTGAGTGAGTAGCGATCAAACTGATATTTATTTATTTTCTCGCATTTTTTATAGCGCCCCTTTAAGATTCCTACTCAGAGACGATCACAACTACTGTAATAGCGCGGGCACTGAATCAGAGTTAGGCTATATGCCCTACAACATCGATCTCGATAGTGTAATCTACATACAGTGTACAGCGCAATGTTCAGAAATAAAATTTTGTCCTGATTAGGCTTAGGCCTATATGTAGGGTTTGAACTAAACTTCGTATGTATTAATTCTACAACAATGTGATGTGCCAAAGAATTTCCACAGCTCTTTTTGGAAAAATCTCCCTCTCTCAAGCGTATACCACATTACAGTTACTGGTAGTACAAAGCAGCTGGAAATGAGACATTTAAGCCTTATTTTAAAGTCCAGATGCATTGGCAACACCCGTCCTCCCAACTGTATCATCTGTATGACATCCAATTTTCCAGTCTTATCTGTTTGCCTAAGTTAACCGAACGAATTGTCTTTTCCTGGATACGTATATCAACCTCTCGCCTAGTTCCCTCATCCCCCAAGTTCGGTTTCACTAAACATCATACCACTCCATAAAGAATGTTCGGAAAGACAAGTGGAGTTAATAAATTATAGGCTACATACAAACAGGAATACGCGTTATAGGCGTATACATGCAGTCTGTCTTGGACCGATCGACTCTTGTATATTTAAGCGTAGACTTAGTGTACAATGTACATACATAGCCTACTTCTATGTCCCAAACAACGAATAAAAGCGTTTTCTTTGTAGGATACGGCGGAATCTATCTCGACTTGGATGTCTTGGTCGTCAAATCGTTCAATCGGCTGCGTGAGTTTTCTTTTGTGGTCGGTCGCCAGGATTCGATTGGTGTATGTCTCGGGATAATGGTCGCCGAAAGAGGCGCCCCCTTTATGCGGCTTCTCCTGGAACAGTATCACTCCTACGAGGGATCCAGAGAGTCCTGGGCAGGCAAGGCTGTTATGAACGTCGATAAGCTGGCTCGCATCTATCCACACTTGGTTCACGTCGAAGAGGGGTCTCTGAACAGACCGAATTGGGTAGATAAAGCTCAGATCTACGATGGAAAATACGACTGGTCACAGAATTACGCCGTCCATACGTGGGTCAGAATATGGCCAGAGGAAAAGCAACCGCATGGAGTCGAGGACATACTGACCAAAAACACGACTTTCGGAGAAATCGCCAGACTTGCTCTGTTCGGGTCGCACGAAATCAGCAAACAATAGAACAGTTTCATCTTCTTAATAGGTTCTAGAACTACATGTACAATTGTACATGTACATCTTGCTCATTGGTCTATGATAAAAGCGAATAATAGCCGGGGTTACAGCGGGACTTATCCGTTTTGGTGTGCTTATTGCTTTCACAAGTTTACTTGCTTAATGCTGGTTATGTTTATTCTTAGTTAAGTATGTATGTGTAATTGACTTGGGATCAATAAAAATGTCTACGTCCATGTCTTAAAATTGTGAAAAGTTTATCTCTTCCATAAAATACACTCTACATGTACATATTATTCTGATAAATCGTTGAACTTCACCGCTGCTAGCACTCTGACAGTGCCAGTCCCAAGCCTCGATAAACGAGGAGAGAGACGTTAATCATCAATCAATCAATCAATCAATCAATCAATCAATCAATCAATCAATCAATCATCAATCGATCAGTCAGTCAATCAATCAGTCAGTCAATCAATCAACCTATCTGTCAGTCAGTCAACTTACCAGAATTTATGTAGCACCCCTTCAATATCCCTACCCAGAGGCGTTCCGGGCCCATGCAAAGCGAAAAGAGCAGTCTTCAACAGTACTGTTGGTGAAACTGACAATTACAGTATGGGAGGTGTCTTTTTATCTAAGGCAGCCTATTCCAGGCTGCTGAACCAACCAGAGGAGGAACGGCTCTGCATTGTCAAAATGAGAGTGAAAGGAATAAGGGGCCGTCCATAAAGTACGTCACGCCCCAGGGGTGGGGCGGGGGTTAAGAAAGTGTGACAGTTTGTGACAGGGGAGGGGGTCAGGCCATGTGTGACGTCACACATTTATTTTTATTGAATTTTATTTCTAATTCTTTTATATAATTTTTTTAGTAGAATTTAATAGCTTTAAGAATAATTTTCACACATTTTGTGAAACTTTTGAGATAGTTTTATGTCAAAATAGCATGAAATGCGTATCCCTGAATGTTTTGTTCACGATTCCTCTCGCTATGAGCGCTAGTAATGCCGTTGCGAAGCCTTGTTTTAGACCCTATGTATAGCCTGGCAGTGTTAATTTTTTAAAAATTTCGAAAGTGTGACGTACACTATAGCGGCCGTCTTGCATACGCGTTTCCGCGTCGCTGTCGGGAAAGGACGGTGTGAGGGAGGAAAGGAGGGAGAGGGAGCGGGACGAAGAGGGAGGCGAGGGAGCGGAGGGGATGAATGGAGGAGGGATGGAGGCAGGGAGGCAGAGGAAGGGGTGGAGGGAGGAACTGGGAGGGTGCAAGGGGTGGTAGAGGGTAGGGTGCAGGAGGAGGTGACGGGGGAAGGGAGGAGGACGGAGGAGGTAGAGAGGGAGTGGAGGGGATTGCACGGGGAGAGGAGGGAAGAGGAGGGTAAGGGGAGGATAGGGGAGAGGAGGAGGAGAGGGAGGGAAAGGAAGGGGAGGGGAAGAGGGATGGTGAGGGGAAGGGGAGGTCGAATGGAGGATGGGACGGGTGGTTGGATGCTCTTTTCAGCCACAGCAACGCGTGGCCGGGTACGCTAGCAATAATAATAATAACATGAATGCAGCTTATGACGTCTCCGGATAATTTTTGAAATCCCGAAGAATCTGAGATAAGTTTACCTCGGGTAAAAAAATAACGATAATAATAATACCTGCAAAATAATAATTCAGCAGCCAAGTAGGCCTAATAGCTTACATTTCAATGGCGTCAACTGAATTCGTTTGTTTTCGAAAAGAAATCTAACGTAACTATCTATCAATATTATAATTATATAGATATATGGTGGGATGGGTTGTCAACATCGGAGAATGAATGGGAACATCTTTCGATCGGGCTTTGATGGAGAGAAGAGACAGGAGGAGATGGAGAAAACTTGTCCATGAAGTGGCCAACCCTCGGATCGAAGATGGTTGACGACAAAACAAGACAATCCATCAATATATACATAATTATATATTATCAATATATACATAATTTTATATAAATACTAGCGTACCCGGCCACGCGTTGCTGTGGATGAAAAGAGCATTCAACCACCCGTCCCTACCTCCATTCGACCTCCCCTTCCCCTCACCATCCCCTTCCTCTCCCTCTCCTCCTCCCCTCCCCTATCCTCCCCTTCCCCTCCTCTTCCCACCCCTCCCCGTGCAATTCCCTCAACTCCCCTCTACCTTCTCCCGTCACCCTCCCCTTCCTTCCCCTCCACCTCCCCTGCACTCTACCTTCCACCTCCCTCTGCACCCTCCCCCCTCCCAGTTCCCCCTCCGTGCCTTCCTCTTCATCCCTTCCCTTCCCGACAGCGACTCGGAAACGCGTAGCCTACGCAAGACGGCCGCTATTGAATGTGTTGAATCTATATTGAATATGCGCTATATAAGCCTTGCGGAACGACCATTTGAAACGCGACCGAATTCGGTGAAGGGTTGAATTTGAACTCGGAATCGGTGGAATCGGGTTTGCATTATGCTTTTTGGCTAAAATCTTTTACAACAAAAAAACAACGTTCACTTCGATTCGACCGATTTCGAGTTCAAATTCAAACCGTCCATAATTATGCCTTCGCCGAATTCGGGCGCGTTTCAAAATGGTGGTTCCGCAAGGTTTTTATAGCGCATATTCAACTCTGAATCGGTCGAATTGAAGTGAAAGTTGTTTTTTTGTTGTAGAAGATTTTAGCAAAAAAGCATTATGCAAACCCGCGCCTATTGGATAATAATAATAGGCTATATACTGATCGATTTTCAGCGCTCGATAATATTAAAAGTTCGTGCCTTGTTGCTTAACTCTGCTTGATATAGGTCCTAGCGCTCGTGCACAGGCTGGTGCCCTGCTCTTAGCTTTGAAGTGGGGCTCTAGAATTTTGAGATTGCGATATATTATAATAATATTATATTATAGACCTACATACAGTGACAGCACCCGGGGCCGCATTAGTCTTTATTGGCCCTGCGAACGCAGAATGGCCATTTGAAACTCCAGAAACCTGGATTGCTCCCCAGCAGGCGACTAGATGCAACATTTTCATCAATCAATGAAATATGTTTTATTTTGCAACCAAAGTATACATGAAAGGTTCGCACATCTTGCACATTGGTTACAAAAACGGAGGTCCTAAAGGGATAAGATAATCCCGCTGTCTAGGGACAACAACCACTGTAGTTGACGATGTGAAGTGGCCATGACGAAGTCTTTGCAAAAATCAACATAGTGATTGACAAAATAGACAAAGCAACTTATGCTAGAGAACTGAAGAAAAAACACTAAAACTGGAAACTGAAAAGCTCAACGCTGCTGAGTCACAAACAACAATAAAAAAGAACAAAAAGCTTCACTATAATAGGCCACTGAACAGAGACCAACTGCAATGTACACACTGAACGAACACTAGGCCTGCTTTACATTTGTTTGGTACATGTACCTTCTATTAGAAAGGCGGTAAATTTCCTCTTAGGCCTAATGTTTTCAGACAGTGTCCAAAGTGTATCGAACGATGAAAACAATAGAGCTAGGCCTACTATGATTTATTGATAGACCTATCAATTTAGCAACGGGTTAACTGCGGTTTAACTACTGCGAATCAATGACTGACAACAGATGGCGGGAGTGAGGTGGGAAGGGTATAGGTGTTCCGATGGACGAGATCGCTGTTTTACAACGCGAATTGAAGTATCTGAGACTACCCCACATCGGTGTCACGAAATAAAGTATCCGCCCTAATGATCGTATTCCCTCAGGCGAAGAGAAGTTGGAAAAGGCCACTTCCGCGTGTGTTTATTTTTGCAAATTTACTCCATTTGCTTTCCTAAGTTTGCTTTGAACATTGCCACTAAGAGGAGTGTTTATTCTTAGCCTATAAGCCTGCTAGTAAACTTTGCTTGTATTGCTTTTAGAACAATTAGAACATTTAGAACACTTAAGAACATTTTAGAATCACTAAGAAAATACGAGTTACCTTCCTTTGAACATTGCTAAGGAAACCTTAATATATATACATGTTGAGTCACTTTAAATGTTGATCACTGCATAAAGTTATCAATTATACATAATAATGTATAATTGATAATTTTATGATAACCGTTATGGGCCTATACCCCCCAACGTATTATTAATAATACGTTGGGGGGTATAGGCCCATAACGGTTTATCCCCCGCCGGATACTCTAAACCCGGTATATTCCCTACGGAGGGATAGATTGATTCATCTTCGTGGATAGCAATAGGGGGATAGAATATACCGCGACACCGGCGCGAGTGTGGCAGAATACTGATCGGAGGTCTGATTGTCAATCACCGCGTGTGTTTATTTTGGCAAATTAACTCCATTTGCTTTGCTAGGCCTAAGTTTGCTTTGAACATTGCCACTAAGAACGAAGAGGAGTGTTTATTCTTAGCCTATAATCCTGCTAGTAAACTTTGCTTGTATTGCTTTTAGAACACTTAGAACATTTAGAAGAATCACTAAGAAAATACGAGTTACCTTCCTTTGAACATTGCTAAGGAAACCTTAGCAATGTACAGCAATATACATGTTGAGTCACTTTAAATTTTGATCACTGCATAAAGTTATCAATTATACATATTTTCAATAATAATACGTTGGGGGGGGGGTATAGGCCTATAACGGTTTATCCCCCGCCGGATACTCTAAACCCGGTATATTTAATACGGAGGAATAGATTGATTTATCCTCCTGGATATAGCAATAGGGGGATAGTATATACCGCGACACCGGCGCGAGTGTTGCAGAATACTGATCGGAGGTCTGCTTGTCAATCACTGGTTGAAGCGATGTAACATACCTGCTTTCAGTAAGTCAGTCGACAGTTGAATATGATGCATGTTGTGAAGCTAAAGCCCAAGACATCCAGAACAAATTTCACAAGGCAAGTCATTGACGTGGCGAGCTTTAGAGAACGACAATCGCCAGAAGCTAAGGTTAGCAATATTATAGGAACTGTGTTCCTACTCGATTACCTCATAACTTACTTAATTAAGAAAAGAAAAACTCGGCTTAAGAGTAGGCCTATAGATACGTTCCACTGGTCAACCGCCTAAATGTAGGCCGCCTATCGGAAAATAAAAAGTAGTCAATAATAATAATAATTATAATAATATTATGAGCAGTTTTAGCTATCGACTAATTAAATATGTAGCAATAACATCTGATTATAGTAGCTCCAGTTTTGTTAATACTGAGTATATTTCATATATTCTGGAGTAGGTCTAATACAGACGGCTTTTAGAATGGATTGGGGTGGGGAGCGGGCGGTTGAGGGTGGGGAATTAAGGAATTGGCCATACCATGTATTTCCCTGCCAAAATAGCTGATGACCTTTTAAAAGTCTTTACATCGTAACCACAAAAAATGTCCTAAATGTCGTAACACTAAAAATTTACGATGCTGTTTTTGAATATTTCTGAAATATTGGAGGGGAACGTACATGAGCATGGACGGTCCCCCACCAGAAACATTTGGAGGAGGTCTGTCCATCGGTCCCCTTAAGTCTCGGCCCATGCGTATGCTATTGCTGTCTGGCGGATGATGATTAGTTGATTACTTTCCTATTTCAGGTGTTTTTTCATTGACGACAGTTGGGTGGCGTTTCAGTTTTGTCCGAATTTCGAAATGATTTGAAGCCTTCTGTACATAATCTGGATTACATTCCAGTCGAAAAATGGGCACCAAACTGATGACAATTTTTGGAGCAGTTCTAATTGCCACAATTGTATATATTCTCTGCGATACGCGACTCATCGATTCTTTGGCACAGCAAATGACATCGGTGAAAATTTTTGACACGTCCTCGAAGTTCCTCTCCATTGATCTATCAAACGAATTTGAGAGATATTCGATGCACAATCCGCGATCTTTCGATGTTTTGGAAGCATTAAAACGGGATGGCCATTCACCTGTATGCGTCTCAGTAAAAAGTTCAATGACAAGGAGTGATCTGGATATCATGATGTTAAAACGATATTACCGATCGGAACACAAAGAAACTTTTCTCGAGGTAGGTGTCAGCTCAAAGCATTCGGTCGAATCGGATAGTTCACGATCTCAGGCGAAAGAATTGCAATCAGACATTGCAGATATAACAAGCAATGCGAATCTCTCAATCGCAACGAGGAAGCCAGAAATTGGAAGAAAAAATTCCAATTCCTTAGAAGAGCTAAATGAAACGCAGCCGGTTTATAAAGTTCCTAACGTGGTTCACACCATCTTTTTGGGAACAGGCTTAAGCTTCACGTTCCTCAATTATCTCAGTTATCGTAGTGTTGACCGATTCATACGACCAGACCAAATATTCCTTTACGGGGACAATATTCCGAAGGGTATTTGGTGGAATCGTACCATCAACGAGGTTCAGAATATATACCATGTCAACAGAACGTACTCGGACAAAGCACCCAATGGTCAACCTTACGGATTTACATCTCACATATCCGACTACATGAGATCAGAACTATTGCTGAGTGAGTACTGATATTTATTTATTTCTCACATTTACTACAGCGCCCCTTCAAGCTCCCTATACTAAGAGGCGCTCCCAACTATACAGCGTTTGACACTGCATCGGAGTTTCACGTCGAGGTTCATGAGCAATTGCGAGTGATGGATTTGCTCAGGGTCCCTACGCGGCGGTTTGAGGTGCATGGATTCGAACCTGCAACCCTCCGGATGCAAGTGAACTAACATACCCACTACCGCCACGCCCCACAAAGCACGATCTGCACTTATGTTCGTGGGCCGCAATTCAAATTCTTTAATTTGCATGTTGAGTTAGGCTATAGATAAAACCAACATCTGCTTCTTTGCTTTTATGCCTTTCAAAAGTCAGTTTCATAAGTCAGTACTGATAATTTCTATAGTTTTCTATAGTTGTATGCATATAAGTAACCGCTGTTTTTAAACTCAATAGATGAGCCTGAAGTACTATATCTCCCCTAATTGTGTAAGTTACATAGCAAACGAATGTTTGAGTGAGGACTAAGAAGTGCCTCTAGTAGTCTAGTTAGTCCACACCCGCATTAATGTAAGTGTTTTACCATTTGCTTTGGAACGGACTACAACAGACCTCCGCATGTTCGCTCATCCTCCTATCTGACGTGGCTTCGTGGGCGCTGGGAAATTCTCGAAGATTTACCTCTATGTTCAAAACAACCAAGAAAATCTTTTCTTTGTAGGATATGGTGGAATCTATCTCGACTTGGATGTCGTGGTCGTCAAGTCCTTCAACCAGCTTCGTCAGTTCTCTGTTGCAATCGGTCGCGAGACTTCACATGGTATATGTCTCGGGATAATGGTCGCCGAAAGAGGCGCCCCCTTTCTGCGACTTCTCCTGGAACAGTATCGCTCCTACGAGGGATCCAGAGAGTCCTGGTCAGGCAAGGCTGTCCTCAACGTTGAAAAGCTATATCGACTCTATCCACATTTAGTTCACGTCGAGGAGACGTCTCTGAACAGACCCAACTGGAGAGAAAAAGCTGAGATCTACGACGGATGGTACAACTGGACTCAGAATTACGCCGTCCATACGTGGGTCAGAACGTGGCCAGAGGAAAAGCAACCGCATGGAGTCGAGGACATACTGACCAAGAACACGACTTTCGGAGAAATCGCCAGACTCGCGCTATTCGGGTCACACGAAATAGGCAAACTGCCGCAAACAATAGGACAATTAAATTTTCGTCTTCACCCATAGAACTGCAGCCTAACCCATTGGCCTAACCTATCGTGAATTCGTTGTCTCTCTTCAAATTGAATGTGTTCAGTTTATATCTATAAATTCTATATATATACAAATGAAACTTTCCAATAGTTAGTAATTCAATCACGCCCAAAGTTACGTACCGATTGTTGGGAAAATTTATCAAAACCTTCCATTCCAATAGCACCGTGTCTTAAGATTTTTTCCCCCGAAAAAACCCCAATATTTTCCACAAAAAGTGAACTTTGTAATACGTTCGACCGCCATTTGCAAATTCAACAAAACTGTCAGATTTCAGAAAGTCCCCAAACACAGCAGACGAAACATCAAGGAGGTCGCGTGGTGTGACGTCATAAGCGAGTCGCAAAAAAGGCCTTTCATCATTATTGGGCTCTATCAATGGGAGGGAGAGGGAAGGTCTTTTATGCCACAGCAAAGCGTGGCTGGGTACAGCTAGTATACTATAAAATTTATCTGAAAGTTTGTGCTTCTGTGTGTTTATTTTAATTATTGAAACTTGCGTCTGAGAAATAAATCAGAAAAAAACGGGTAAAAACTATAGTCACTGTCTTGTGTGTATACACTCTGCACATTTGATCCATCAGTGAACTCCACTACTTTTCGCACTCTTACAGTGCCAGTCCCATGCATGAATAAAGGAGGAGGGCGACACACTAATCGTGTTTGTTGTGACACAGTGTCATTAATCAATCAATCAATGAATCAATCAATCAATCAATCAATCAATCCATCCATCCATCCATCTATCAATCAGTAGGTCAGTCAATCAATCAAGATTAAAATTGGTGTCTAGGCTACAAGTTGGAGGACGAAAGAGCGGCCGAACGATAATTAATCGGCGAGGCGTAATATTTTGGTCCTTTTTTGCATTCAGTTGGTGTTTTAAAGTTTGATATCAAACTGCGGCGGAATCACTGGCCTGCGCCTGTGGAGCCATTGGGTTCCGCGAAATCCTGATTGAAAATCACTGCCCCATCCTTCTCTTTAGGCCTATTCCCTTAAGCATACAGTGTAAATACAGGGTATGATTTACTGAGGTTCAACCGCCATAGTTTATAGGGCCCATAGCAACATATAGGCTAATGGTTTTAAGTTGGCTTACGAAAACATTGAACCCTGGTTAGGCCAAGGGACTAACTACTATAATTGTGCCTGTTGCTGTCTTTTTCTGGTATAGAACCCTGGTTAGGCCAAGGGACTGACTACTATTATTGTGCCTGATACTGTCTTTTTTCTGGTATAAGGCTTAAAGCCTACCAAGAAAGCTGAACGAATGTCGCGTTATGTGACAGGCCTGTGTAGCCTAAAGCGCTTGTCTATTGTGTGAGCCTGTTAGGTTTACTGTTGGTCGTGGGCAATGCCTGCATGCGACAATTGTGTTCGACGGTGTTTAGCAAATGGATCAGTGGATCATCAGTTTAGTGCCCATGATTTCTGCTGGAATGTAGGCCTAGTCGAGATTAAGCACAGATGGCTTTAACTTATTTCGCAATTCGTGCAAAACTGAAGCGCCGCCCAAGTAGGCTACGCACTATTATAATAGTCAACGCGGACCCGGTGTTTACGCAATCGATATCCGTGATGCATGACGAACTAGCCAGCGACCGGTCACAGACAGAATAACAATAATATTGTTACTCTGTCTGTGTCACTCTGTGACCGGTATTATGACATTATTATGTTTTTGCCTTTTGCGTCTCTTCGTTGCCCGACCCATTGCAATGGGTCTGTTTGGGTCTCGATGGCTGCTATTCCCAGCTTCACATCTTCGCGTAAGAACCTCGACTGAATCGTCGCCGGTAAGTCAGCTACATAAACGTTGTAAGTTCCAGGGACTTCTATCATTATTTATGGTGGGCTTAACTTGAGCCCAGCGAAAAACAAGGGGTATAATATGTAGGCTATTAGCGCTAGCATTAGCCTATAGAAAGTTCTGTAATAGGCCTATGACAAACAAATGTTTTTCGAAGGCAACGGCCTCTATTGTCATAGGCCCTTGTCAAATCTGGAAACATCCATTAGCCTATATATTCGCGAACACAAGTGCAGGCAACGATTTTAAAACTTGATGGATGTTCGATACTTTCTCTTGAGCGCATTAATTTTAGGCGTTCAGGCATTTGCGAAGAAATGTTTGAACGAGTAAATGTAAATAAGTTGTCATTGGTCATCAGTGCTTAAGGTATGGGAAAATAAGTGCCTGGACGTCCCCTCACCTTTCCAAAAAAGTGCATGGACGCCCCTTACCTTTCCCGGCTCTGCTGGCCAATGATTGGCAAGACGCGTTCAGATCTTAATAAGTGCATGGGCGCCGTCCATGTTCGTCCAGCCAGATGCGGATCCAGAGGGGGGCTTATCCGGCCATGGCCCCCCATTTAGGAATGCCCATGTATCGTGGCCCCCCCCATTTTGATTGAACATGCTGTGGAACAATGTATATATTGCATACTTTGGCCCCCCGCCCCTATTAAGAAATGCTCATGCATTGTGGCCCCCCATTTGGAAATGGCATGTTTTTCGAGAAGTTAAAACCTGAGGACTTAAAAAAATAAAAAAAAGATTATCAATTTTTTGGCGGATGAAATGGTATGATTTTCCAGAAAATTTTGGCAGGAGACTAAAAAAAAGGTCATCAACTTTTTTGGCGGATGAAATGGTGTGATTTTCCCGAAAGTTGGGCAGATAACACGAAAAACATTTTCCCCAGACCCAAGGCCTAGATTTTTTGGATCCCCCCGTTCAAAGTTTCTGTATCCGCCCTTGCGTCCAGCCACACTTCGAGCCCTGTTGGTCATGGAAACGAATTACGATTAGACCTACTTTTTGTAACATAGCCTATTGCTGCCTGTCATAATAATTATGTCATGCTGCATTCCTTTTTCAGGTGTGCTTTCATTGACTAGAGTTGTATTGGCCGGCGCTTCATTTTTACACGAATTGCGAAATAAGTTAAAGCCAGCTGTGCTTAATCTCGACGACATTCCGGCAGGAAACATGGGAACTAAACTGATGACAATTTTTGCAGCAGTTCTTGTTGCCACACTTGTGTATATTCTCTACGATACGCGACTCATCTCTTCTTTGGCACAGCAAATGATATCGGTGATACGGTTTGAATCTTCATCGGAGTTCTTCTCCATTGATCTATCAGATGAATTTGAAAGATTTTCGATGCATCATACGCCATCTTTCGATGTTTTGGCAGCCTTAAAACGCGATGGCCATTCACCTGTATGTGTCTCAGTAAAATGTTCAACAACGAGAAATTTTTTGGATACTTCTAAGAGTGTAAAAGAATTGCAATTGCAATCGGAAATTGCAAATATTGCTAGGAAGATGAAGCTCCCGATCTCAGTCATGGAGCCAGAAATCGGAGAAAACCAATCCGAATACCTAGGAGACTTACAGGAAACGCAGCCATTTTATAAAGTTCCCAACGTGGTTCACACCATCTTTTTGGGGACCGGCCTAAGCTTCACATTCCTCAGTTATCTCAGTTATCGTAGTGTTGACCGATTCATACGACCAGACCAGATATTCCTTCACGGGGACAACATTCCGAAGGGTAAATGGTGGAATCGTGCTATAAACAAGGTTCAGAACATTTACCATGTCAAACGAACGTACTCTTACGAAGCACCAAACGGTCAACCCTACAAATTTCCATCTCACATATCGGACTACATGAGATCGGAAATATTGCTCAGTGAGTACTGATCGAGTGCACGGATATTTATTACTTTAAAGCCTCGCATTTGCTATTTCACCCAGTCAAGCTACATAGGTCTACTCAGAGTCGCTCCCGCTTACAGCGTGGACACTGCATCGGAGTTTCACGTCGAGGCGCACGAGGAATTGCGTGTGAAGGACTTGCTCAAGGTCCCTACATGGCGACTTGAGTCGAATTTGAATCCGGAACCAAGGCTCGAAGGAATCGAACCCACCATTACACGTTCGCGCCCACAACTCATACCCTACAAGATCGATCTCAATAACAGGGCTTTTTAACGTGCAGTCGTACATAAAATGTGCAGTTGTTGAATCACTTCTGTACAGTTAAGGCTAGCAAAAAGGTCATTGTCCTCCGATTTTAAGTAATTTACCATGGATGATGAAAAAGGAAAGAAGGAGTTGTGCAGTTATAAAAATTCATTAAAAACAGCCCTGGTGCTCAATAATCTCAATTGCATACAACTGTATGCTTAAAGAATTAAAACAATTTTTGACTAAGGGATCCGATGAACAAACCTTCGTAGGCGTTAGCGACTGGCTGTTTTCGTGTTCTGTAATCTACAACCAGGCTACGTGATGTAGGCCTAGGCCTACCATAGATTTTCCATTGCTCTTCTTTGGAAAAATCACCTCCCCAAGCGTAGGGGCCTATAGATCTATTACATTACAGTTATCGATAGCAAAAAGATGAGTCATTTTTAAAAGTCTTAGGCTATTTTAATCCAAATGCATATGCAAAACACTCCAACTAGCGTATACCGTCCACTTTTCCAGTCTTGCGTGTCAGTCTAAAGTATAGCCCATAATTGTATGCATAGCAAACGAATGTTTGAGCGAGGACTAAGAAGTGCTTATAGTTAGTTTACACCCACATTACAATGCAAGTCTTGGACCATTCGACTCTTGTGTAGGCCGAAATACGTTGACCGTATTCTTTTTAAGTTTCAATAACGAATAGAAGCGTTTTCTTTGTAGGATATGGCGGAATCTATCTCGACTTGGATGTCGTGGTCGTCAAGTCCTTCAACCAGCTGCGTGAGTTTTCTGTTGTCGTCGGTCGCCAGGATTCGATTGGTGTATGTCTCGGGATCATGGTCGCCGAAAGAGGCGCCCCCTTTATGCGGCTTCTCCTGGAACAGTATCACTCCTATCTGGGATCCAAAGAATCATGGGCAGGAAAGGCTGTTACGAACGTCGATAAGCTGGCTCGTCTCTATCCACACTTGGTTCACGTCGAAGAGGGGTCTCTGAACAGACCGAATTGGAAAGATAAAGCTGAGATCTACGACGGATGGTACAACTGGAAGCAGAACTACGCCGTCCATACGTGGGTCAGACTCTGGCCAAAGGATAAGCGACCAAATGGAGTCGAGGACATACTGACCAAGAATACGACTTTCGGCGAAATCGCCAGACTCGCGCTATTTGGGTCACATGAAATCAGCAAGCATTAGAACAATTTCATCGTTATACAAGGGAGGACCATAAAAAAGTAATCCCTACTGTTTTTGCTAATGTCTTGGGCAAAAAACAAGAATGTTTTAAATCACGTTTTACGTATTTAGGACCTGAAAAAGCAGAATGAACTGTGGGGAAGATATGATGAGGTTCGGAATACGTATCAATCAATCAATCACATCAATTTATATCTATAGCGCCCCTTCAAGATCTCTACTCAGAGTCACGGTATACGGGAAGCCATGTTAATGCTTAAATGCTTGGGATGCAGTTCTGACCGCATGCTGGGACGAAATCAGAGAGGACACTATCAACCGCGCTATTGGACAGTTTCGCAAGCGATTGTCATTGGTTATCGCAGCAAACGGAGGACATATTGAACATCACTTTGACTGAAATTTCTTACGCATTCAGAAAATTCTGAAATTTTACAGTTCATTCAATGTTATATTAAATGCCAAACCAATGCCATTTTTCTGTGTCATTTCTGTCTAATGATAGTTTTAAGGCGATAATTAGGCCTACTTTGATTATTCAAGCGATGCAATTGCAAAAAAAATAGTCCGGTTTATTTTGCGCTACCCTGTATATTAGTGACATAACAGATGATAATATTATCAGTATTATGCAAGTCCTCAGATGCATGCGCGTGTCGTGTCAGTCTAAGACTCTATGGATCACTGGATACGTCAGGGTATTTTGCCCACAGTGGAAACCAATCAGGACTTTCTATCACTCAGCGCCTGTGAAAAGTAATAATTTCTGCATTTTCTCCCCTGAATTCCCCTCCCCCAGCTGGGGACTACATTGAACAATGGCAGTGAAGAGAAATTAATAGGTCTATGTAGACTACTGGCAGTAGGGGGAAAGGATGCTTTCGGTCCAAGTCAACAGTCTATATATGATTACAATATGTCTACTATTGATTAACTGCAAAATTAAATCAATATAGCAACGCGTTAAATGCAACTGATTCCTGCGGTTCATTTACCGACAACAGATGGGGAGTTGGATGGGGTATGGGGGGGGGGAGGGTAGGTATTCCAATAGACGGCCAATGAATATTTTGGTCGCGAGTCAAAGAATCTGAATCTATACTCAACGCCTGCAGACTGGGGCAGAATACTGATTGGCCAATAACAGACAGATGCGGAATAAGCATGATCCGAAGCAACAGACTGGATTTCAATAAGTCAGTTGACAGTTGAATATGTGATGCATTACTTTTGTGGTGAGGTGACAAGCAGACTCTACGACTACAACGACTACAAGTAATTGGCGTTGCAAGCTGAGGAGAAGGACAGTCAGTATACACTGAGGTTAACAATAATTATAATAATAATAGTAATAGTAGTGATAATAATAATAATAATAATAATAATAATAATAATAATAATAATAATAATAATAATAATAATAATAGTAGTAGTAATAATAATAATAATAAAAATAAAAATAATAAAAATAATAATAATAATAATACTTCCTGAACTCGCTCCTTTTTGTTTTTTGGCCTATTCTGAACCATCGAATCTCAAATATGGCACTTTCACCCTTTTGTCACAGGTCGGACCCCAACAAGGCGATCCGCTTGGCCCTCTGTTGTTTTGTCTGCCCCTTCAACCCATCTTGGCTCAGATGTCGTCACCGCTTACTCTTGGCTTCCTCGATGACGTCACCTTAGGGGGAAGGGCGAACGTGGTGGCTGAGGATGTGGAACAATTGGAGTTGAAATGCAAGGATCTCGGTTTGCAACTCAACCGCTCAAAATGCGAGATAATTTCAACTTCTCCCAGCATCGCAGAGGGCAAACTCCCACTGGAACTTTTTACAAGGACCAATCCCCAGAATGCTTCGCTCTTGGGAGCGCCTCTGTCGACCCTAGGGGCGTTGGAAGAGGCCTTGGATGCTCGCACGATCGAATTGAAGCGGATGATCGATAAGCTTTCAATCATTTCCATGCATGATGCAATCATTCTGCTGAGGTACTCGCTCAGTGCGACGAGGCTGCTCCATACCTTGCGCTGCTGTCCTTGTGTTGACCATCCGGGACTGCTGCAATACGATGCAGCCTTGCGATCTGGCCTGGGCAAGGTCCTCAACCTCCCCTTATCGGATGACGCATGGCTTCAGGCCTCACTCCCCATCAAAAGGGGTGGACTTGGAATCCGATCGGTGACCTCGCTGGCACTACCCGCCTTTCTGGCTTCAGCCGCAGGGACTGATCTGCTCCAGTCCACCATGTTGGGGGACGCAGCCTCAGCCGACCAACAACGCGAGGCACTGACGACCAGATGGTGCGAGGCTAGTGCAATGCAGTGCCCAGAGGGGAGTCTCACCCATAAACAATCTGCATGGGACACACCTCTGATCGACGGTGTAGTCTCTTGCCTACGCGCCAGGTTCCCCGATCCAACAAATCAGGCTCGCCTTAAGGCCATATCAGCCCCACACGCGGGAGACTGGTTGCTGGCCCTACCCATTACTAGCTGTGGGCTTAGGCTGGACGACGAAACGATCAGGGTGGCAGTGGGTTTGCGGCTGGGGGTTCCACTTTGCGAACCACATGGGTGCCCATGTGGGGCCCCGGTGTTGGCAGATGGACATCACGGGCTCTCCTGCGCGCTGGGACCGGGTCGCATGCCGAGACACGCAGCTCTGAACAATATAATCTTTCAGAGCTTGATCCGTGCCGGCTATCCGTCTACAAAGGAGCCCTTGGGACTCTTGAGAACGGACAGCAGAAGACCTGACGGCCTCACACTGATCCCATGGCGTGTTGGGCGATGCCTCATCTGGGACGCAACCGTGATAGATACTCTGGCTGCTTCATACCTGCCAGACACCTCCCAAACTGCAGGTGCTGCTGCAGAGCGGGCATCGACCCGAAAGATCGACAAATACACAGAGCTGTCGTCCACATACCACTTCATCCCTTTGGCCTTTGAAAGCCTGGGCCCGATGAACAACGAAGGCCTGACGTTCCTGTCCGATCTGGGTCAGAAACTCTGCACCGTTACGGGGGACGCAAGGGAAACAACTTTTTTATTCCAACGTCTTTCACTTACAATACAACGGTTTAACGCAGTAGCGTTTAGGGGCACTTTCGCTAGCCAAGAAATCGACGATTAGGGCCATTCTGGACTGGTTTTTAAACACGTAGTTAGTAATAAGTCCCTGAGGGATCCTAAATACCTCGGGGCACTTTTTAAAAATAATAATAATAATAATAATAATAATAATAATAATAATAATAATAATAATAATAATAATAATAATAATAAGATTAGAGCCGTTACAGACTGTGATTTTATATATAAAAAAAAAAAAAATAAAAAAAATAAATAAAAAATAAAAAAATAATAATAATAGGCATCCATCATGATCGTCTGTGTAGGTTTACAGTTACTGTACCAGTTGGGGTAAGAATTGATACAGTGTCGAGAGGAACACATAGGCATATTGTGCAAGGATTTTAGGCTGAAATTAGTTGTCATTGGTCAAAGAAACGAATTACGATTACTTGGATACTGGTAACCAGGGTTTAAAGTGTATTGAATGGTCTATGCACTTATTTTCAAATCTACACAGTCACCATCCTGCCACTTATTAGCTAGCACAGCCTGTAGGCCTACAAGGAAGGGACGTCCAGGAACTTCTTTTTCTACACTTTAAGCACTGTTGGTAACTTATTGCTGCATGTTGGATGATGAATACTTGATACTTTTTTTCTTCAGGTGTGCTTTCGTTTTCCAACATTGGATGACGCTTCATTTTGTCTGAATTGCGAAATGAGTTGAAGCCTTCCGTGTTTGATCTCACCTACATTCGAGTAGAAAACATGGGCACTAAACTGATGACAATTTTTGCAGCAGTTCTTGTTGCCACACTAGTGTATATTCTCTACGACATGCGACTCCTCTCGACGTTTGCACAGCGAATGAATAATTCATCGATAAAGTACGAAACTTCAACGAAGTTCTTTTCTATTGATCTGTCAAATGAATTTGAGAATTTTTTGAAGCATAATCCGCCATCTTTCGATGTCATGGAAGCATTAAAACTGGATGGCCATTCACCTGTATGCGTCTCAGTAAAAAGTTCAATGACGAGAATTGATTGGGATATCCTGCTGTCAAATCGATATAACCTATCAGATGTCAGCTCAAAACATTCGGTCGAATCGATTAGTTCGCGATCAGAAACGACAGCTATCTCAGCCAGGGAGCCTGAAATTGGAAGAAAAATCTCCGATTCCTTAGAAGAGGCAAATGAAACGCAGCCGGTTTATAAAGTTCCCAACGTGGTTCACACCATCTTTTTGGGAACCGGCTTAAACTTCACGTTCCTCAATTACCTCAGTTATCGTAGTGTTGACCGATTCATAAGACCAGACCAAATATTCCTTTACGGGGACCATATTCCAGAGGGTATTTGGTGGAATCGTACCATCAACGAGGTTCAGAACATATACCATGTCAACAGAACGTACTCGAACAAAGCACCCAATGGTCAAACTTACGGATATACATCTCACATATCTGACTACATGCGATCAGAATTATTGCTGAGTGAGTACCAATCGAATACACTTGTATTTATTTATTTTATTTCTCGCATTTGTTATAGTGCCCCTTCAAGCTCTTAGGCCTACTAAGAGGCACTCCCAAGTCCCAACTACAGCGTGGACACTGCATCGGAGTTACACGTCAATTGCGAGTGATGGGCATTCTCAGGGTCCCTAGGCGGCGGTTTGAGGTGGATTCGAACCTGCAAGTTAACGAACATACCAACTACCACAACGCCCCAAAAAGCACGATCTGCACTTATGTTCGTGGGCCGCAATTCAAATTCTTTAATTTGCATGTTGAGTTAGGTTATAGATCTGAATGCTGCTATGGTTTTATGCCTTTCATTAGTCAGTTTTCTATAGTTATATGCATATAAGTAGCCGATGTTTTAAAATTCGTTAGATGAGCCTGAAGTATTTCCTCTAATAGTGTAAGCTACATAGCAAACGTAGTTACATAGCCTGAATTCCGCTGGTGAATAAGCTGGTCTCCTGACGTCGTTTTGTGGGGGCTGGGAAATTCTCTAAGATTTACTTCTATGTTCCAAACAACCAAGAAAATCTTTTATTTGTAGAATATGGTGGAATCTATCTCGACATGGATGTCGTGGTCGTCAAATCCTTCAATCGGCTGCGTGAGTTTTCTGTTGTGGTCGGTCGCGAGGATTCAATTGGTCTATGTCTCGGGATAATGGTCGCCGAAAGAGGCGCCCCCTTTATGCGGCTTCTCCTTGAACAGTATCACTCCTACGAGGGATCCAGAGAGTCCTGGGCAGGCAAGGCTGTCCTCAACGTTGAAAAGCTATATCGACTCTATCCACATTTAGTTCGCGTCGAAGAGACGTCTCTGAACAGACCCAACTGGAAAGAAAAAGCTCAGATCTACGACGGATGGTACAACTGGACGCAGAACTACGCCGTCCATACGTGGGTCAGACTCTGGCCAAAGGAAAAGCAACCCAATGGAGTCGAAGACATACTGACCAAGAACACGACTTTCGGAGAAATCGCCAGACTTGCTATGTTCGGGTCACACGAAATCAGCTAACACTGACTGGGACAAATTATTATTGCATTTACACATAGGCTCTACATGTAGATCTGCAGCTTTTTGATCGGTCTATGTTAGCAAATTCAACTTTTGTTCAGTATACATCGCTTCTATAAATACACTCTGTATATTTGACGATTCATTGTACTCCGCCACTGAATGCCGTCTGACAGTGCCAGTCCCATGCCTGGATAAAAAAAGAGGGCGACACTAATCATCCTTGTTATTACATAGTGCCGTTAAACACTATCAAGCTGGTTGATCAATCAATCATTCAGAATTTATATAGCGCTCCCTTCCAAATCACTTCTCGGAGGCGCTTCCGGTCAGGTCAAGCGAAAACAGTCTTCAGGAGTTGAAGAAGCTGGAAACAGTTCAGGAGGTGTCTTGTCATCCAGGAGAGTCTGTTCTTGGTTGTTGGACCAAGCACAGAGATCGATCGACTATGAATTATCGCAGAACGGGCGAAAATGTCCATTAAATCACCAACTAATTTTCATTAAGGTCTAGGTGTCCAAACATTTGCGCACGTAGGCCTAATGCGTTCAAGAATAGAACATCTATAAATTGTTTAGAATTGTAAGTCTTAGCACTAGTGTCCACAAAATACAATGGTAGCATTAGGCCTAATATTAGAGTGTTAAAATGTAAAGATATTATAGCGTCAACAAAAAAGTAACACATATTTTCATCAATCCGACTTCCATTTAACAGTTCGTATTTTAATCTACCACCTTGCGACTATTCGTCCATAGACCAATCGTCCGTTGACGAAACGTCCGCATACAAAATTTAATGAGCTGCATGCTTCCATCACGCTCTCTATTATAATAGTCCTCAGCAGGGGCGGATCCAGTGGGGGCCAATCCGGCCATGGCCCCTCCCATTGAAAACTGCCATGGGATGTGGCCCCCCATTTGGTCTGAAATTAGCAATACGAATATGGGTGTAAGTAATGGATTTTCGCCCCCTATTATGAAAATTGTATGGAACGTGACCCCTCCCCCATTCAGTTTTAAAGTTGAGAAATACAAAAAAGGTATAAAAAAGGTCATCGACTTTTGTGGGGAAGAAAAGCACTTTTTTCCTGATTTATTCACTATTTTTCAAACTTTCGAAACAAATTCCTTTTTCCCGTCCAAGATCTAAAATTTTGCCCCCCCCCTCTTGAAACAGTTCTGGATCCGCCACGGGTCCTCAGTGGAAAAGCAAGAAATGATCTCCACATATCTATTCAAAATTAAATTGAACATGTGGCGCAACGGAACCATTAAGGGGTGCGCATGCAATCCAAATCCATGGAACCCGAATCCCCGAAACGAATTCGCCTTCGCTTACAGTAACTGGTAAGTTCAAATAAGATTTGACGCACCCATGGCAGGTAGAATATTGCATAGCAATTATAGAAGTTTTATAATATTCATTCCGTTTTCTCGATATAGGCCTAGGCCCGCTGGTCAATTTTCAGCGCTCCGAGAATATTATAGGTTTGTGCTTTGTTGCTTAACTCTACTTGATAATAATAATAATGGAGGCCAACGGGTCAATTTTTCAGCGTTCGAGAATAATACATAGGATCGTGCCTTGTTGCTTAAGTCTAGCAGATCAGCGCTTTTATTTTATTTGCAGTTTACGACTGCAACGTTGTAGCCTACAGTCCCTAGCGTACTCTGCTCGTGTGTGCATTCTCTTATGATGAAAACCGACTGACTAAAATCGGCAGCGAACAGATGTTCACCATCGATTCGAGCGGCTTCTTTGTGCTAGCCTAATTTCCTTTATTTAACAATCCGGTTGACAGAGTAGTTATAGTAGGCTATACACTGTGTATTATACACGTATACAGTTATGCACGCAGTTATGCAGCATTATAGGCTGCGAATAAGCTATGCAGTGGAAACATTATTCACAAGGACACAAATCACCCTAACCCTAACGACATTACAAGATTGTTCAAATAATTTAAAAGACGCTACAATATACACAAAACACTTTATGCAGCTCCTATCAATTTTATTCATTTAAACTTTACTTAGGCCTATTATATCCTCTGTCAGCGACCAACTTTAAATATTATGTCGTGGTCTTCAGTTGAATCATGTCCAACAGGTAGCCTATCTTATAGGTCTATCGTTCTCCGTATCCACTCATTCGAACAATAATTATTATCACCAAAAGACCGTCGTCTAGCTTGATGACCCTCCCCAAAGTCTGAGCCAACTTTTGCGGACTTTGGGTACAGAGGTTCCACCAATGCTATTCTGAGAGTAGGCCTAAGGGTAGGCCTACTATAATGATTCCCAAAGGTTGTGCATGCGTGAGCATGCTACTGCCTCGGAGCCATCCAAGCTTAAAGTGGAAAGGGAATTCTTTACCTTCCCTCATTAGGATTTACGGCCATAGGCATGGTGGACAGTGAACACGCTGCGGAGAAATCTATCAGCATTGGTGCCATTGCAGTGTTACTTACGATAAGTAACCTATATAAAGTGGTGGATGAAAGTCACCAACACCCTGGTCCGGCAAAAAATATTTTTAAACATGAAACATATGGCTGTCTAACACAGGCCTACTATTATATATGCCATGCATTACGATGTTATTCACTAATAGCCAAAATTACAGACTATTCGTGACTAACATCGCAATGGCATAATTATGTTATATTAGACAGCCAAAATGCTTTCAAGTCTAAAAATAGTTATTTGCCGGAGAAAAAAAGTGGTAGTGACTATCGCCAAAAAAGGGGTGGTGACTGGACACCACCTTCACAATAGAAGGTTACGTCTATTGGAGGAACAGGAAACCAATTCCTTTAGAGGAGCCCTGAGCGCCTTGAACGGTCGCTTGTCTCCCTCCCCGAAACTTGGACTAGACTTAACACTGGATGGTTTCAGTCACTGCTCAAATGTAAGAGTCGATGATTAGATTAGCGCCTCCGGCATAATACTGCATGCATGGTTGAGAGCAACCAATAGCAGCTCGTTAACTGCTGTGTAGATGCTGCAGAATATCGACTGAAAACAGATGGGTGGACCATAAAGTCTTTACTGTCCTTCAACAAAGTGACATACAGCAGACGACCACTAGGCTAACTATTTTATAATGCGAGTCGAGGAATCTGAAGCTATACAATGTAGGCCGATAATCCACGTCGGTGTGGCAAAAAAGCGTATACGGTTATGCGACCATAATCGTATCACACCTGGCACGTGTGTCTATTTTTTGCAAATTAACTACATTCTCTTTTGTTTTGAACATTGTCAATTTTAAGAGGCCGGTTTATTCCTACTAGCCGACTTCGTTTACTTTGATTTGAGACTCATCCTAAAATACTTATCTCAGAGTTACTAAGTAGGCTAAATTCGATTTGTCTACCCTTGGACATTGCTAAGGACACTTAAAACAATTTGAGTCACTTTAAATTCTGATTACGGTATAAATTTAACAAATATACGCATTTTTCATAAATTGCACTTGGAGGGGGGGTAGACTGGTTTATCATCCCAGGATACTTTATACCCGGCATATTCATCCTGGGGTATAATGGATGGATGGATTAATCCAACCTCCCGGTTAACTGGGGGTATATACATGTAATAGCCGGTGGCGCCTCCGCGCGTGGGGCAGAATACTGATCGGAGGTCTGATTGGCCCATAACTGGCAGAGGCGGAGTAAAAATGTTCGATGCAACAGACTGGCTTTCAGTAAGTCAGTCGACAGTTGAATTTGACGCATGCCGTGAAGTTAAAAACCGAAGACATTCAGAAGAAATATCACAAGGCAAGTCATTGACGCGTCGAGCTTTAGAGAACGGCAATCGCCAGAACCCAAGGTTAGCAACATTAGGAACTGTTGTCATACCCGATTACCTCATAGTTTATTTAAGAAAAGAAAAACTCAGCTTAATAGGCGTCGAAAACGGGAGTCCAAAAAATAGGTCGTCAGAATTTTCTGGCGAAAGTAGTAACGGGAATGAAACCATGACGTAACAGCATGATTCGAATGAGTTGCCATCACCTTTTAATGGAAATTCTATTCACATGAAATAGTTTTGCTTCAAAACTAAGTGTCTTGTTGACTTTACTAAATAAACTTAAATAACCAGTGGTCGATATATTGGTTCTGAAAATAATTGCCGTCTTGCGGCAAAAACAATAGAAGGGGAAAATTGAAGCTTTCTGTGGATGGCATAATAGGGAAAATAGTCTAGCTGGTTGGAATAACACTCTTTGTCATGACCTAGGCCCAATAGAACGCTTCCGGTGTTTCTAATAGGCCCTACTAGCGCTAGAATCAGGCCCGGATCTACAGTTTTGTGGGCCCTGTGCTGATCGAATGACGAGGGCCCTTTACAATTTTAAGAAGCCAGGCAGACATACAATAACCCAAAACACAATTTGTTAAACTTTACAGACATAAGAAGTAGATAGGACAATTGTCACGAGCTCACGACTCACGCACTGACATCATGGGCGGAGTTTGGATTTCCGTTCTTGGGAGGGGGGGGGTAAAAACTTGGGCTTAGGTTGGGGTGGAAACTTAGTCCAGAGCGAGCGGTGCCAAATTTTTATTATCCTCGGCACAAAAAATTAACCTTTTTTAGTCATCAGGTCAAAATCTCATAAAACCATGCTATTTTCTCCGCCTAAAAGTTGATGACTTAATTATTTTAGCCATGAGGTCAAAATCTCATAAAACCATACTCGTTTCTCCGCAAAAAAGTGAACTTTTTTAGTCATGAGATTGAAGTTTCGGTTTGTGAATTTTTTCCCCTGCATAATTATATTTTCGAGTCTGGGCCAGAGCCTTCTGGGGTGGGGGCTAAGCCCGAGAAAAGATACCATTTTCATGGCAAAAAATATGACTCTGGACCTTCTTGGAGGCTTAGCCCCTCCTCCCTTAGCCCATGATAAACTCCGCCCACCGCCCATGGTTCGGCTGCCTTATATTGGTGATTGTCCACGTAACCCTGGGTCGTCTTCTCTATAGTATATCATCGAGTGTCCCTCGCATTTCCTCCACAAAAGTTATCAGTGACTCGTACAGTTTGAGAGGAATACATCAAAGCGACGTCATCATATACTATGACATTATTTGGTTATATATTTAGTCATGGCTATGATTGCTAATTTGCTATGCATAATGCATTGCAATTTGCACTGTTTCTTGCCTGAATCCTCACTTTATTTTTTTAAACTTTTACAATTGGGGGGCCCCACCGAAACTTGGGGCCCTGTGCTGCAGCACAATCAGCACCGTGGTTAATCCGGGCCTGGCTAGAATAATAATTTGTGAAACCTAATGTTACGATTTTAAACACTTGATAGATAAGAGACTATTCTTGAACGCATGACGTGTAGATATTTATGCTTGAACACAAAAATGTAACTTAGTTTTCATTGGTCATGGTAACGATTCTAACGAATTACGATAACTTAAATTTTTTTAAAAGGCCTACTAGCCTGTCAGATAATGACCTCTTGCTACTTTCCTATATTTCAGGTGTGCTATGGTTGAATGGCGAAATAAGTTATCCTAAAGCCTTTTGTGCTTAATCTCGACAGCATCATAGTGAACACCATGCACACTAGAATGATGATAATTTTTGCAACAGCTTTAGTTGCGACAATTGTATACATTCTCAACGGCACGCGACTCATCTCTTTATTGACGCAACGAATAAATAATTCAGTGATAAGATATGAAACGTCACTGAAGTTCTTCTCCATTGATCTATCAAACGAATTTGAGAGTTTTTTGAAGCATAATCCGCCATCTTTCGATGTTTTGGAAGCATTAAAACGGGATGGCCATTCACCTGTAAGCGTCTCAGTAAAAAGTTCAATGACGAGAAGTGATTGGGATATCCTGCTGTCAAAGCAATATAACCTATCAGAATACAAAGAAAATATTCCTGTTGTTGTTGTCAACTCAAATCATTCAGTTAAATCGAATAGTTCGCGATCTCAGGCAAAAGAATTGCAATCACAAGAGGTAAATGAAACGCAGCCGGTTTATAAAGTTCCCAACGTGGTTCACACCATCTTTTTGGGGACTGGCTTAAACTTCACGTTCCTCAATTATCTCAGTTATCGTAGTGTTGACCGATTCATAAGACCAGACCAGATATTCCTTCACGGGGACAACATTCCAGGGGGTATTTGGTGGAATCGTACCATCAACGAAGTGCAGAACATATACCATGTCAACAGAACGTACTCGAAGAATGCACCCAGTGGTCAACCCTATGGATATACATCTCACATATCTGACTACATGAGATCAGAAATATTGCTCAGTGAGTACAGATATTTATTTATTTCTCGCATTTGCTATAGCGCCCCTTCAAGCTCTTCGGCCTACTAAAAGACGCTCCCACGTCCCAACTACAGCGTGCCATGGGCACTGCATCGGAGTTTCCCGTCAAGACGCACAAGCATTTGCGAGTGATATACTTGCCCAGGGTCCCTATGCGGCGGTTTGAGGTAGATTCAAACCTACTACAACTTCTTTAATTTGCGTGTTGGGTTAGGCTATAGATATAACCAACATCTGCATGCTTCTATGGTTTTGTGCTTTTCGTTATTCAGTTTTCTAAAGTTATATGCACACGAGTAGCCGCTGTTTTAAAATTCGTTAGATGAGCCTGAAGTATTTCCCTAATGGTGTATGTTACATAGCAGACATAGTTACATAGCCTGAATTCCACCCAACTACCACCATTCACCGACAACCACCGTAGCACCACGCTGCATCCTCGGCTTGCCCTCCCGGATTTTGACCTGGCACCGAAACGAAAGGGGCACTATTGCGGACTTGATTTTATATAGCGCTTGTGAATAAGCTGGTCTTCCTGGCGTGGTTTTGTGGGCGCTGGGAAATTCTCGAAGATTTACTTCTATGTCCCAAACAACTATATCTATTCTTTGTAGGATATGGTGGAATCTATCTCGACATGGATGTCGTGGTCGTCAAGTCGTTCAACCAACTTCGTCAGTTTTCTGTTGTGGTCGGTCGCGAGGATTCAAATGGTCTATGTCTCGGGATATTGGTGGCCGAAAGAAGCGCCCCCTTTCTGCGGCTTCTCCTTGAACAGTATCACTCCTACGAGGGATCCAAAGAGTCCTGGGCAGGCAAGGCTGTCCTCAACGTTGAAAAGTTATATCGCCTCTATCCACATTTAGTTCACGTCGAGGAGACGTCTCTGAACAGACCCAACTGGAGAGAAAAAGCTGAGATCTACGACGGGTGGTACAACTGGACTCAGAATTACGCCGTCCATACTTGGGTCAGACTCTGGCCAAAGGAAAAACGATCCAATGGAGTCGAGGACATACTGACCAAAAACACGACTTTCGGAGAAATCGCCAGACTTGCTCTGTTCGGGTCACACGAAATCAGTTAGTTAGTTAACTGACTGGGACAATTATTGCATCTACACATAGGCTCTACATGTAGATCTGCAGCTTATTGATCGGTTTATGTTAGCGAATTCATATGCTCTCTTCAACTTGTCAGTGATGTAGGACTCGAGTCCGGCAAAAGACTCGAGTCCGACTCGAGACCGGTTTTTTGCGGACTCGGACTCGGACTTGGACTCGGACTGTCAGGACTCGGACTTGGACTCGGACTCGAAGCCCTGGACTCGAAATTTGACTCGGTGACTCGGTTTCCGAGTCACGAATTCTTCGTGGAACAGGCCATTGATTATAATTATTGACACAACCAATTCAGACATTGTCTGCTTTCTTCATCACTCAATTCAAACAAAGGAGCCCTTGTAACCTACAGGTTTAAGACACTGACATTGAAGTAATGTGACGGATGGCTGGGCACCGCTGACCATAGCGCGAGCGAAGTTAATTACAGGTGTAAGCCTATTCAAAGAACCCTGGGTGTATTTGATGTATGGTCGGTGTGGGGTTACTGAAGCTCCTTGTAAATATGAACTTGATCTTATTGATAGTCTTGTAAGCTTACAGTCTTACACAAACATAACCACTAACCAGGCATCCATAGCATGCATACGATCGACATCGAATTTGATATTTTGACACCTCAATAAACTTGTCATGAATATGCTGATCAGATAAGACATAGACTTCTAATTTATCTGGATGTTTATGGATAAGACAAATGAGGATAGTGGTTGGACGTGTCTATAATTGGTTGTTTGTGGCTGGTGGCTATTAGAACTTCTCTGATCTTGGAACCTGGCGCATCTCCATTAATAGATCAGTTAGGCCTACTACACAAGTTTGTCGATTGCATCATGCAGGTAATGTCGTAGCGCACTTATAGTTGGTCTGTGCTGGGGTATTGGAAGACAGATTATATTAACACAGTGCATGGACCCCATTTCCCCATACCACAGACTCCAAACATTTAGGCTACTTTAAAATCAAAGGCATTGTTGATGGGTGGCAGTTTTGGCCGCAATTCTCAGCATGAGTCTGCACAAGATGCGCCTGTTGAACTTGTGTACCGTATGGCAGTGGAAGAATTTGTATACCCTCTATTTCGCCAGATTATCGAACAAAACTTATCTAATTCAGTATTTTAAAAGTTCACTTTAGATAAATTACATTAAATTTTTGCATATAACAGTATCGAAATTTTTTCTATGCCATAATAGGCCTATTGAATGTTTCAAGGGATCTTGATGTTACTGGACTCGGACTCGGACTTGGACTCGATCCCTAGTGACTCGGACTCGGACTCGGACTCGAACCCCTTTGGACTCGGACTCGACTCGGACTCGGCTTAGCCGGACTCGGACTCGGTCTCGGACTCGGCTCAGGTGGACTCGACTACATCACTGCAACTTGTGTTCAGTGCATCGATTCTATAAATACACTCTGTATATTTGACGATTCGATTAACTCCGCCACTGGTCGCAGTCTGACAGTGCCAGTTCCATGCCTGGATAAAAGAGGAGGGCGACACTAATCATGTTTGCTATGACATAGTGCCGTTAAACACTATCAAGCTGGTTGATCAATCAATCATTCAGAATTTATATAGCGCCCCCTTTAAAATCACGTCTTAGAGGAGTTTCCAGCCAGTTCAAGCGAAAACAGTCTTCAGGAGTTGGTGAAGCTGGAAACAGTTTTGAAGGTGTCTTGTGATCCAGGAGAGTCCGTTCATGGTTGCTGGACCATGCATATGCACAGAGATCGAAGACTATGAATTATCGCAGAACGGGCGCAAATGTCCATTAAATCACCAAGGACAGAGGAGTGCAGTGGCCAGTCTGTAAATCTCATGCGATTATGGTAAGATAGAGCACAGAAGGTCTTGAAAAGAAAGGGTTAACCATGGGATGGCATGTCGAGGTGCGTCAAAGCACGGGGAACCCTGTGAAAGGATTAAGGGTGGCAATACATGTTAAGCTATGGAAACCAATGATGACGACAACGACAAAATAATGATGATGACGACGATTGATTCCGTTTGAAGGTCGTTGCACTATAGCAGGGGTGTCAAAGAGCTGGCCCGCGGGCCATTTCTGGCCCGCCGACGATTTTTTCTGGCCCGCGGAGCCTTCCCTAAAGATTAAAAATGATTTTGAATGTTGTCAAAATGTAATAAAAAGCGAAAAGTGGACATTGAATCAAGATCATTTCGCGATATTTGGAATTTTCTAGGAATTGGCTGACCAAGCCCGGAGCTCCCTGTTAGATAACAACCCAATTTCGCTGAGGAGCTTTGACACCCTGGCCCGCCACTTACTAGAAAATGTTCGTGCTGGCCCGCCACTTGTTAGAAGATGTTCAAACAGGCCCGCCACTAAAAAAGGTTTGACACCCCTGCACTATAGCGTAGCTAAGTTCAATGTGATCTCACCGGATCGAATGCCCATGCGTAACTTGCATAACTTGCAAAACTTGCATAACCGGCTGCTATTGCTTGTCGATGCTTTTCTGCCAGATGATGATGACGATTATTTCGGAAAGAACCTTGACATTTTATTTGACTGGCGCCGCCTGGCGAGTGTCTACTGCCATCTGGCGAATATCTTTGACAGCGGACGATTCGTATACGAATGCAACAACGACGAATGGAAGTCAAAGTGTCACGTGGGTCTACCGGAAGAATGAACTTAGACTGAATGCAGGGCTTATAATGTGGCAGGACGGTCATGGACGGCGTCCATGCACTTATTTTAAAATCTGAATGCCGTCCGGCCACTTATTGGCCAGCACAGCCTGAAAGGGTAAGGGGCGCCGTGGCACTTCTTTTGGAAAGATAAGGAGCGTCCTGGCACTTCTTTTGGAAAGATAAGGAGCGTCCAGGCTCTTCTTTTGGAAAGATAAGGAGCGTCCAGGCACTTCTTTTGGAAAGGCAAGGGGCGTCCAGGCGCTTCTTTTTCCGCACTTTAAGCACTGAGTGAGGGCATGTGAGTGGAAGACGAGAAAGAGGAAGATACTGGAGAGGCGTGAAAATGTAAATGTAGCGGAGAAGGCGGATGCTGAAAACAGTAATGGGGCGGAACGGAAAGATCATCATCATGAACCGTGGGCTCATCGCCCGTAGGTGTCTGACGCCATTTTCACCATGTTCTTCCACTGTTCCCTTTCCAGTGTGATGTGACTCAGCTCTTGCAGTGATGTTCCGCACCAGTCTGTTAAATCATCCGCCCATTCTCCACGAGGTCGCCATCTTTTGATTTTTAATGGAGGTATAAGAACCTATAACATGGAAAAACTAGGTGTGGAAAAGGACGTGAAAACGTATGATGGGACTAAGACTGAGAACGATTAAGAGGGAGAAAGAAATGAATGAAAGACGAAGAGGAATGCATTTGCAATGGAAATGGCAGTCTCTGTTCTGAGTTAGATTTCCCATCTGGTTTCTCACCCACTAGCACCAATGCCACTAGCCAACGAATGATAAAACCAAAACCAATGATAAAAAACGCTAGTGTGGAGTGTGGTGTTGTTTGGTTCCGAAACCTAGACCATGAGAAAAGAAGACATAAAGAAAATCAAAGCGTTTGAAATGTGGACTTGTAGAAGAATGGAGAAGATCAGCTGGACGAAACACAGAACAAACGAGGAAGTGTTGGAAAGGATAGGAGAGGAAAGAACAATGATAAAAACAGACAGAGAAAGACAAATGAAATGGATAGGGCAAACGTTAAGAGGAGACAAACCTGGCAAAAAGGAAGGACAAATGGAGGGGAAAAGAACAAGAGGAAGACCACGACAGATGTTGCTGGACACGTTGATGACGAGGATTGGATACCAAAGACTAAAGGAGAAGGCCCAGCGGAGGGAAGAGTGGCGACATTGGACAGCCGAACCTGCCTAATACAGATAACCAGAAGAAGAGCACCACCATCATTTGTTTTTATTTCATATCGTAAATTGTAATCTTGAAATTGACAGATATATAGCTTAATTTCAATCATATAGGCGTACGGGAGATTTCAGCAGTGGGGGTCAAAGATGTCACTTCTGCCCGAAAAATAAATCTCGTGGTGGGAAATACTATTTTTCCCCGACAAAAAAGTTGAAATATGTCGTGAAAAATACAATTTTTTCGTATTTTCCCGGATCTGCTTGCCCGGAAAAACAGACTTGCCCGAAATTTGGGGGGCATTTGCCCCTGTGGACCCCCCCGCCTCGTACGCCTATGATTTCAATTATTTTCGTCCTTTGATCTTCAATAGACGTCTAAATATGCTTTTCTTCGGGGGGTTCATTGACCGGCACCAGCATTAAAATGACGGGATGCGTTGGTGTAGTGGGTATGTTCGTTGCCTTGCAGCCGAAGGGTTGCAGGTTGGAATCCACCTCAAATCGCCGAATAGGGACCTTGAACAAGTCCTACACTCGAATTTTGCTCAGCGCTTCGGTGTGAACTAGCCTAACCACCGTGCACCACGTGGACTATAATTGTGGAGCTGAAAACATCGTCGTTCGAATGTGTGTGTTTAAAAAAATTTATTTTCACTGTGGAAAACGGTGTCTATCATATCGTGTAGGGATTCAATTCATTTCTACCTTCCGTTAAAGAAACTCCCAAAACCCTGGTTTCAGCAAGTACATGTAATTTCTTACTTTGAAGAAAGTGATAATAATCATGGGCGCCCGCACATAGGGGCAAGAAGGGGAGGCACTTGCCCCTCCTGGAAAATTGAAACCTATTTTTTCACTACTACTTTTGGGGTTTATAACAAATTTCTTCATATTAGAGAATTAAAAAGCCTACTTTTAACTAATACTTTTCGATTTTTAAGCAAATTTCCTTGCAAAAAGAAGCAATTCATATTAGAAATTTTAAACAGTGAAACTGAAAAAATTACATCAAGAAACCTCTGTGAAAAATACCTAGCCTATGCATGTTGTTAACTCTCCGCTTTGCATTTTTTGTCCTCCTGCTAATTTTTTTAACGTTGACCATCGTGTTTTGCCCCCTCCTGCAAACATTTCGGCGGGCGCCCATGATCATAATTGTCTGAAAAGTAACGATTAGGTTTATTATGTTTCAATAATGGCCTACATAGAAGTCTCATTTAATAGAACTGTAAAAATCATAAAGAACAATGACGGAAGATGTGATGAAAAACTAGAAAACAAGCATGAAAACTAAAGGAGAATTTGATTTTATAAAACAGTTTTGCTGTTTTGTAAAAAAAATTGACGATAAAATTATATGACTTTATTTCAATGCCCTATGATGATTTTACCCTTAGATTAGTGTTCGTCAAGTCAAAAAACATATGTAAACGACACTAGCAACGTTATGTCGACAATTTTTATGAATGTTTTAGAAACAGGACGCCATTAAAAATCCGCAATTTTGAGTCATAAGGGCAACTCCGAATAATTCCACGGCTTAATAGTTAAAGCTGTGAGAAACCATCCAGAGTTAGTCTACGAGGGAAGATGCCACAAAAATTGAAAACAAGCAATGGAAATGAAGATAGTCTACATTTCTGTTTTTTTCTCTCTATAAATTTCGCTGTTTTGAAGTCAAAAATAATGACCTTGCTGTGGCCTCTTGATGCTTTATGGTGATTTTGACTTCAGATTCGTGTTTATCGAGTTAGAAACACATAGAAACGGCACTAGGCCTTTGACACGACATGACATGATATGATATTTATCATAGATGTAAAAAACGACGGAAACGGAATAAAAACGGGAAACAACGTGGTTTTATTAGAAAAAAAACGAAAAAACCCCCAAAAATGGAGACGGAATTTTTTTGACTTTGTTACATCTTAAACTAGGCCTACATCTTAACTTTAAAAAACATGCTTATTTACAGGCATAGAAGCGTACGAGGCGGGGGTCCAGAGGGAACAAATGCTCCCCAACTTTCGGGCAAGTGTGGTTTTTCGGGCAAAACAGACACCCGAACGACTAAAAAAAGGTCATCAACTTTTTCCGGATAGATTTTTCGGGGCAGATGTTCAATCTTGCCCCCCCCACTGCTGAAAACTCCCGTACGCCTATGCTTAGGCTACAGGGACCTACTGCATGTAGGCCCTATCTCTTAAATGTTGACGTTAAGGGATTAAATAATGACACCAGTTAGCTGAATCTTTGAGAGTAGGCCCTAGGCTGAAAGCGTAAAAATATCAGAAAAATAAAATTAAGGAAAATAATAACAGACAGTAAATAAATAAATAAAGCTACATAAAGAATAAAAAAAATAATAAAACAATGCGAAAAATATAAAAAAAAACTTTTAAACGAGGTTTTTTGGGAGCGAATAAAAAACGAAAAAACCGTTTTAAACAATTATGATAATTATTTATAATAATTTCATAGCCATGGGACGCCATTTTGAAAACAAATTCACCATTTTGAATGCTAAGGGAAATTTCGGATGGCTCCCCTTCATAAAATGTTCTCTTATGACCTAACTACAACTGCTGTCTACAACTGCTACAACTGTCCAAGCGACAACCAGTTTTCAAAAACTGCAGCATATTAACCAATTTGCTTTGTACCGCCTGGACTTTAACTCCCCATGCATTTGTGCGTTACTATTAATTTTATAGAACCGTTAATAAATTTAAACTATAACAGCTTGCTTGCGCCGTTCGAGTAGGCCTACATTAGTACAAGGCCGCAGCTAGGGGTGTTTTGGCTGTTTGAACACACCCCCCCCCCCCAATGGAAAACGGGAAAAATATAATGCATTTATTAGCACTTAGATCTAATGTAAAAACCATGAAATAAAATCATGAAAACACCCCCCCCCCCCCCAATGAAAAATGTGAAAAATAATAGAATGCATTCACTAGCACATAAAGAAAAACCATGAAATGGTAAGAAAGCCGTTCCCGACGATTAAAAAAAGGTCGTCAGAAATTCGCCCCCGAAGAAACACCCACCCACCCAAATCAAATCCTGGCTGCGGCCTTGCTCGAGTATCTGAATACTTAACCCAATAAGAATTTTATCTCATGACACGACTCGTAAGTCTTAGTGATTATTTTGGTATAGCCTAATTATTTGCATTCTGACTGCATTGGGCTTGAAGTAGGCTACTAAGCGTGCCTAATGGGCCTCCCACAGCAGACAGGTTATCTACTGGGGTGACTAGGCCATCATACACTCATATTTATTATTAAGTCAACATTTCACACCGCAGTATGATTACAAGTAAGTTAAGTACGTAGCCCAGTAAGTAGTTTACAGCATGTGACTATGAACGGGTGATTGGAAGCCGCTGCGGAGTCGCATTTAACTGGCAGCCATGCAAGGCGTCCGTCACGTCTTAGTACAGCTAATTTAACCATCGCCCCTATAGATCTAGTGTAAGGCTGTTTCGACACTTCGGATCTTTGCGGGAATCGAACCCTCGTCAATGTTGATCTTCTGCTTTGAGTGTCGTGTCAGATTATTATACAACACAGTACAGAGTGTCATACGGTTGTACAATTATAGGCCTACCTGCGACATGGGAAGCAGCTGGACCAGGTGTTGGGTATAGGCGCTGAGAACTGGGAGACCGCTGCAGATATATGTAGCTGGTCCCCTAGACCTGTCTGACAATTATTAATTGTCTACTCCTTCGGCAGTTCACCTTGGTCTCCCTCCCTCTACCCCTCGCCGAAGAACCTTGATTCCCTCCCCGCTCTAAAGGAGGGGGCAACAGTACTGTAGCAGCAGATTGTACACTGGGTGGGTTGTATTGCAGCGATTTAATTTATTTTAAGTAATTCCAGACACACTGTGTAACCTACATGTACAGTACTGTGTAGGATCAAGATCAATTGACACATGTATTCCAAGAACCTTGGTGTAGGATTTTCGGAAGTAGGCTATTCATGAAATACGAGATTCGTCAGAGTGCAGGTAACAAGACAGACAAAGTTGAAGACGTTCAAGTTTCATCCACTCAAAGCAGATATATATATATATATATATATATATATATATATATATATATATATATATATATATATATATATGTATAAAGGATTTAAAATGGTCTCGACTGTGGCCTTTGAACCATGGATTGATTCATCCAGCAAACAACGACAGTCACATCGTCATTATTCTGTAGATACAATGCGTTATTTGTCTTTAATCAAAGATAAAATGTGACCTATGACCCTACGACTAAGATAAGCACTCCTTTACTGTAATTAAAGACACGCGATTAAAATAATATCTTGTTTGATATGCTTGAGTTGATACATGTAGGCCTACTGTGCACATTATTAAGACGTTTGTCGGTAGGATATAGGCTAGCACTGCTGTTACAGTTGATGGTAGATTATACAATAGAATTGACTCAGTGTTGAACGGAACAGTGCAAAAGATTTCTATTCTTAATATTAGTCGTGATTGGTCATTGTAACAACATAAAGATTACCTGGATTTTATTGCCTGTCAAAGGATGACTTCATGCAACTTTTCTATTTCAGATGTGGTTTCCAATGACTCACTTTGGGCGACGCTCAACGTTGTCAGAATAATTTTGAAATAATTCGAAACCTTTTGTGTTTTATCTCGACTACACTCCAGCAGAAAACATGCGCACTGGATTGACTGGAATGATGACAATTTTCGCAACAGCTCTAGTTGTCACGCTTGTATATTATAGTCTAAACGACGCAAGACTTATGCCTCTCTCTTCATTAGCAAGGCAATTTGATGAAACGAGAAAGTCATAAACTTTAGAGAAGATCTTCTCCGTCGATCTATCAGGTGAATTCAAAAGCTCAAGACATCTAGCGTCATCTTTCGATGTTATGGAAGCATTAAAACGGGATGGCCATTCACCTGTATGCGTCTCAGTAAACAGTTCAATGACGAGGAGCGACTGGGATATCCTGCTGTCAAAGCTATATGGCTTATCAGAACACAAAGAAACTATTCCTGTGGTTGGTGTTAACTCAAATCATTCCGTTAAGTCGAATAGTACACGATCTCCGGTTAGTAGGCCTACCTTAAGAAACAATAATTCAAAGAGTGCGAAAGAATTGCAATTGCGATCAGATATTGCATACATTGCAAGCAAGACGAATCTCTCGATCTCAACAAGCAAGCCAGAAATCGGAGGAAGGAAATCCGATTACTTAGAAGAGGTAAATGAAACGCAGCCGGTTTATAAAGTTCCCAACGTGGTTCACTATGTCTTTCTGGGAACCGACTTAAGCTTCACGTTTATCAATTACCTCAGTTATCGTAGCGTTGACAGATTCTTAAAACCAGACCAAATATTCGTTCACGGGGACAATATTCCAAAGGGTATTTGGTGGAATCGCACCATCGACGAGGTTCAGAATATATACCATGTCAAAAGAACGTACTCGAACAAAGCACCCAACGGTCAACCTTACAGATATCCAGCTCACATATCGGATTACATGAGAGCAGAAATATTGCTGAGTGAGTAGCGATTGAATAATTATACATTGACTTTGTTCAGCATGATCTATCTCAAAGGCACTCTATTGCCGAAAACGCAAAACACCACTTTTTGATTTTTTCGGTTTGAATTGCTGCACTTGAATATCTGCCTTTATGATATGTAATTCTACACCAATGCGATGTAGAAAAGCATTTTGTACGGCGCCCCAATGCGAATCTTACATTGCTTTCATCGACAGAAAAATCTTCTGAATGAGGCATTTAAGGAACGGGTGCAAGCACATTTGCAACACAGTATGGTCAAGCAATCTTTCCTTTCCACGTAAACTGAACGAATTGTCCTTGCACGGTTAAACGACAACCTTTACTCTAGTTTACTCGTCAACCACTCCAGCCTTAATAAGCACCATTTCACAACACATGATAGGCTAATGACAAGTTTAGTGAAGCTGTTATGCATGCATACAAACATGCATACATACTTCTCGCCGGTAGCCTACAGTAAGATTCTTTGACATCTTCGGTGCATTAGGCACCGTTGACCGCAGCCTCCTTCTTCATCGACTATACTCTCTTGGTTTATGGTATCTGGACCTGAAGTATCCCCTATCATATCACACATAGCGAGCGAACAGGTGCAATTTTTGAATGAGGACAGTGTCTCTATATTTAGAAGGATATAAAATGTAAGTCTAGGACCAATCGACAATAAGTTTTGTGTATGCATAGACCGTATGCGTTTAAGTCCCAAGCAGCGTAAGACAGATCATGTTGTAAGAAGACACCTTGTGCATGAAAGCTGTTTATAATACATAGCAATAACGATGATGGCGCTTAGTTCCCAGGTTCACTCCTCTCTGTTCTTTGAGAACCTCGAAACTGTCTTATTTAACCGTGGTTGGGTCGGGAGCACTTCTGAGTAGCCTACCTTCAAGAGGAGCTATATAAAATTCTCTAAATGAAATGAATGAATAAAATAAACAAAGAAAGTCTTTTCTTTGTAGGGTACGGTGGAATCTATCTCGACGCAGATGTCCTCGTTGTCAAGTCCTTCAATGATCTTCGTCAGTTTTCTTTTGTGATCGGTCGTGAAGATGAGTATGCTCTATGTAACGGAATAATGGTCGCCGAAAGAGGCGCTCCCTTTCTTCGGCTTCTCCTGGAACAGTATCACTCCTACCGAGGACCTGAGGAGAGTTGGGCTGATAAATCTGTCTTTAACGCCGACAAGCTGGCTCGTCTCTTTCCACATCTGGTTCACGTCGAAGAGAAGTCGCTGGACAGACCCAACTGGAAAGAAATAGTTCAGATCTATGACGGATTGTACAACTGGACGCAGAATTACGCCATCCATACGTGGGTCAGACTATGGCCAAAGGAAAAGCGACCCAATGGAGTCGAAGACATACTGACCAAGGACACGACTTTCGGAGAAATCGCCAGACTCGCTCTATTCGGGCATAGCCGGTGTGTTGGACCGGCCATAGGCACAGGCAAAGCAGGAAGTTGCCTGGGGCGCCACAGTCAAGGGGGCGCCATTTCGCCCAAACTGTGTTTAGCTGTTTTATATTTTTCGTTTTTTGGCCATTTTGTATTCCAATTTCCAATGATATTTTCATTTGAACTGAAGACGTTTGCATTTGGACGAAATAATTCAAAGTAGACCTAATAAATTTATCTCATCGCTCGGTTTCTAGTAACTTAATTTCAGCCATTGCAAAAATTGGGTTTTAACAATTAAAATTTAATTGCTTTGCGCGTGTCTGAAGCTGACACAATGACACCTTTCGACTGAAAATGCCTACAAATTGATGAAGTAATTTAAAATTTAATCTCGTTTTTATCATCCCAAAATAAATTCACCCAAACCAGTCTATTTATGTACCAGACTACCAGTACCACAACAATTTTCTTTCTTCTGGTTTTTCATCCGACTATAACCAACTTCAACCCTCCAAGGTAACTAGAGGATAATAGACATGGGCGGAGTTTAGTTTCCGTTCTTGGGAGAGGGGTTAACCCCGAATCTGGGCCTTCTTAGGGGGGGGGGCTAAAAAAGATACCATTTTCATGGTAAAAAAGTTGAATATGGGCCTTCTGGGGGGGGGGTAGCCCTCCCTAGCCCTTGATAAACTCCGCCCATAATAATAGAGCCTACGTCTACTGGAAAATAATTTGCCAGCCTAACGTACATAATTATAGCAATAAAACCACTGTTTCACGATTTTCTGCACGCTCACCACTTCATCATTCACCTCCTTCCTGTACACTACTCCTATTAATGGTTTTCATTTTTAGTCCCACCATAATCCTTTTCTCCCACTCTCTCCTCCTTTTTCGCATCCTCGTTTCCCCCACCCCGTGTAGTTCCTCCTATCCATCCCCTCCACTTCATTGCCGTCTTTCTTATCTACTTCCTTCACCGACCGGTACGCATTTAATGAAAATACACATGGAAATTGAACCATGGAAGTCCCGCAACCAATCAGACAATGAGCTTGAATTTGCCTAATGAATATTCATAACGCAGTATGTCATTAGCGACAGCCATTGGTTGCGGGTGTCCCTTGGATCAAATTCCATGTGTATTTTCATAAAATGCGACCGGTACCGTCGTTTCCGCCGTCTAGTCCGTCTATTTCAATTTCACGCAGTGGCGTTGCCAGGATTTTATGATTGGGGCGGGGTTATGGCCTGGCTGGATGCCTTTCCTGACACCAACCAGATAGTATTACAGTCAATAAAAAGGGAATAAAGTAACAAACAGATATTTTTTTATTTAGGTGGATGAATAACCTTTTAAAACACTTTTTCTAGGCCAATGGGGGATTTAACCCCCTAAAATCCACTGCTTTCACGTCCTTCACTCCCCTCTCCCTCACTATAAATTTCATCCTTTGTTAGTCAAGTAACACTCTGAATTAATTTCAATCGTCGTTAATGAGTTCGTAAACAAATCGCCTGCAGTCAAAGATATTCGCTAGATGGCAGTAGACACTCGCCAGGCGGCGCCAGTCTAACGAAATTTCATGGATATAATTTTCGAATCAATCGTCCTTATAATTATCGTCTGGCCGGAAAAACATCGACAAGCCGGTTACCATGCAGGTTATGCAAAGACATATTTTGAACCATTGATCTTCGTTAGGCCACAATACATCGACTATCATGATACGAAATCATCGTCGTCGTCATCATGATCGTTTCCGCCGCCACCGTTGTCGTCGTCCTCCTCCTCCTCCTCATCATCATCGTTATCGTCATCATCGTCGTCGTTGTTATCGTCATCGCCATCGTCATAGTTATCGTCATTGCCATCGTCATCGTCGTCGTCGTCATCATCATCGTCATCACCACCACCACCAATGGTCCATCATCGTCGTTGTAGACTTAATTGTTGTCGTTGTTGTGGTCATATTAATCACCTTTAGCAGAGCACAAACAACAACAACAACAACGACAACAACATCAACAACAACACTATCATCCTCTCACTACTTCCTCACGCCCAACACTCCGACACGCACACGTGCACTCACCCACTCATCAATTCCTCACATCCTTATAATAATTATCATCGGCATCGATCAGGTGTACGTATAGTATTACAGTGAGCAGGTGATTAATTAACCCTCATCCGAACAAGCGAAAATCCAACTTAATTTGAACAAGGGGGGTCTGGCCAGACCCCCCGTTTTAATATAGGTTCTTCATAGGTAACAGTGTTTTTTATATGCCAATTTTGTAGGATGATATCAGAATGACTAAAAACAACAATGTATTAGTCTCTCTATGCAACATAAATAATTTTTATGATGAATTTTAGACTACATGTTTAGTAACATAATTTGCGATGGTTTGTCATACCTGTTTCATGGACTCAATAACTGTCCATCTATAAAATTTGAAAAATCAAATAAAGAAATCATAATTCTAGTAATATTAGTATTAAATGATGTTAAATTCAAAGTCAGTATGACTGTTTTATATAAAATATCTAGAGAAAATTAATAGAATATGCCTTCACCTAAATTGTAATCATATATCATAGTCCATTAGCTGTTGCTGTCGGGTTTGTATGTCGAATGATGATGTCTCTCATCTCATTGGTTAGGAGACTGTCAAATCTATCTTGAATATACTCATATAATGTGTCCGTATTCTTTTATTCCACATTTTTTGCTTACTACATTGTGCAACAGAGCACATCCTTTTTACAATGCATTGTCTGCCAAACATATCCGGATCTTTACTTGTATTCAGGTCTCTCGGCTTCATCAGTATCAACAGTTTCGTCATCACCATCTTTACTATAAAGTCCAGTCTCATCATCATGTTCATCATCATCTTCAATTTCAACACTGTTTTGATCATAAGAAACACCTGAAGGTTGTTATTCAGGCATTGGTATCTTTTCACGTTCACATTCTTTGTTATTGCTCTTATTGTCGAAACTGTCAACATTATACAGTATCCGTCAGTATTATCTTCCTTATCACTCAACCGATTTGGTCGCTTAGATATGCTAATTGTAGCTCATCCATATAAGGAACAAAGTCATAAAAGCAATTTGAGAAACTATCACCTTTAAAAAAGTTGTGCACGAAATATATGAAGGGGGGTCTGGCCAGACCCCCCCTTGTTCGGATTAGGGTTAAGCCAGGTATATGACCCACCAGGGCGCACTGCCATGTCGCTCTGGGCGTTTACATTGGAGACAAGGCCACGCGGATTCCTCGGTCAATAGCAATAATTGTTTGTGATTATAATGCTAGAGCAGCGGTTCTCAACCTTTTTAGTGCGGCGACCCCTTGGTGACATTCCGAAAGTTGTGACGACCCCCCAGCAACAAAATTGATTGAGTTACCCTTCCTTCACTGCATTTTTGTACTACCATTGTCCATTGTTATGCATTTTCACTTCACAATTTGAAAATTGCTTGTGGCAATACGATTTCTTGGCTCTTGCGATTGTGAGAGCAGCCTATTCGTCAGTCAGAAGTTGAAATTTCATAAATCTATTTAGGAGAATCTATTTAAGAATTTTTTCCATTTTCCATTTTTTTTAAGTTTTCACATTACAATGGTGGCATTTTAGGCTGCCATTTTAGCACAATTGCTCATCACTTCAGTGCTGATAGTCGTGGTTTAAGACTTCAAAATTGTCCCCATCCATTGTTTAAAAAAATCTAATTTCCACACTGCATTTAAAGCTGCCATCTCATCAAAATTTCTCATAATTTCAGTTCTGAAAGATAAGGCTCAAGACTTTAGTAAATGCTCCCTCCCTATTTAAATATTTTTAAACTTCCCCACTGTAGTTGCTGTACTTCACGTTAGGCTGTCAGCTTAAAAATTGCTATTTGTTCAATTCTGTTAGGCTAATCATGGTTTAAGATTTAAGTGTCGCCCCAATTGCAACATTTCAAGCTATTGTCTTAACAAAATTGCTAATGGTTTCATTGCTCAGAGACGCGGTTTAGGTTTTCAATAAATAATCCCTCCGGTTTATTGATTTTTTTTGTTTGCAGACGTAATGATGGCATTTAGGCTTTAAGCTGGCATCTTATTACAAAATTGCTCATCATGCACGGATAAACAGGAAGCAACACTGTAGAAATTGATTATGTTCGCGAAATATTTATAACATAATTATTGAAGATAAAAGCAGCTCTGTCATTCTTTGAGCAAACCGAATATTGTTTCATTTTTTAATAGTGGTAGAAGTGGAATTTACATTTTAGAACTAACATGGCAAAAATAAAATTAGTTGCTGCAATCTATATAACGAATGAATTATAGCAGAAGCACAGTATAAGTAAAATTATTTTAAGTTGCTAGATGTACATAGTAGATAAATCGTTGAAATTTCTAGTACTTTTTTTTTACAAATTTTGAAGGGTCCAGGCGACCCCTGGCAAATCGTCAGGCGACCCCCGTAGGGGTCGCGACCCACAGGTTGAGAACCGCTGT
>OX243824.1:10833219-10910410 GCA_945859605.1 Lumbricus rubellus | reverse complement strand
CCATTACAGCAACTCCAGCGCATAATATATATATATATATATATATATACATATATATATATGTACCGTGGTATAATAGTCATCATCACTCGCAGGAGCAGAGGTCTGCTGCCGCTGCTGCTGTTGTGTTTTAATGAGTCATGTTTTGATCTGACTGGCTCGTATTAAGTATTTGTTTGTATACGTGCACTTGTTATAGCGCCCCTTCAAGCTCTCTCCACTCAGAGGCGCTCCCGATGCAGAGCGGACACTGCATCAAAGTTTCACGCCGAAGCGCTGAGCAATTGCGAGTGAAGGACTTGCCCAAGGTCCTTACGCGGCGAGATAGATTTGAACCTCAAACCTTCCGGCTCCAAGGCAACGACGCCACCACTACACCACCCCCATGGATGCGCTGACCGTGGGAGGAACAGGCGGCAAAGGAGAGGACTGGCCGCCCGTCTTCCAAGAAATTAAGTCGTTGACATTTCATAACGACGGCTGTTACAGGGTTAGATCTGCTACAGTATCACAAGCCTTATCATGCAGGCGGCGAAGCGTTTTCTCTGTTACTGAACCTGTGGTATAATCTATGCCTGCTGCCAAGGGTTATCCTAAAAAAGAAGATGTTAACGGCAATCAACTCTGTCGCCATCTCGTGCATTATTTAGAACTTGTTACATGTCTGACGACACTGCCATATCAAAGATGATTAGTGTCGCCCCTCCTATATCCAGGCTTGGGACTGGCACTGGCAGAGATCAACGAGTTGCGGAGTTGCATTATTTAGAACAAGTGACGGCCGTTTTATATGGAGAATGCATGGGAACGGTTTTGGCTGTTGGACTTCATGACTCTTAGGGGTGAGCTACATTGCATGGTTATTGTCAGAGCTTCCTAAAGTATGGCAGACGGTCATGGACGCGTCCAGGCGTTTATTTTCATATCTCTAATCCGTCCTGCCACTTATAATTATTTGGCTAGCACAGCATGGAAAGTAAAGCAGCGTCCAGGGACTTTTTTTACACTTTAAGCGCTGGTTATTGTGCTGGATTGCTAACCCAGAAATCACCGATTAGCCGACTTACATGTAGATTCCCCACCGCACCGATTCCTCTTTTATTTTTTCTCTCTCCTTCCCATCTTTCTATTCCCCAGCCTCCTTCTCTTTCATCTCTTCTGCTTTCTCCCCTCTCTTCATCCCTTCCTTCTTCTCATCATCGACATCATCATGATCATCATGATCATCATGATCATGATCATGATCATGATCATGATCATGATCATCATCATCATCATTATCATCAGCAGCAGCACCACCACCACCACCACCATCATCATCATCATCATCATCATCATCATCATCATCATCATCATCGTCATCATCATCATCATCAGCAGCAGCAGCAGCAGCCTACTGTTCTTGATCCCGCGTTCTTCCCGTTCCTATCAAATACCTAAGTACTTCTTTTCTGTCTTCTTGTTCTTGCTCCGTTTCTTCTTGTTCTTCTTCTTGTTCTTTTTCCCTCCTGCTCTTGTTACACATGACCCTTCGCGAATGGGGAAGAAGGAAAGAGAATGTCTCTCCGATTAATCATTTCGCCTAACAGTACTATCGCGGCGCCAGAGAGGCTGTTATTCTATTAAGCCATGCGTCTGCCACAGCTTCCATCAGTGTTTTAGAATCGAAGAACTAATTAGCACGTAGTCGTAAAGAGATGCACGTGCTGTGTCCTCGCCCAAACACCCCCCCCCCATCCCCATCCCACCCGGGCCACCCCCCACACAGACAGAAGCTGCGATTGGCATTCGGGATTGGTGAGATAGGACTTATACAGGTAGGAGGATCGGGAAAAAACAATCGCACCGAATGGAGTAAGGTTGCTGAGGGGTTTCGTGCATGGGTTACAGTACGAGACAAGGAATTGATTCCTCAAAATTTGGAGTGGGCTACACCTGTATGTATGTATGTATGTATTGTATACGCATGATATGCGCGTATTAATGCTTGAATGAATGTATAAAATTATGCATGCTAGTTTGCTTGTACAATGTACATGTACATGTACGTAAGCTTATGTGTCGTGTAAGTGCAAGTATTTGAGAATTGATGCATGGATGTATTTACGTGTTGAATATATTGTAACCGTTTATTTACCTCTACATAATTTAATCAGTGTCTCGCTCTGAAATGATTTCAATAGAACATAGATTGATTAATTGATTGATTGATTAATTGATTGATTTATTAATTTATTGATTTATTAATTGATTGATTAATTGATTAATTAATTAATTAATTAATTGATTAATCGATTGATTAATCGATTGATTAATTGACTGATTAATTAATTGATTGATTGATTGATTGATTGATTACTTTATTGGTTGATTTCGCGTGTATACTCACGTGCGTACGTTTTTTACCTGTGCATTTCTATAGCTCCATGGGAACCAGTTACCTTATTAGCAATTGTAAACTTCACATTTCTAAAGCTCTAATCAAAGCTAAGCACAGGGCACCACCTTATTCACGAGCGCTGCACCGATCCTTGCCTCATGCATACCTGGTAAGGTCCATTGAACGCCTGTGCTATAGGAAAGCAACGCAACCGTTTCTATCGATCGAATACACCTATGCGATGATGATGGCTATCTAAGCACCTGTGTGCTACAGTGCCTGCCTCAAGCTCAGCTTCATCAGCAGCCATGCGTCGCTCGAATGCACGGCTCAGTGGCAGGTTGAACACGGAACAAAACATAGGCATCGAAGGCCTGTTATTATAGTGCTGGAGACTGGCAGTGTACACTGTACACTGTGCAGGCCTATATGCAGGCCTTTTATAGGAATACGCTATGTACTGTGCTGTCTACGATAAATGGAACAATGGTTTCTAACTGGGGTAGGTTGGATTACTTACGAGGATTTGACTGCGTATTAGGGTTGTAGTCGAGGTAAGCCTTTTTAGAGTTAAAGGTATATATACGGAGTGTATCCTACCCACTTTGCATATATATGTGTTTAATATGGTATACTGTACAACAGTGTACATGAAGGTATACAGAATGCAGCCTAGTCACCTCATACATAAATTATATGCGTTTAGTAGATATGGTATAAGCTTACAGCCTTACACTGCTAAAATTAATGACCTGTGGGCTGACCTAGGCATGCAGCTGTAGAGTGTAGTCACCTCTAATTTCGCCGCCACAGCCCTGCTGAGTAGGTTACTATTTCGCATGAGACACCCATGAATCACTGCTGAACTGTATCGCTGGATGGTAAGCTGCCGATTAACGACTCATTTTCTCCGATCCAAGGATAGTACAGCGAAGAGGACATCAGCCCATATTGCTCTACTCTCCTGGGATCGGAGAAAATGCTTCAACGACTGTGTGTTACAACGAAGACTAGCATTGCCCTGCTACTTTATATATCATTGGGACTGGCACTACCAGGGTAATGCATGCAGAGTTCACGTATAATTTATATAGAGAGTTTTTCAATGCGTATGCTTATATGCGGGCATTCGTTCATGCATGCACTGGAATGAAAATGATTATTATTGATGCGAGGAAGGGTGTCATGCCGAATGTGCGGTTGGATAATAAATATTTTCTTCCGATTCCATTAAATTTTCGTCGTTTTTCGTTCACTCGACCATGAAACTCGGACGAAATGAATCGAGAAATGAATTTTTCTGAGTCTCGTTTCAACGAATTTTTTTTATTAAACATTAACTTTTCTACAGGGTGCGCCAAAAAAAGACACCCTAGGTCAAAAAACGGTGGGTGGCCTCACTGAAGGTGATATAACCTTTGTTCCGTTTGAAATATTTTGATGATATCTGGGCATCATGTGTAAATATGAATTGTCTCTAAGACCGTAAAATTTCATTTCGAAATTCCTACTTTTGGCCAAGATATTGGCAAAAAACCTAGGGGGTATTTTTGGCGCACCCTGTATATAAGTGTTCTGTGAACGACACCACAGCGATATAATATTATGTTCCTGGAACCTCTTTCTGACTTTCGTTTGCAAAGACATATCAAACGTTTTATCTTTTTCTCTGTTCGTTTCCGGCTAGGCTTTCGATGATGACTGACGACACAACTTGTATCGGATCCTCTAGAAAGGATCTTCGTTCCGTTCATTCGTAACCGCAACAATGGCCGTGTAGCTGAGAGAGGACGTTGCTTCTGATCGAGTCAGGTATGGTTTTAATTGGATATGTATACGGCGTAAGACAACTATACATGTAGGTTCTATCTCTTTTTAGATCATTATACGAGTATACGGCTACACTGCGTTGATTATGCAATGCATAACTATAAATTATTGTCGTCTGGATGCAGAGTTGAGCTGATGAATTGAGAGATATAATATATTTATATATATATATTGTTGGGACTGGTCCTCCATCCCATCGTATCGTCCTTCTCTCATGTGCACGTATAGTTATAAGGCGCACCCCGTTTAGTGTTAAGGATTGTTGAGCAGTATAAATAGAAATGCTTTTCGGTTGAAGGCCGAGACCGGTATTAGTTAAGTTGAGTGTTGGAGTGCACCTATGTTGGTGTCACGTTTTGTACCCTTTGTGGTCAGTTACTTCGTTCGTGTGTGTCTCCTTAGTGAGCACGTATTTAAGATTTGCCGGTTCTCCAATTTTAGCCTTCCTCGTTGGAATGACGCTTGTATTAAATGATAGATTAAGTACGCTTTCGGAAGATTCCGACTTCAGACGTGTGTGTTCGTTCTGGGTATTTGTGAGTATCGTTTCAATTTATGTTCCATTGTACATAGTGTAAATAAACTTTAAACTTTTCGAATGACTTTTCATCTCTTTTCCATATACTCCTAGACAACTAGCTAACAATATATATATATACATTAGACATATATAATATACATATAAATTATGTATTATATATGTATGAATGATGGAAACTGTGATATATAATGGTTGCATGGCATAGGCCCTATTCCTGACATGTTAAATTTAACCTGGGATTCGTAATTAAGCGCATGGATTATACGACCGTTGGCTATGGTTTGGCTTGCAGCAATTAATTATCGATTGATTCCCTGGGCATTATGGTAATGCCACCGAAGGCTAGTAGGCCTATAATAGGCCTACACATCACGCATGATCTCAGCGTATACAATCATGGAATCGTTTGATGAAACTGTCTCTTCCCGGTGCGATTTACTTATATAAAGACAGACGTATATTGCATCTGTTCTGGTAGCTAGGTGAAGTATACATGTAGGTCTACCTCTGCATATTGGTCTGTTCTCTGTATTGGTCAAACAGGTGAGCTTGCTGTGAAGGTCTCACTGTACGCACTGGCCTACGCTCACGGTGCCGCTGGCAATGTTGGGCATTTAAAAATACTCGAACTGAGCCATTCAATGGAATTTTGGAACCGGTTGAAAATTTTAAATGGAGGAATAGCAAGAGAAACAGTGCGCATGTAACAGTGCATGGAACGGATAAAGTGACTGGCGTTACTGCGTATGCAGAATGACGACGCAGTAACTTATTATATCTGTTATTTATTAAATTGATTACATTTTATTGAAACTTATTACATTATCAATCCGTTATAATACTCGAAGCATTTGCTGTACGACGTTGGATTTTATTTCATGAATATCGGCCAAGATTAGACAACACAAGTCTGTTCAGATGCTTCTGAAAATGTATTTGCTGCAAGGAAGAAGAGGGTGTCAAACGCCTCAAATGAATCCAAGAAAATCAGCTGTTTAATGATGGTATACATGCATATTATTTATGGGCTACTGGTTTTAGTTGAAACGTGACAACCGATTCAGTGCGATGGTGAATAATATTGGTTTAATAATTCACACTTTGCACTGCATCTATTCATTTATATAGCGCCTCCAGAAGTGTACACTATTCAGAGACGCTGAATATGCCAATGCATTGTTATAGCGATTGATATAGGCCTAATAGATCTAATTGTATTGCATTGATATGTTTAATATTTTATATAGCGATCGAATCTCGCAGTGCGCACTAATTAGAGACGCTAATAACGATTGTGTATCGTTGTAGCGATGTCCCATCAGACCTGACACCATCTGACAATGAACTCCACTGATGTTCTCCTTGATTGGTCCGAATATCCATCCAATTCATCCCAATTCTTCCAGTTCCAAAACGCAACGTCATCCGGTGGTGCATCAGAGGTCACTGCCACAGCGAGCGGCGACCAATCACCGGCCTCCCATTTCGTCCTTCACCCGGCAGCAATGATTGGGGGCCTATCCGTCCAGACGGTGTCCTTCATCCTGCTGGGCGTCGGGGCAGCGGCCCCCATCCTACTGGTCACGTCCGTGGCCGTCGTACTGAGGCTGAGGCGAATGAGACGAAGGAGCCACTACTCAAAGTACGTCTTCAGTAACGACGACGACTACTGTACCGACGTCTGGCATGAGCACGGGGACGGCGCTGCTGGGGAGCCAGTGCAGCATCAGAGGAAGGCGGTGAACGGAAACAGAGCGATGGCAGTTGCATCGTTCTCGGAGGGCAAGCAGTCATCGTTCGACGTGGATGGGGTCCTCTGTGGTGAGAGATCCTCCGATGGTAGGTATCCGCTTAGCAGTCACGATCTGGACGCTGTCATCAAAACGTTCTTCGGATTAACGCGCGACGAAACGAAGACCAGTCCTTCTTCTACTACGTTCAAGGACACGACGGAGGTCCCACGGTCAACTCCGATGAACCTGGATCAACGGAGGAGCAACGAACCAAATGATGCAACAAACGGTGAAACGAAATCGCCGACGACTTTGTTGAATGTTCGTGCACTCGTGGAAGTGAGTGAACGAAACGAGAATGGTTGTGATACCGGTGACTTTTCGTACCGTATTCCGGGCAGTGGATCCATTCGGAAGGGCGCCCTGACGTCCGGACGTTTAGGAATTCCTCCAAACGGAGGCAGAGCGTCCGGAGAGTCTTCCAGGCTGAACTCGAGCGATTCCATTCGCCGTAGCGTCGATTCTTCCCTCAGCTATCGATCGGAAACCTATCAGATGTTTTTCCAAGCGGAAGAATTGGATTCGAAACCGGTAGACGACGGGGAAGAGGAGGAACATGGAAGAGGGGAGAACGGGAACGCAACGGGAAGCCAGGACACGAGTGTCTACTTCGATGCCGAGTCAAGTCCAAGCGTGTTCCGGAATTCCGCCACACCCAATTTAAACCATGATGCAATTTTACGTCACACCCTCTCGCCCTCTAACGTTTACTCGTCCTTTCGTCGCCAGGAGGCTGCAGCACTTCCGGTGTTTGGTGTGGAAGAGGAGCGGGTTCTGAGATGCCTTGACGAAGTTCTACTCGAGTACATGGACAATGTCGATGACTCTGATGCAAGGACGAACTCAGATGAAACGAGTACAACAGCGCACCTCTAAAATTAGCATTACTATACTCATAAAATCATATCGAATTGTTATTAGGTAATACCATATCGAGCTCACCAACGATATTAGGCTCATTAATCCATAATATCAACAAATAATATGTAATAGCATTGAGCTCACCAGTCTATTTCTTAACTAATATATCGCTGTCTGAACAGCATTTACAATCTTTATCATAATTCAAACAATCTGAAATTTTAATATACATTATACTCCGGCGAAACTCCGCTGACTCAGTTGTTTTTTCACATGCAATAAATTATTTAAATTATTCTGAAAACATAATTATATACTCATTCATTAATCATTATATATATTTATATTCCTTCATTCATTTTATGGACTTATTAGCCTATATAGCGTCCATTCAAGAAAGCTGCTCAGGAGCGCAGCCCTCTACGGCAAAAGAAAAGAGACGAAGAGATTTTTGAAACAAATTTTTATTCTTCAGATGCATTATACATTATACACAGCTTCGGAGGGCTTCTTTCAGGTGGTGTCAAATTATGTATGATATCATTATGTATAGGCCTACATATTCACATAGACATATTTATAAAATCTCTTGGGTTAAAGAATATGTTGTAAGTTTAGAAGGCTATGTCATTATGCTATCGATAGATGCAGTATAATATTTCTAATAGTACTTATAGGTTACTTCCATAGTCTATACTCATTTATTGGTCTTTGTAAGTTTCCATTGACAAATTACATAATTAGGCCTATTATGGCATATACAGACATTAGACAGAATTCTCAAAGTAAACGTAAGCTAAAACTCACGTAAATGTCCAACTAATTTTGATATTATCACAATTGTTAATATGACTCCTTTGTAATAATAATAATTTTCTTTTATTCAACAATTAGACCGCAACCGGTTAGACTACTGTACAGTGCACAGTTACTGTAGCCTACAATTAATTATGCAGGTGAAACAATTCCCAAGAACACAAATCACAGAATCCATAACTCTTTATAACTACTAACAGAAAAGACAGCCTGCAACGATAGTCGCTAATAGCAGCCTGCAAAGCACATCTATCCACAGGGGCTTCGGGATTCGATCTTGATAGCCTACATCTCGCTCTCCGTCCCAGTGTGTTATCCAATGCGAACACAAAGATAAAGAATCTCATGCTCCAGTTACTTGACAGCCTCCTACCGAATAAGGGTCAACTACAGCGAAGGTAGGCTAATTGTACATGTAGGGACTCAGATCAGAATGGAAGACCAAGTGAGAAAAGCAACTTTTCAAGTGTGTCAGTGAAACGTCAGCAGGATTTCTGTATCACGCCAGTTTCGACAGAACGTCAATATATCAAGAAGCGTTATTGCACGTGTAAACGAAGAGCCAGGGTATTGATTGCCTATTCAAATTTCTCAGCAGATGAGTGCCTAGATTGCGCAGTCAAGTGAAGACGTGTAGAGGCCATACTTGACCGTTCGGGGTGTAGGCTACCATTAATTGGGAATAGAAGGAGGAGGACGACAGCGGCAAGGAAAGGGATGAGGAGGAAAAGGAGCAAGTCATGAAGGAGTGAGGAAGAGGAACAAGGAGATCAGAACGAGAAATAGAATGGAGAGGAAGAGGACAAGGAAAAGAAGAAAGAGGAGGCGGAAGAGAGAGAAAAAAATAGGTGGTAGAGGAAGGAGTAGGCTAAGGAAAAGGAGAAGAAAGAAGAGAATGAGAACAGAAGAAAGAGGTGGAGTGGGGGATGAAAAAGGGGTGTTGAAAGAGGAGAAAAGGAAGGAATAAAAAGTGGAGGAGGAGAAAGATAAGAAATAAATAAAAGGATCTAGTATCTTTTATTCTAACCCTATATGAATAATTTGCAAGCTCAAAGAGCAACCTTTCATATACAACCAATTCGCGATCAGCTGTGGGTGAATAAAGGATATGCTACTTAGGCCTACTTAGTTACTTACGTAGGCCTACATATTTGTGAAACGCACAAAGCCAGCTGAGTTGCATTGAAGGCCCGTAATTCTTGCTTTAGCCCAGACTCTCAACAAACGACACTTATTAATTTTAGTTATTTAGGATTTGAAACTCTTCACTTGAAAGACTTCAAATTATTATTATACACCTCACAATTTTCAAGTTGGGCTCCATAGTACAACATTTTTTAAACTGTGACACATCTGACCCATAACTAATACGACGTACATGTAGATTGACTGCAATGACCCAATTATGTAGATTTATTCAACTTCACGAAAGTTAACGTCCAACAGTCTATAGCATGGTTGCATCAGAGTAAAGTCGATTGACAGACAGACTACCAACCAAGAAGCAGGTCACGTCGCCTTGTTACCGGTCATGCACAGCAGGAGAAGAATTGTGAAGCAACAATTGCTGGTGTTAACATACGACGTAGATGCTTACTTCACCAGTGTCACCATCGGTGGACGATTTCACCAGCGTAACAACACTCGGATACATCGTCGACTATGATGATGAACTACCGAATAAAACGACTAACAACACGGAAATGTACTTTGATTCGTGTTCAGCCATGATGAAAACCGAAAGAAAAGTGTTCATATTTTTCCTCATATTCTCTGTAAGATTTCAATTCTTTTTTCTGATTTCTTTTTACATAAAAAATCTGCTTTAGAAGACCTAATCCAGGTGTCGATTCCACCCTACATCACAAAATGTAGGCCTACTTCAAGGCTTGTATTCACTAATCAGGTGTCCGTATGACCGTCAGCCGCATCTCTTGCGTTGACCTTGCTATGTATAATAAATGCTCTACTTACGTGTAATTGTCGAGTGCAGGATTGAAGAATATATCCTACTCACGCAAAATAATTATGTCACGCAATGCCAAATTGGTGTGTTTAGAATGTCTAGACTCTTGAAACCATTTTCCCCAATAAAAACAATAAAAACTTTATAACACGGATACTGTTTAAACGTTTATCAGACTTTATTCGCGCTATATGTGCTTGTTAACTGTCGCGTTAATATGTCGACCGGTTATTCTGTCAATAAAACAAATAGACTAATGTTTATATATACAATTTCTTAGTCATTCTAAAGCAGTGGTTCTTAACCTTTTCAAGGGAGCCGAACCCCAAGAGAAATCCATGACCACTCACCGAACCCCTCAACTTTGGTCTTTGAACAATAATGTTTTAACTAATGGGAACAAAAGGAAATAAAAAATTGTACCAAAATGACGTACAATATTAATACATTCGATACATGAACTACTTACTAACTAACTAACTAACTGTACTAACACTACCAACTGCATCTTGATGTGTCCTTTGTTATTAAATAAAATTCGAAAAATAAAAATAGCACATGTTTTTCACTCACTGACCCTGAATATGTATATATTATTTCAGAGGACCTCTGCCGAACCCCTGGCAGTGGCTCATCGAACCCCAGGGGTTCGGTCGAACACTGGCTAAGAAACACTGTTCTAAAGTTATCATTGGAGAATGGATCCTCATTCGTCTCTCATGTCTTACAGAATTTAAAGCTATTCCTCAAGCACACTAAAACAATAGGCATAGGCTACATTTGTTGTAAATTCGTTTTTTGATATAGGTGATTATAACCGCCGGTTTGGCATTCACCGTTCGTCGAAAGAACTGCCGTCTCGGTTGCTGCTGGGGAAGACCTGGTTTCTTACAGTTAAGTTTCGAAACCATTGAAGATTACGAAATCATTATCCGAGTATAGGCCTAAGTGATAGTATATTAGTTCTACTAGAACTATTTTTTTATTCATAAAAATTTGATTAATGAAGCCTTTGATCAATTGTTTTTTGTTCAAAACACAACAACCTAAGTATAATTATTCTACAACATATAAGTGGTGATACTAATACTAGGCCTAATGACAATGCCAATGATTGTACATGCGTGCAAACATAAATGCATACATAAATAGCCTACATGTTTAAATGCAAAAATACGAATATAAGTAGTATATACATAGAATGTACACACGTAGGCTACATGTGTATATGCGTACGTGCGTGCATGTGTGCATGCGTACATGAGTGCATACGCTGGTAGGCAATGCTGTAACGTGGAACGTGCTGGTGAAGTCAGAAATTCAACACAAAGGCACACACATACACACACAAACACACACTATGGGTAGTTGACACATCAACGAGTGGCTCATGCAAGTTCCCCCAGGGACCATCCTGCAATGTTAATTCTCTCGAATCCAGAACTTGTGTCAGTGCTGCATTATAAATTAAGGCTAACGCCACGTAGGCCTACCACATTTTCATCTAGGGCCCTATTCGTCAGCAAGATACGGTACATAACGAATGTCTAGTCACGACCTACCCTACATGTAGACCTAATAGTATGTCAACGAGCACGCGCCTATGAGTGTCTTTGTGTGTGTTGACCAACGAAATGTTTTCTACGTGACAAAAAGTCTTCTTTACTTTTCAGCACTAAGTCTTGATTGACGTTTGCATGACAAGCGACTTGCAAAAGCTCCAAAAAGCCGTAGTTTGAATCTCCAAGTGCATGCACGTATCAATATCATCGAATGAGTGCACTACACTGTGTCCACGATAAAGTAGATCACACAACAAAGTGTCATAATTCGGCCAAAACTTGTAGGATTTGTCTGAAATTTTACACACAACAACAGTGGCCATATTTACACGAGATCCTGAAGCCGATTTGAAATACTCGTGAGTTTGCCAAATTTATGAGCGTTTGAGATGCAGCACCGAAAAATGCAACTTTCCAACATGCAAAAGCTAAAAGGAAGCAAAATTCAGCTATAATTAGTGCTCAAAATGTCATTTTTGTTCACGAGCACACGACCGTAGACGTAGTGGTGTAGTAGCTGTCCCGGAAGACACTCGGCTTCATATCCCGCAGCTGTGGCCGTCCAGCAGTCCAGATCTTGATCCGGAGTACATGTGGTGGAGGAGCGTGATTTTCGTTCACGTGCATTCATGACATCGATAACCGTAGGGCGTAGGGCGCGTCTGTTTGAAGATTGGAAGTTGTTTAACCAGGTGATCATCGACAGGAGCATCAAACAGTAGCTACTACATCTACGGTCGTGTGTCCGTGAACAAGGTGGACACTTGGAACACCATATTTAGCTGAATTTCACTTCCTTTCAGGTTTTCCATGTTGGAAAGTTCAATTTTTTGGTGCTGCATTTTAAACGATCATAAATTTGACAAACACGCGAATATTTCTAATCGGTTTTAGGATCTCGTGTAAGTATGGTCACTGTTGCTGTGTTTAAAATTTCAGACAAATCCTAAACGTTTTGACCGAGTTATGACACTTTATTGTGTGATCTACTTTATCGTGGACACAGTGTAGATCTACGGCTACGCACACGTGTCCCTTAGAACTTAAGTTCAGTAAGCTTAGCCTATGTCTCCTAATTATGTGACTCATGTCCCCATCGGCATCTAGAGTCTAGACCTACCTCAAAAGCTTTTTTGTTAAATACGGAACATTTCAATACACGACAACAATTATAGTGGTAATAGTAGTAGTTGGCTTTAGAATATACGTTCAGTATTATACCTCCTAATTAATTATGTGACTCATGTCCCCATCGGCCTTTAGGGCTAGGCTTACCTCAAAAGGCTTTCTCTCAAATAAGGAAATTTCATAGCCTACACGACAACAATAGTGGTAATAGTAGTAGTTGGTTAGCAGTAGTAGTAGTTGCAGAAGTAGTAGTAGACTAGTAATATCAGTAGTAGTAGCTAGTAGGCTAATGGTAATAGTTGTTGTCGTAGTCGTAGTCGTTGTCGCTGTTATTGTCGCTGCTGCTGCTTCTGATGCCGCTGTTGCTGTTGTTTTGTAATAGTAGGCTAATTGTAGCAATACTAATAAAGTAGCAGTCATACACTATGTTGACTTCTCTTACTGGATAAAAATAATATTTTATATTCTTGGGCTGCATTTCAGACCTGTTAATTTTATCGACGAGGTCCATAGACGATGGGCTTATGCGGCTTGTTTTATGATTCTCACGAATGACGTGTTGGGACACTTTATCGGCCAGGGATACTTGCATCTTCTGCCACCTGACGATGAAAAACGGATGCGCAAGATCCAATGGGTTAAGGGTAGTATGCCAATAATAATGTTTCGCTTAGAACTGTTGAATCAATGTAGATAGGCCCTTTAAATCCACGAATAAATTCGTGTACCGGCATGCGTCATTATTTTTATGCATTGATTGGGCGGGGGGCACTCTCTGCTGACTAAGCATCAATTGGTGTCAACAAAAATATATATATATATATAATTATATATATATGCGAAAATGTGTGTAGCATTTCAGTAGGCTATAGGCCTAGGTATGTTTGTAAATATGTGCGTGCGCATAATTACGCTTACTTGTATTAGCCTAATCACAAGTGAGTCAATTATACACTGTGTCCCAATAAATCGAGACCCCTTTTTATAATGCAAATAAAACAGGCAAATCCTAATCGATTTTTAAAATTTCAAAACTGTTTTTATCCTGAGATAATTATCTTACACTGATTCAAATATGAAGTTTCTCTCATGAATATTGACGTCACAATTATTACGTCATTTGCAACAGAGAATTCAAATGTTAAGTACCGAACACAACGATTTTTGTTGGCATTTGGTTTCAATATGTAAATTAACGACGTCATTATGACGTAATTTTTTAGTGAGGGCCGTTCATAAATTACCAATTTGTAGATAATTATCTCAGGATAAAAATAGTTTTTAAATTTTGAAAATTGATTCAGTTTTGCCTGTTTTATTCACATTATAAAAGGAGGTCCCGATTTATTGGGACACAGTGTATATTTATAGCGATTAAGCAGGCTTATTAATTTTTATGTGTTTAAGGCGTTAAACCGTGATAACAATAAAATTATTATGCAATTTATCAGAATTCTTCACAAAGCTTAACCTACTGCTACATGACTTGGACTCTATAGATGCATTTATCAGACGAAACTGAAAATTCCAATAAGTTTAGGTAATTTTTCTCATTTCAGTGTTCGTAAAACTTCTTGAAGTTTTGGCCGTGTCTCTCGTTTACTATCCGCTGTTGGCTTGTATCAACCACAGGCGATCAATAGTTGCGAATATCCTCGGAGTACTCTATCTCATTCCATGGTTAGTTCATGTCACTTATCTATTTTGAAGCTGATATAGGGCCTATAATTTTAGTAATGTTCATACAAAGCGTCCTCAAATCAATTAGATCTCTAATAGCAGAAGCTATATACCGTGCGCGAGTAAGATTTGATTAATGAAAGCTTTTAATCAAGGAAAGACGCTCATTCTGTCTACTTATATTATGTGTGTTGGCATGTACTTGGTATGCATAATTTCATATTGTATGCAACTATGCATGTATGTATGCATGTATGTATGTATGTATGTATGTATGTATGTGTCAATTATGCTGTTTTCTATTTTCAGGATAACGATATACGGCAGCAGCCTTTACTTCTGTCCAATCAACGGAGACGGGGTAGATAATTATGAGAATTTAATTCTAATAATTCAATCATAATTCAATCAGTTTTTCTCAACAGTTCAATCAATCAATCAATCAAAACAGTTTATTGTCATGTTACTCATGAAGTACTTAATTATGCGAACAAATATGAATTGTATTAATTTTCATTCAAATATTGACAAAAGGCCGACCTTTTTGGGGTAAAATTCTGCTATTGGGACACAAATTGTTTATCTAGTGATACAGCGGTTGACAATAATTAGGGGCCTACATGTATATTCTTAGCTAGTTAATTAAAAAAGTTTTAAGAAATGCCATATAGTGAAGCAAGTTTCATGCATGTATGTGTATAGCATGTAAGCTTACTTATAATGTGAGTAGGCATGTAGCCTATGCATAGGCCTAATGTTCATGCATACATGCACATGTGTAGCCTCGTGTACGAATTTATGTTTGTATCTACATATTTGTGAAGTCTGCTTTGTCACAAATATCACAAGAACCACAAGAATCAGCCTCTTAATTTTTTCTTGATGATCTTTTCTTGGTTATTTTTCGCAGGATTTTCTTAAGACCGTAAAATACATAACCAGAGTTCCGATTTGCCTTGCCTTCTGCGTTGTTGGATTTTCCTACATTCTAGATTTCGAAGTAAATATTCGACGAAGAAGAAAACGTAACCGCTTGGTAAGTGCTGAATTGAGCAATGATAATAATAATATTATAATTGGTGCCAATGACAGAGCTTTCTTTGGCGCTGAAGATATCTAAAGATAAGGGTCACGATATAGGATACGAATTCAACTGTGAAAAATATGGCGCATTTTATGCACGTAAAACTGAGCAGTCGTGAGCTGAGGATATGCCCAAGGCAAAACCAGAGCTGTAGACCTAGGCCTACTGGTCTCCTGAATCCTTGCAAGCCTAGAGCTCTAAACAGCCGGTGTCACAAAATAGAGTATCCCCGTATTAATAGTATCCCCCTAAATGAGGAAAAGTCGAAAAAAACACTTCCGCGTGGATTTATTTTTGCAAATTAATTTTCATCTGCTTTGTTTTGAACAATGACACTAACAGGTATGTTTATTCGTACTAGATAATTTCTTTTGCTTCGGTTTTATAGCACTTAAAACATTTAAAACACTTAAAAACACTCGGAGACACTAAATAAATTCGAGTTGCTTTTCTCCGAGCATTGCTTAGGTCACCTAAAACAATTAGAGTCGCTTTAAATTTTGATTAGAGCATAAAATTTTTAATTATACACATTTTTTTAAAAATGGGATAGAATGGTTTATCCCCCCGGATAGTCTAGACTGGTTAATTCCATCCGGGGGGATAGATTAATTCATCCTCCCGGATAGCTTTCAGGGGGGATAATCCTTTTCGTGTCACCGGCAGTTAGGTCAGGCCACTCATTTCGAGCAAAATCAGATACCGCTCGGATGCTTCTGAATTTAAAATGACGCGCTGCTAGCTCAAAGAGCAATTGTAATGACAAAAATTGATGATGATGATGATGATGATGATGATGATGATGATGACGATGACGTTGATGATGATGATGATGATGATTATGATGATGACGACGACGACGACGACGCCGATGATAGAAGTGAAAGGCGACTCAAATGCACTGAACCCAATTTTTGACCGATTTCCGGATATAGTTCGAAATCTATTCGAGTTCTTCATGGAGAATATGTCTTGTGCAGGTAATTTCGGAAACAAAAACATCTAAATCCGTTGGAGGTCTTCTCGGTTATTCAGTTTTTTCTCATCTTAAATACGTCGCCAACTTACTTCGCCGAAGAAAACCAAAGAAAGTCAACGAAAAGTAAGTTTTCTTCAATCTTAATACACTTTCGTCGGTGAAGTTGCAAAATGATTTAACGAACACAATGCAGACTGTGCATTGTTTGCAAAGCGCTATTTGAGGGGGAGCTTCCCCTACTATAATAGTGCCTGCAGATTCCTTAAAAGTCCCGTTTTCCGCAATGGTTTTGATCCTAGCTATCTCTCTCCCTTTGCCGCTAAGCCATGATCATCTCTAGAATTGTACGACATATTGTGGTCTATTTGCGGAAATGTTTTACGTCACATGTCATAGCGTAGCGTAGGTCCTACCACTTTCTCTATTCTGCGTAGTCTGAGCTGTTATCTTGAACATTTATTTTATTTGTCCTTTGGACTTGGCAATATGCAAATTGGACGCAAATTGGTTTCTACATTCCCATTGCCATTGGTTAAGTTTAATAAGAGTCTCTGGCATGTGGACAAAATATTTGGAAGTAAATGTGTGCTTCTTTGTTTTTCACACTCAGGGCAAATGTAATCAGACAGAAGTCATTAGAACTGATGAGGCGAGTGAAATACGACAAGATAATGGGTTAGTATCAGCCAAATTGTTGATATCAATGAATGATCGCCCATAATAAAACGTTTGTAAGTTTTGATTTTGTTCGTCTATTGAAATTCGAAATTACCAGCATGACTTTATTATAGTAGCCTACGGTAGGTTATTAGATTCATATCACGACCGGTGAAAGACTAGTGGCTCTTCTCTTAGGAATTTTTCCACAAAGCGTTTAGAATTTTGCATGTTAGTAAAGCAAGCGCGTCTCAATTTTTTTTTTATTGAAGATAGATTGATAGATTGACGAATAAGATATTTCGTTTTACATATTGCGTTGACACTGGCCAAAATTGATATGGTGGCGTATGAATGTGGTATTTGCTTGCACATTGTTAGTATCGCTAATAAGGAAATGGTGAAATGCATTCCTAACGTGATTCATCCTTAGGGTTTCGTTACTCAACACGTCTTGTATGCTGCACGACTACTGCCGCAACTCTGGTTATCTGGGTAAGAAACTGCATATTTTTGTAAACCAAACTCTTAGTTAAATTTCATATAGGCCTAGAGTAGATAGGAAACTGTCACTTTAAACTCACATCATGTTTAAACTCACATCATGTTTAAACTCACATCATGTTTAAACTCAAGTCATGTTTAAACTCAGTGTATGTTTAAACTCAGCGTATGTTTAAGCACAGACCACTTCAACTTGGAGAGCGGTCAAAGGTCAATTGCTATATGCGACACAACACACATTTCTTAGTATAGGTCATTTCTAAAATCAGGTCATTTCTCATATTTGTCATTTGTCTCACATGATCAAAATTTGAACCCTAATTACTATGTATAACATGTATAGTCATGTGATATTGTCATATGATATATTGTGTGTAAAGGTCAAAGTTTACAATTTGATCAGTATAAATTAAGTGATTGAATATCATATGAACAGTACATTTGTTTCTTCTCTCGCATATTGTCTGGTAATAAGCAACACATCATGACTGCAAGACGCATTCTCATTCCATTGACTGTAAGTGCTATTTTACTCTAAATTTAATATGTATTTGTATTAGCATGGAAAGAATGTTCCAATTTATATAGGAAATACAATTTTTACATTAAAATATTTTATGAATTGATTATATATTTATACATGTTTAATTATCTCTTTTTAATCTGAAAGAAATACTCATTTTTATGTATAATATTTTCAAATAATACATGGAACTTGTAATATATACTTCAGAGCAAATTCAAACATATTTACATGTAATTCTCTTACTCTTTAATATTCTCTTTTGTACACAGAATATTTCATCATTTGTGGATATTGTTCACTATTGAATATATGCAAAGATGAAAATTGTATCATATAAAAATGACTTAAGGTATTTTTTCATATTTTGTAGACTATGTCTTTCAAAGAATCCATAGGCAACGATCGTTATCTCACTGCTAATTTCTACAAAGACGAACTCATGGTACACATTCGCGAATATACTCAGGAAAATGGAAGAGCATATCCAACTAAAAAGGGCGTCTCATTCAATAAAACAGCCTGGGCAAGATTCGTTCGTCATTTGGATGATATGGAGAGAAGTGTTGATCTGCTGAAAGCAAATCAGCCAGTGGACTTTTATCAACATGTGGGTGGAAGATACTACGTTTCAATCTCCAAAGATTTCAGATGTGTGAACATCCGTCGATACTTCTTACCACCAAACACTACCAAGGAACGACCAACTCGGAGTGGGATAGCTCTACGATTGGAAGAATGGGATTCTCTTCTTTTGAAAATAGCAGAAATGCATCAACAGATTCCAGAGCTAAAGAATGCGGTGCCGTGCTACAGTGGATTAGATCATGCTAATCAACTAGGCTACCTAGACTGTCTGCAGTGCAATCCTTTCGGACACAAACTTTAGAAAATATTTGAACATTGCTGATTAAATATTTTCTTATATGATGAAACTTGTCTTTGTGTCATTTATATATGTAAAGATTTCTACATGGCGGTTATTTAGATTAGGTATGTGTTGAAATAATATTGTAGACACATTCTTTTCTTCCAATAGTACATGAACATAAGAAAACAGAGTTTTATTTTGCAAATATCTTTTTTTTCTCAACATCATGCAAATAACAATTCAATTACTAAATTGACACTTTCTTTTCATCAATATATGAATGTCAAATATAAGAACTTTTGCAACTAATCGGCCTAAAGTCTTTTCCACTATACATGAAATCTTCACAATACTATATATGTAATTTTAAACATTATGCTCTTCTGCAAGTGCAAACAAAATCTTAAAATTATACATTAAATTAAACCAACTGAGCAGATAGACTTCAAGAAATAAGCATGTGTAACAATAAGAACTTCTACAATTAATATAATCTTTTCCGAATGGCATACAACAGTCTCATTACTATTAAATGTATTAAACGTTCATAAGCATAATGTTCCATACACATCAACATATGAAACTGAAAAATACTTCCACAATATAAGGCATCTAACAAAATTACAAATCATTTTAAACCAAACTGAGAAATCATACTTCAAAAAATAAGACATCATTTTCCATCAACGCAAAATCGCAAATTTAAAGAAATTGCGAAGTCTAGCACGTTCATATCATAATCTTCCATGCACATTAACACATGAAACTGAACAATTCAGCAAGTAACGCATATTATCAAATGAGAGTGACATTAAATAAAACTTTGTGCACACAAAAGTGGAAAACTGTGCTTACAGAAATAACATTCTATATTACAAGCCTAGACAATTGTAGGACTCTACAAATTGTGAAATGTCCACATGCCCATAAGCATATGAGTCTGATGAATTCACTAAGAATCGCTTATCGTCAAAGGGTGATAGAGCCAACTTGCTTATTTCAAGAGTATGCAGAATATGTTCATTGCTGCGAATGACACAAAACTTTGAAGTAGTAGTATTCTCGTTAAAAATGCAATTCCTGTAATCTGCATGCCTTATTTTCTTACCTACGTACGATTTCTTAATTCCCTTTGCAGTTTTCTTTTCCTTCCCACTTGGTAATAGCAGACTGTACATCTTGGACCTAAGCCCACAAAATTCCAATACTGGTGCTCCATTGCACTCATCTTTGAATTTTCCAATTATTTTTGCATTAGTACGACTATAAAGAAAATGATCAGATGGATAGTCAGAGGTGTCATATTCTTGCAGTTGCATGTGCATATCAGCATATACATCCTCTGTCGCAATATGATAACAGAGACTATCTGTATCTGTGAAAAGCAACTTGCATTTCTCGCCATATAGGGGAAGAATGTGATTGTAGTGAAATTCGTACATTTTTATTTTCGAAAGATCCAAAATGCACATGCCAGCATACAAAGGTTTATTCAAATATACACTGCTATTTGTCATTTTAACAATGGTCACTTCATCATTTATTATGCAAAATGACTGAAACGTAGGACGAGCTACCAAACGCTTAGCACGCTTTGCATTTGTGATGATATTCACGCAAATGTGGTGTCTATTATTCTGCATAGTCTTTCCGTAAATTGAATTATTCATCAACTTAAAGAAATCTTTCTCGAATGAAGATTTAGCAACTTGTCTTTTAGCAGTATTGAAATCAATATACTTTTTCAGCCAACGACTCTGTTCGAATTCAAGAATTTTGTGTATTTTAGTCAATTTCATTCCCATATTAAGATAAAATTGAAGATTTCGGTAATGAACAACATAATTGGACTTTGGCATTAAATTTGGAACAAGTTTTTCAACGCCGACGCCAATTTTGGTACCGATCTTTTGCGAAACGGACTTCGCGTACGGGGATAACATGTCACGCGTTATGAGTAGTTTTTCAGGTGCAAGCGGATAATCGTTATGTCTGTCGTGAAGATATGCTGGATATTCCAGATCAACCTCAAGCAAGTAACCCAATTCATCATCTGTCATCTTTGTTGTCAAGTCAAATTCTTCAATTTCTTCGGACTCTAGAAATCTGAATGCTCCCGTTGGTAGTGGCTCACACATAGCATATCCATACAAATTATTACAATCCAAATACATGATGTAGCTATTTGGAATATTTTCATCATATTCTTCACCTATATACGGATTGTTGGATTTGGCATAGCGGTTACTAATCATTGATACTCCACCTCTCATGCCATTTTCTATAAAGAGATGAATATCTGGATCAGTTATAAGCTCAAGAGAAGCATTTGTCATTCTGAGACAAGCATCAAAGCTAAGCCCAGGACTGCTGTAGTAATGGAGCGCATCAAGCTTATAGAATTCCAAGCACATAGTGCGAAAAGATTCAAAAACATCAGCTAATAAAATAACATCCGTCTCCAGATACATATCATGATATTCTTGCAATGTTTGCATGTTGAAGGTCTTCCAGATCTGCTGTGCATAGTTATAATCATCGTCCGAAATGTCTTCTTCTGTGAGTCTGCTGTAGAAACTATCTTTGGATGGTAGAGTCCTTTCAGTCATTCTGTCTGTGGAAGTCATATATTCGTAAGGGAAAATACCCTTACGTAGCAGCAATTTGTAATTATTTGGATAAAGTCGACGCAAATGTTCAAATTTGGTATCATCTTCTTTGGATAAATTTTTGACCAATATATCCAGACCACAATTTAAAAACTGCAGAGAATCAATGAATCGCAATCCATCAATTTCAAATGACAAATATTTTTCCATATTTGTAGCTATCACATGTATGTCGCCCGTAGCAAATTCCTTCGTGAGATGTTTCAAAATAATATGTGAGTCATATCCTTTCAAGTTATGAAATACAATTGGAATCATGAAATTTGAATTCTTCAACTTTTTTACTCTAGTGGGCTTCTTAAATTTCAATTTCAAATTACAATTCGAACACATTGCAGATAGAAAGTTGCCAGTGATATGACAATGATGTCTCACTTTATTCTTTGAATTCAATTCAACTTCGCAAGAAGGACATTTTGTACATTTTGCATAAGCTGCCATTTGCGCTTTGTTTAAAGGAATCATTTTTTTATTCGTGAAAAGAATTTTGTTGATTCTCTTTTGCTCACTCTTTATATGCGCGAAAAAATGCTCCATAACATGAGGTCCACTGTAGACGAATGGCTTTTCATTATTATACTGTGGGAATGATGATACTGTTAGACAGCAAAAACCGCTTGGTATGTGATTGTCTAGAATTTTGGTTGATGTCCCAGCATCTTTTTCATCAGGTTCAAGAAAGCATTCAAAATCACTGTAAATTACAAAAGGTACAGGCATTTCATTTTGAGTATTTGAAAATTTCAAGATGTTATTATCAGGAGTAGGATATTTAACCTTCTGAATGCCGTGCTTGCCACAATTTTGCATATGTTCATGTTTGCCTGATGCAGTTGTGAAACAGTGTAGACAGTATGGACATGGGAATGTTTTACTGGTACGAGTACTTCTACCTGCCAAAAGGGCAGACAAATTGCGAATTACAATATAGTGACGTTTCTCCATTTCACTCAGAAGTAGAAGATTCACAATATGTTTTCTATCTCTTTCAGGAGATGCATACAGAGGAACGAAAGTCTTATCCTCAGCATTTGAATATATCACATTTACAGCATAGTCTGTATTATTCTTTTCAAATAGGGGTATTTGCTCAATTTTCATTGGGAAATTTAGACCCGTCGAATCCAACTCTTTTATGTATGGTTTATACAGATTTACTCTATCAGCGTTATACCTTTCAAAATGTGAGACTGCCAAAACAGAATAGAGAAAACAACATTCGTCATTATTACGTATATTGATGGTTGCACGTTTGTTGGCAATATGTTTCGGAGTTGGTATGTAGCTCGATGCGTCTATTGGTTCATACAGAGAATTGCAAATTTTGAAATTAGCCACACCTGTAATTGTCCAGCCACTTCCCTCAGTTGTGAATGCATCTGCAAGAGTATCGAATCTTTCCACAGCTTCCTGAATTTGATCGGCAATTTGAGATGAATGTGTTAGTGTTGATGGAAGAGATTTGAAGTATGCGGTCGTATTGGCTTCAGCCTCTGGTGTATCTCTTCGGAAGTTCACATCTAATGTCAGATACCATTTGATCGGGCTAAAGATCACACACATTTCTAAAACTAAAATGCATGTTAAAAATTTGTAAATCATAATCAACTTGAAAAAAAATTAATATATGATAGAAATTAAACTGTAATATTCTATTTCAAAGTGAATGAAGAAATTTGCATTAGGAAATTACTTGCATTTTTACTGAAATAACATTGTAAATGTATAGTACAAAACATTCATAGAGTGGAGAAAAGAAAACATACCCTTCATCTGCCAAGTATTGCTCCATCTTGTTTGTAATAGAAGGAGTGTGTTCCAAAAGTAGAGAGTGAAGGTCTGTTGCGCGATTGTTGACGATTAGTGGCTCCTCAATAAATGTGTTTTGGACCGAGACGCGGGTATTAGGATTTTCCAGCCGCTTCATGCATGTAATGCAGATCGTCTGTCCCTTTCTGAAGAATATTGATGCTCTCCTACTGTTGCAAGAGCTGCATTGACGCCGATCGTTGCATGTTTCGCACAAACCAAAGTCATTCAGTTTGGTTCTTTTGTACGCCAGACAAGATACACAACGAACTAAAAGAAAAACAAAAGCAAAAAAAAAAACAAAACAAACAAAATTATATATTACATTTTAAAAAATATAATGAAAATTTCATATATACAATTCATGTAAAGAATATTAATACACATACAAAGTTTAGTATATTGATGTATAAAATAAAAATTCTTTGCTGAACTTCGTCAAGTCTATTCGAAGTTCATTTCATGATTAATTCTTCATACATCTTTGAAAATAAAAAAAATGTTCAGCAATTAAATATCATTTGAAATTGATAAATTTCATTATAGAATATTTTACATTTAAGAGATTAGTATATGTATAGTGAGAAAATATCATAGTTACTATTGGTTTCTTTTTCTTCCTGATGCATGTTGGATGTTCCTTCTCCCAGCACGTTCGCATTAAATGCATCCTCAACTGCAAGAATTCAGTCAACTTGCAATTAGCACACGATTAAAATTAATAACAATTTCAATGCAAAATAATTTATAGTTTGTACCCTAAGACTTAATTGTGAATAAAATACATACTGTTCCATGCTTCTTCTTCTTCCTGATGCATGTTGGATGTTCCTTCTCCCAGCATGTTCTCAATAAATGCATCCTCAACTGCAAGAAATCAGTCAACTTGCAATTAGTACACGATTAAAATTAATAACAATTTCAATGCAAATATTTTATAGTTTGTATCCTAAGACTTAATTGTGAATAAAATACATACTGTTCCATTCTTCTTCTTCTTCCTGATGCATGTTGGATGTTCCTTCTCCCAGCACGTCTTCATTGAATATATCCTCAACTGCAAGAATTCAGTCAACTTGCAATTAGCACACGATTAAAATTAATAACAATTTCAATGCAAAATATTTTATAGTTTGTATCCTAAGACTTAATTGTGAATAAAATACATACTGTTCCATGCTTCTTCTTCTTCCTGATGCATGTTGGATGTTCCTTCTCCCAGCATGTTCTCATTGTCTGTGCTCGGTACTGTAACACATAAATCGTCTTGAAATTAGAATACAATTACAATTGATAACAATTTCACTGTAAAATAATTTATATATATATATATATATATATATATACATGTATACACATATGAATTTTTGTATAATCACAAAATACTAACTTGTCTTCTCCTGTGAATCGTCTTCAATGATAATCACTTCTTCTTCCGCCATTTCCTTGAAAGTAATTATTCCATTCGAATCTGAAATAAATAATTATAGAATTAAAACATCTGAAAAATTATTGGATTCTTTTAATGCAACATGTTTAATATAATAAAGTGAATAATGCATTATCTCAAATACTAACATGTTTTCTCGTGTAATTCGCCGTCAATGAGAAATGAGTCTCCTGTTGACTCCTTGAAAGTAATTATACCATCAGATGCTGAAATAAATATATAAAGAAAGAATTAGTTTTAATGAAATATGTATAAATATTTTTATATGATTAATTATTTGTATATACAATATACATATAATAATATAGATATATGTAAAGATACTCAATTCTTATTTCATAAAAAAAGCTTACATGTTTTCTTATGTATATTATTCTCCGTTTCGCACTTTCTTTTCTTCGCTACAAAAAAAATATAATTGAATGAAAATTACTTTTCAACAAATTGAAGTGGAAATCGTCTTAGTTAAATGGATATGATAAAAATTTAAAATACTGGACATGTATTAAAATAAAAGTGCGAATAAGAAATAACAGTTTTTAAAAAATAAAAAAAATAAGAAATTGAAATAATAATTTTCAAACAATATTATTACATAAGCAAATTGAAAATATTAAATTGTAAAATAAACTAAAGAATAGAGAGAAAAAATTAAAGATTGTCAAATGGGATGATTTCTTCAGAAATAATAATATATACATTAAAATAAAAGTATATGTAAATGAAAAAATTGCAAATTAAAATAAAATGAATAAATAGATTTCAATTAATTAATTAAAATATACATGCTATTGAAAATGACTGCAAATATAGTAAATACCAGGCATTTTCCCTCGTTCCATTATTCTCGCCTGTTTCTTTTCCTCTTCCTGCTTTTCTGTTTCCAAGACAATTTGTAATAGTTCATCATCAGTTAGAGGTCCCCATAAGTGCGCTAATTCGGCTTCTTCTGCAACTCTCTTTTGTTCTGCCAGTTCAACTTCATCGGCTGCTCTCATCAGCTGCGAATCCGTAATACCATCATCCCACCCTATAAAAGATTTTTTAAAAATATTTTTCAATGAGATTTTAAGTTATAAAAAAATAAATTAAATGAATATTATAAGCAAAATAATAGCGTTATATTACTTACATTCTTCCATGGCGAATGTTTTCTTCCGATTTTGATGTTCCGCTGGAAGATGCGATGTGTCTTCTACTACTGAATTTGTGCTATGAGCAGCACTTTACCTTCTACTTATGAGAAATGAATTCTATAAGTATTATGAATCCATATTCCCATGTGTAGGAAGACTCTCAGCTGCTCCTTGTGCACGAGTTGACATCTGTTTCTATGTAGAATTCGATTGCATTTTATAGCCATTCGTTCTACTTTGGCCTCTGTATATTTGCATGTGCTCATGTGATTATCTGTGGAATTTCCCTTCACACTGTTTCTGAGAAATGCAAGTCATATGACAGTGTCATTTGACTGTACATATGACCAGTATGAAGAGTCAACATGTACTCTGTTTCTGAGAAAGAGTAGTCATGTGATAGTGATAGTGCGAAGTACTATGCAAATAAATAGGGTTACAAAGTCAGTTGTTGGGTCGAGCAAAGCAATTGACCTTTGACCGCTCTCCAAGTTGAAGTGGTCTGTGCTTAAACATACGCTGAGTTTAAACATGACTTGAGTTTAAAAATGACTTGAGTTTAAACATGATGTGAGTTTAAACATGATGTGAGTTTAAACATGATGTGAGTTTAAAGTGACAGTTTCCTATCTACTGCCTAGTTATTAGGGAAACAAGTTTTGAGTGTTGCTTGGATCACCATTCGGTTTCTGATAGCCTATGTTGCGAAACGCTTAATCGACTCAGAACTCATCAGCTTAGTCATCTTTGCCAAGGTAACTCGTTCACGAAAGGTCATTGTAATAATAGCATAAAGTCCGCTTCCAATGCGCAAACCGTTCACCTTCCTGGAACGGTTACGCGCCCTTCTCTACCCTTCTTGATGACATGGACGCCTGCTTGCGCATAGAGGTAATATGAGCATTCCCCCAATGGAAAATTGACGTCCTTTTAACAGCTAAGTCTAGATTTTTAGCATTTTTTTCTTCGAATTGAAGCATTGATGGCACCCTTGATGCGGAAAGTGAAATTTACATTTCGAAATCTCTGTGAAATATGCCACAATGTTCCTAATTTGCTGCATTGCGTTTTCGAGGTTCTTGCTGAAGATTTGACTACAAACACCGTGTTTCGTCCCTCCTGGAAATAAATTCGTGGAGCGCCTGGTGCCCTGCTTAATGATTGTGTCCTACTTTTATTTCAGATTGTCCTAATAAACATAGCATGGACTGTGGGCGACTTCGAACGCTACAGTGAACTTTGCGAAGAAGTGGCCAACGTGTCGGCTTTGTCATTTCTCGATCCGATGTGCGAATATTTACCTGTGACGCAAAGTAAGTAGACAACAGAATTTATGTTGACTATGATAAGCATAGTATGGATGGGTCAAAGTTATAGGTTAGATAGGTTCGAGCAAGGCCGTAGCTATGGGGGTGTTTTGGGTGTTTGAACACCCCCCGAAATGTAAAATGTAAAAATAATATAACGCATTTACTAGCACATGATGTAAAAACTATGAAATAAAACCATGAAAACACCTCCGAAATGAAAAATGTAAAACGTAATAATAGAATGCATTCACTAACACATAATGAAAAAACATGAAATTAGACGAAAAATGGTAAGAAAGCCGTTTCCGAAGACAAAAAAGTCGTCAGAAATTTTTACGACTAAAAAATAGGTCATCAAAAATTCTCTCCCGAAGAAACACCCCCGAAATCAAGCCCTGGCTACGGCCTTGGGTTTGAGGCAGCGCTATGGTCTCTGCATTAAAATATTTTATCACCTGTACCGTAGTATACAGCCACCGTTAGACGCGAATGATTCATGCATGATGACAGATAGGCCTACAGATAAGCATACAGATGCAGCTGTATGCACAATGACACATAGGCTACACGGAGACACATTGAGATACAGACAGGTACAGTTACAGGATGTAAAATTGTAAATATATATAATACATAATGATGGTACAGGTCCATAAGGATGCAAACACTATGGAGACACGTAGCCTACGCAAGTTGATCTAGGCTACATAAAACATACAAGAATATCTCATATATCTTGTTACTGCAAAGAATTGCTTTTTCTTATTAAGTGGATAAATAGCCTTTTCAGAACTTTTCCTAGGCCAATGGGGGGGGGTTTATCCTCTAAACCCTCTTGTCTACGCCACTGCTCAGCCTGTTGGTAGTGACTTCGTAAGAAAAATAGTGGCTTCTTTGATGTGCATGGTCGGAAGTCGTCACCGTGGCTTGTTTATTAAATTTAGATAATTTTTTCGGTTTTCTCGTGCTCATGCAGAACGTAGCAAGTCGTTTCAAAAATTAAAGATTGTGTTTACGGCACTGATAATTATTTTCATTGTATTGTAGTATTGTTTCACGTGGGCAACGTCATTGCTGGTGTGATTGTTCTCACCATTATGATCAACACCTTGGTCATTTACAAGTGAGTGCTGCCAATTCCTTTTTATGTCTTCACACTAAGAATATTTGAGTCTAAGCAGTTTGCTTGATGATGATGATGATGATGACGACTAAGACGATAGCTATTTTTAAATGCCATACTTACTTAATAATGCTTTACTTCTGCTGTTTCTTAACGTATGATTTCGTCCAAGGTTCTTCGGCGGAATGAAATATGCTGGTGCTGCGCTTTCACTTCAGCTATTTGTTTGCCGTCTTGTGTATATATCTATAATTTTTAATTTAAAGCTTAAGCTACCTATATATATTCGTTGTTTTCAATTTGGACGTATTCGCTTCTCGCTAAAATTTTTGTTTTATATGATTTTTGCGATAGACGTCGCTGGCACCAGTTGCTCCGTGGAGATCATTCGTGGTATATGTACGGATCAACTCTCGAATCACCCTCAGGAACTCTGGTAAGGGCAGACTGCCTATAATTTGTTATTACTTTGATTTATTAATTATTCATTCGATATGTTTTGGATGATTTTGCGAGCAAAAAGCTAATAGCAATTTATTTCAATGGTGTCATTACCTCTGCTTTGACGTCTCATGTGTTGTTCCATGGTTCAGTTCTCAATCTTTAATTAGCGAGGAGTTTTGATAATGTTCTTTGTTTGTTTGCAGTTGAGTGGATTGAAATACGCCGGATACCAGGTGGCTTACGTTGCTTGGGGTGAGCATTGAGCATTGTCTGTTCTTCGTTGAGGTTAACTCGCACAACTTTTTAACTCTTACCGGGCCACTGACCTTTACTCTGCAGCCTGCTATAATTATCAAGCAGCTAGAAAGAGCAAGAGATAGCAGGGCTGTTTTAAAGGAATTTTTAGAACTGCACAACCTTTTCTTTTCCTTCCCGTCCTCAATGGCAAATTACTTTCAATTGGAGGATAATTGCCATTTTTTGCTAGTTTTAACTGTAGGCTACAGAAGTGCTTCTACAACTGCAAAAATCCATTTAGAGCTGCACATTTTGTGTACAACTGTACGTTAAAAAAGCCCTGAGAGATAGTCAAGAGAAAGATTATCTGCACAGAATGTTTAATTTGGCCAAGCAGCTTGAGAGAGAGAAATTCTTTTGCTGCATGGTAACTTTTTTATGTCTTCTAATTTCAGGTTGGCTTGTGTTATCGATCTCGATACAAATAGTTCTTCTGTTTCTGGTTTTTTCTTTCGTCGTTCCAATTATAACCGGCAAGAATTACTGGCTGATAGCATGGCTGATAGCCGTTTGGTAAGTAGAATTATTGGCTGATAGCCTGGCTGATAGCCGTTTGGTAAGTAGAATTATTGGCTGATAGCATGGCTGATAGCCGTTTGGTAAGTAGAATTATTGGCTGATAGCCTGGCTGATAGCCGTTTGGTAAGTAGAATTATTGGCTGATAGCCTGGCTGATAGCCGTTTGGTAAGTAGAATTATTGGCTGATAGCCTGGCTGATAGCCGTTTGGTAAGTAGAATTATTGGCTGATAGCCTGGCTGATAGCCGTTTGGTAAGTAGAATTATTGGCTGATAGCATGGCTGATAGCCGTTTGGTAAGTAGAATTATTGGCTGATAGCCTGGCTGATAGCCGTTTGGTAAGTAGAATTATTGGCTGATAGCCTGGCTGATAGCCGTTTGGTAAGTAGAATTATTGGCTGATAGCCTGGCTGATAGCCGTTTGGTAAGTAGAATTATTGGCTGATAGCATGGCTGATAGCCGTTTGGTAAGTAGAATTATTGGCTGATAGCATGGCTGATGGCTGTTTGGTAAGTAGAATTGTTGGCACACGATCTGGTGGAAAGGTTTGTTAAATTGAATAGATGTAATATTGACTGAAACAATTATTGTAAATGGAACACGTACTGGACGATAAGTAAGATTATTTTCAAATATAACCGGAATAGAAATCTGCATGTTATTGGCACACATGTGATTCGATAACGTGATGGCTTTTGAGGTTCTAAAATATCGGAAGTGTATGTCTAATTGTCGTAATAATAGCATCCATGCATAGCCTATAGCCTATGTATGAGTGCATATGCAGCCTATAAATAGAAATGGCAGCTTCTTATTGACCTACATGTTGTCAAGGGGTTTCTATGGATGACCTCAACTAATTTGCGAATTCGTGACATACCTAAGTAGTTCTCAAGTAAACCATGTTTCATCAGTGTTATGGCAGTTGGCATTAACTTTGCGTTGCTGTCTTCGTAATCCAGAGTTTTCAAGATATAGGCTATGGGTATATTATATGGGTAGACTGCAAACACAGGCCTAATTATTGTAATCGTTTTAATTTTGCTTTTCAGGCCGACAGTTCCACTGGGAATCGTCATAGCTGTGTTACTGAAGATGATCTGTCGATTTGTATTCTTACAAGACCAAGGATCGGTCATGGCTCTCGACAACAGGTAATAATTGTTCTTATAACAATTGTTCCGTAACAATTGTTTCGGTAACAATTGTTTCAGAACTGTCGCAGGGAATAATAGCTAGATGCCACGCAGTCTTCTGCGAAAACCATGGCAATGCATGTAATATTATTACAATGGCATCACATGAATCTAGTGTTGACTTATTTTGTGCTTCTTTCGCAACTAGTTAGGCCTACGATAAGCGTCGCAAGTTTCATCCAGAGGTAATTTATTTGAAGGTGAATCTGGAGATCTCTAATTACGGCCAGAAAAATGCTCAAATTTCATTCGGAAAAAGCGTCAAGCAATAATTTCATTACCGTACTCTAATCTTCTATGCTTTTAAAAAAACGTTTTCGATATCTGCTCTTCTTTTTCTAAAATTAAGAACTCAATGATAATACACAATTTTATATGACGCCGCTACACAACATTGCCGTTCAAGGATGCGTTTATGAATCGATCAACTGCTGATGTCTATCTGTAATTATCGCCGCAGGAGAGTGTACAACGCCACCAGTTACTACTTTCTCGTGTTGAACGTCATCGTCGGAATCTTCTCGTGTCTGAAGCGAATCCTCATTCCACTTGCGCTTGGAATCTTATTCCTCTCACGACTCGATCAGCCGTTCATCATAAAAGGATTTGAAACGAAAGATCCAGGTTACCAGTTAAATGTTGTACTGAATTAGCATTTTGTACTTTACAAGTGTAGGCCTACATGTACTTTACAAGTGTAGGCCTACATGCTACAACCAATTCTTTTACTCTGTCTATCGAACACCATGTGGGGCGTGATGGTGGTTGCCATGTTCATCGATTAGCGTCTCCGCCAATGTTGAGTTTGTCCCATGAAATGACGTTCGGTATTATTTTGATCATGAGTGCAGCCTATGTAAACATGTCCATTGTCCAACGCTGATGGGTCGGCATCCGAACAAGGACAATTATTGGACGTCCAATACGTCGACAACGGTAATTACCGCAAGCATGACAGTAAAATTATAACAGTAAAATTGATCCCTTTATGAGGATATGGATACACAAGAGTCCATAAACCAAAAATTAATCTAGTAGTAAATATGATAGTAAAATAAAAAATGATGCTACTACAAATAGTTATGATAATAATTATGATACTACCATTACTATTATAGGCCTACAACAAACTAATTTAATAATAGACAATCGAAGTTGAAAGCGCACAAAAAGCCATTGATAGTTACACGGACATTCACAATTCAATTCTTACCATGTCAAATACAAGCGAAAAGAAAATATTCTATCGTTAGCGTTTTCAAGATAAAGGCATATTAGAGTCACAGTATAACACCATGGGCGGAGACTTAGGGGGGAGGCCGAGGGACGGCCCCCCTCAATGAATGTGTTGGGGACGCCCCATGCATTGCCCCCCCAATTGTTGAGTGTTAGGGCATGGACACTTAAGACACACTGCATACACTGGCGAATAAATTAATGACTAAAAAAATGGTCATCACCTTTTTTGACGAAAAAATGGGTGTTTTTCCTGGAGATTTCGGCCGGATGACTAAAACATTTTGGTCGGCAAAGGTGGAAAATTTCGTCGGCGACTCAGCCATTCGTCAGCCCAAAATCTCGCGTCCTTCCTTAGGCGCCACTCGTTCGTCTCCACACCCAAGTCTCCGCCCATGTATAAGACTAAGTGCACAGTGAAGTACTTAGTTGCAATTGGAACATCTTAGACCACACCCTCATACATCATAACTAACGAAAAACCGTACATTCTTATTAACAGCATATGTTTCATTTGTGTCGATGCTGTTGGTCGACCTGTACCATAATCATCCGGTTGTCAAAGTTTTTGTTGAGCTGATGCTGCAAGTCAGAAAACGGGAGAAACGTCTAACAGGTGAGCAACCGAATGTGGTAGGTCTACTTAGCACTGTTAGCTACTAACTTGGTCATTTAGGCTGACAGCGAAGGATGAAGGTGGGTTGGCGGCAGCAGTGTATTCTGAGTTTTTTAAAAGCTGAGTAGGCCTACACGCTGCCGCCGAAAAATGGACTTTTTGGGCCCAAAATTTCTGATGACTTTTTAAAGTATCAAAATCGGGTTGCTTTTTTCCGCCCGAAAACCTTCGTCACGACGATGACGATGATGATGACGTTGACGATGAAGATGATGATGACGACAACAAATGACGGTGGCATTGATGAAAATGTACAGACTAATTTCTGATGATAGCTTCTGTAGGAGTGAACGGGAAAAGCGTTATTGAGTCGGAGGAAAAACTGCGTCGGTCGAAAATGATTCGGAATCGATGGTGGAAGACGGTTACACTCGCTAACAATCCATCTATTGTTCGGATACTTATCGAACAACGTCTCAAGGATGAGCGTAGTGACGCAGCGCAAACCACACCGACGCCAGTAAGATGCAGCTGAAATTGACTCTTCGTGAATATCACGCATGTGATATGTATGCATTCATTCATTCATCCATTCATTCGTTCATTCATTCATTTCTATAGCGCTGATTCAAGGTATTAATCAGAAGCGCCCCGAGGGCCCAGACTACAGCACGGCAAAAATGTAGGCTATACACAAAAGTCATGGGCGCCCGCAGAAAATTTTGCAGGAGGGGGCAAAAATTTTACGATGGTCACGGTTGAATTTTTCAGCGACAAAAGCATGAAAAATACAGCGCTGGAAATGAAAAGCACGGGTATTTTTTCAAGGAGTTTTCTTAATGCAAATTTCTCAGTGTCATTTTGTGTAATATTTTAATATGAATAGTTTCCTAAGTGCGAAATATTTGTTAAAAATCCAAAAGTAGATGCTAAAAATTAGGTCCATGAAGGGCACTATAAATATTTATTTCAATAGGGATTTCTAAACGTAAATTTATGACATTCACTGTGTTTATCATTCGTATCGTTAGTGTTTTAATGTGAAGAAATTAGTTAAAAACCCAAAAGTAGTAGTTAGAAAAATAGGTTTCACTTTTCCAGGGGGGGGGGGGGGGGGCAAGTGCCCCCTTGCCCCTATGTGCGGGCGCCCAAGGCTATACAGTTTTGAGTTGAACAAAAATGCTTCATTAAGAGCCCCAGAAAGCAGGAGTAACTTTTGTCCCTATTTATATTCTAAGGACTAACTATTCTAATTTATTCATAGTGTTTGACCATGTTTCCCTCGTTTTCTCGATTTATCTGCTTACCTGTTTTTTTGCATTTGTCTTCCCCCATTTTGAATATTCCTTTCTTTATCAATGACTTGCTCCTCTGTCTGCTTGTCATTTTTGCATGATCATCTGTCTGAATAGCTTTCCACTGTCTTTCAATTTGCTTTTGATGTTTGGAGTTATTGCTTATAGACTAGCGTGCGACGTGTTTCGAGTTCAATTGAAATTCAACCGTTACCTGAAGAGGTGACTAACGGCCTTCCTTCCTCTGGAAGTTTAAGCAAGGCAGGGACTCAGATTGCAGGAAAATGGACTGTTTCCACGAACGGCCTTTCTTCCTCTGGATGTTCAAGCAAGGCAGTGACTCAGATTGCAAAGAAATAGACTGTTTCTATAGTGACCGTGATGTCATTATTACATCAAAGAACAATAATTGGGTAGTTTTGTTTCTAGTCGTATTTTCTACCCAATATTACCTCAGACTTTGTCGATTCAAACACAGGATGCACATGGAACGGTTTGGATCTGTCTGTCATCATTAGATTGACTGCGTCAGTGCATGGTACACGCTAGTTTGTCTAAATGCAAACAAGTTAATAAATGAACAATTTGATGTTTCGTTTTGCTTCTGATTGCCTTCGAAATGCCATGAGATTTGCACTTTATTATACTTAGTATTGGCCTACTCGCACATAGTTCAGTTCAAGAAAGTGTCCGACTTTCCTGTGCAGTAACCCATCCACAAAATACACTGTTACAGTAGATCTAACATTTATTATTATTGTTATTGTTGTTATTATTATTATTATTATTATTATTATTATTATTATTATTATTATTATTATTATTATTATTATTATTATTATTATTATTATTTTTATTTTTATTATTGCTATTATTAGTAGTAATAGTAGCGGCTGTAGTAGTAGCAGCAGCAGCAACAGCAGTAGTAATAAAAGAAAATGTTATTTTTATTTCTTATACTTACTTGTATGATTTTCTAGTGGGCTACGCTTTTAGTATTAGTTTAATGCAAACAAAATAATGTCTAAAACATACAACTGGAGATATCAATGACCAAAGCCAGCGTGTACCTAAGATCATTAGATTGGTCATAATGGAATTAATCGTTAATGCCGCACTCAGCTTCGCGACGCATACATCTACCAATCGAATGTGCAGCAATGTTCACGATGGTCGCTATACGCGATGTGGATCACACGGTCTACGAGGGCCAAGTCTACATGACGTGGCACGTGCTACTACACATTGTCATTGACCAAGATGCCGCAAGCCTTGCGAGTGTGGTGGGGATTTGCCACACAAGGCGAGAATGAGGATCTAAAGGCAGCTTAGAATAATAACTGTCCACCAATGCTCCACCATTGAGTGGCTGTCTTTCGCTTATTTTTTATTAGCAGTCCAGAGACCAAGGACATGTAGCCTACAGTACGCGAGTGGTAGGCATATGCAATGTATGCATCCACCAACTGGTAAATTAATATTCCACTAGCCGATTGTCTGACAGATAAAACGATTAGGATTATAATTATTTATATAAGAGACATTACAGAGCGTAGTAAATAAATTTATTTCTGGGGCAAGGATACCATCTTTCTTAATACGGTAACATTCTAAAACACTGGTAAGGCAAAGAAGACGCAGATAATTATGGCATACAGGTATTTGACGGACGCGAAATAATCATTATATGCTCCCTGCACTAGATTAAAATTTCATCTATACATTGCGATCAATTTTGCATTTCGCAATTTTCTTTTCAATAAGGAACATTATAAGCTTATCTATCTATCTATCATTCTGTCTGTCTATTTATATAGCAATCTCCCAATCTATCTGTCTCTATAAATCTATTATCTATCCGTCTCTCTCACCCTACCTGTCTGTTTCTTCATCAATCCATCCATCCATCCATCCATCCATTCATCCATTTATCCATTCATCTACCCATCTCCGCCAGTATCTCGTAGATGTCTCTAAAGTAGACTTCTGATGTTTGACAACTCCGAACGGTGTTGTAGGAGGCGGTGGTGGTGGTGGTGGTGGCGATTATGATGATGTTGATGATGATGATAAATGATTCAAGTTTGCACGCTGTAATATTATTTTTTCATTGTCTTTATGGTTCGCTTAGGTTTACATTATATTAGGCCTATTGAAAATCGGATGATATTCTCCACAGCATCAATGAATGGCCTACCTAATTAATCCTGATATCACAGGTTAATGCAGCTTAATGCAATTAGGCAGCAAATGCAATTATGCGGTTAGTATAATCTTATACAGCCTAATGCAGTTTTGCAGCGTAGCCTATACGCAGTTAGGCCTAATGCAGTTAATGCAGCTAATGCAACTTCATCATTCACCACAAATGAACTGTCTAACAGATGTAATAAATTATTTAGTACGTTTATCTACCAATCCATTTGTTTGCAATAAATGTTCTATGCTTTGGCATCATTGACTACAACTATGAAATTAGTTATGCAGCATAGGCTGATGCAGTTAATGCAATATTCATCATTCAGCACAAATGAACTGTCTAATAATTTAGTACGTTTATCTACCAATCCATTTGTTTGCAATAAATGTTAAATGTTCTCATTGACTACAAATATCGGATTAGTAAACTCGATACATTTATTGCAATAATAGCCATTTCCAAACGCACGCATTAGCATTGCGCATGCATTTTCGACATTCGAATTTTGTCTGCCGTCAAGCGTATAAAGTACCCATTAACCCAAGAGAACAAACTAACTATACCCTGAGCACTAGGGTGGCCCAGAAATATAAAAGTTGGAAATCCAATTCTCCACAAGGCTGCCCTTGTTCCATATGCTATTAGTGATTTATTTGCCAAGTTTCAACAAAATTGAGCAATGTTTACTGGTACCAATTTTATGCAAGATTTTAATTAAGCATCAAAAATGTTTAAAAAATCGCTTTTCGACCATGATACTCCAAAGAGGCGTGCAATTGTCAGCTTTAAACAAACATTGTCGTCAAAATGTGTCTGTTAAACCACTCTATTAAAAGAGATCGATGATACAAAAGAGATCGATGATACACACAATTAGAGAAAGACAAAGAAGATGGATAGGGCACACACTCAGAGGAGACTCGATGCTAAGAACAATCATAGAGGGGAATTTGGAGGGGAAAAGAACGAGAGGAAGACCAAGACAAAGACTGTTGGACTGGATGATGAAAGACGGTTATCAGAAGCTGAAAAAGAATGCACAGAACAGGGAAGAATGAAGACGTCAGACATTCGAACCTGCCTAAGGGCAGAGAATAGGAAAGAAGAATTAAAGCTATTAAGCTAATGTGGAATCAATGAGTCTCAAAAAAATTGAATATGAAATATAACATGAAACATTTTAGATAGCCTACATTTCTTAATCATTCTTAAAATTTGAATTTAAGCTCGATAGGCAGACTTTGGCTAATTCTTGACCCTGAGTAGTAAGAAGGTCAAACAGTTTTTAAAGAGATCTTTTTGTGACATACACCTATATTCGTTAGAGATTTCTTGTCCAGGCATTCCATGATAGCCCCAAACTAGGCCTATGTCGCAACACGCGCTTCCTAGATAGCCTATATCTAATGACCAACATGCAAAAAGGCTCTTTTTTATTGTTTGATGAAATTATAAATAATTATTGTTTAATGACATTTAAACAATAATTTGTGAACTATTTTTAATGATATTTAGATAATTTTTTATTGGCTGTTGTTTTAATAATTCAATGACTTTCCTAATATAAAATTTGCCATTTTCCTCGCCATGAATAGCCAAACTTGTCATAAGGCTTAGCATAGCAGTGACGTATGATTTAAACAAACCAGACTTCCATCTAGATTATTATGAAGCCTGTTTATCTTTTTCAAATTTCACTCAATTCTTAAATGGTTAGCCTACTAAGGAATTTTGCATTCCAAAAATTATGCAAACTTTGCATTTTTCTCATAGCCAAATTTGAACAGTTTGATCATATTTTGACTCAACCTATAGACAGGAAAATGATAGTGCAATGAAGTTTGTCATTTTAAAGCAGAGACTTTACACTTTAAAATTGTGTCACATATGTTCATGTAAAAAACAGCTCTGGATTTTCTGTAGGGGGAATGTCATTCGGAGATGCCTAGATTAAAAACTGATTGCCAAGGTAGCAACCATTACTACTTTCGTGACATCACCAACTGTTAATTCATTTTCTGAATGAAATATGAAATTCTTCAGGATTTCTCCATTAAATTTTGTGCATAGAAAGAATGTTCTTGGCATCCATAAGAGCCAACAATGTTGGAAGCTTCTGGATGATGCCATGATAGCTGCGGTTTTTGTCAAATGAGCCATTATTACACAAAGTCAAAAGACCAACATTAATCTCATATCATATTCAAGAAGTGCTTAACAAATTACTGTAAAAAAATACTAGAATAACCTAAAGTAGCAGTATGAAGAGCAATTATAAGTAAACAATCCAATTGTATTAAAAGCAAATTGCAAGCGAAAAACTTTAGTTTATAAGTTGGCAGGCACAATTTTGAAATTACCTCCAATTCAGCAACAGTTTTCTAACATAAAGAGCTTAAAATAAGCTTCTGTTTGTATATAATCTTACAGTTATCTATTTATTTAAATACACTTGACATCTTGATAGTGATTTAGATAGATGGTCCTTGGAATTCATGGGTGCTACTGTCAATTTATAATGTTACATTAATGTATACCTGTTAAAATTTGATATGCACATTTTACGTGAGTCCTATAAAAAAGCTCTCGAAAATTGGTACCTCTAAACATGCTCAGATCTCTTCAATTTTTTCAACACACAGTCTTCTAGTCAAGTGGAACAAGGGCAGCCTTGTGGAGCAGCATATTTTGGGAAAAATATTTTCCCCATGTAAGTTTGGGCCACACTACTGAGCACTAACCAATGAACGTTACCGTAATGGATCCATACATTTGTACCGGTATTATGTTCACACCAGTGTTTAATCTAGACGTCTCTGGGGGGGGGAAAGTTCCCCCCCCCAGGATTGACATTTCCCCCCCCAGAAAAATTTGACAAAATGATATTGGTTTTTGGTTACTATTTTCATCATTGTTTTATATGAAGTGTTATAATATAGCGTGATGTTATTTACTATTATATGATTAAAATGACATTATTTACTATTATTAATTTATTATATATGATACTATCATGTTGCAATGAGTATAACTTACTGTACAAAATAAATTTTGTATAAACACTATTTTTGCACAACTAAAACAGATATGACATTCCCTCCAGAAAAAATTGACAAAATGATATTAGTTTTAGTTGCTGTTTACATCATCGTATGACATGAACTGTTATAATATACTGTAATACTATTTATTATTATATGGTTAATGGTTATAATGTTATTATTTACTATTATAATATATGACACATTCCTGCTAAAATGAGAATAACTTACTGCTAATATTTGTACAAATACTACTTTTGTACAACTGAATGGCTTCTCACCAGTGGTATCCTTCAAATTTTAAACTGTAAAATTTCAAAATGTTTGGACCTATTATTTGAACACATATAGTAAAAAATAAAAACAACATCATTACTACACATGGTTTCTTGAATTTGGTACCGGTAGTTTATTAGTTCTTGGTTGGTTTGTGTACCATTAAATATGATTTCAGAAAGGACCATCTCGGGAAACAGGGTTAAACTGATATAGTGCTGAAAAGTCAGCTTATTTAGGCTACTATTATATTCATGTCTGCATTTATTCATTAGAATAACTCAGCAACAGGAGAACTGAGCTGCTGAACTCGATACATAAAGTGTAATTATAATTTATAATCATATATATATTGTATCCTAAAACACTTTTTTATAAGTACTGAATAGTCTAATGGAGTTATTTTGCTAAAATGGCACCTTAAAAGAGTACTTAAAATGCTACCATTGCAATGTGGAAATTCAAAAAGTCTCTGATGAGGCTCTGAAAAAGTACAGGTATTTTGTTAAGATGGTACAGTGTGGAAATAGCCCCCAAAATATTTGTTAAGTGTTGCTTATATCTATTGAAGTCCACTCTTATAAGCACTGAAAAGCACAGGCATTTTGTTAAGATGACACCTTAAAATGCTACCATATGCAATGTGGAAATTCAAAAAGTTTCTGATGATGCTCTGAACAAGTACAGGCATTTTGTTAAGATGGTACCTTAAAATGCTACCATATGCAATGTGGAAATTCAAAAAGTTTCTGATGATGCTCTGAACAAGTACAGGCATTTTGTTAAGATGGTACCTTAAAATGCTACCATATGCAATGTGAAAATTCAAAAAGTTTCTGATGGGGAGGGGGAACATCCCCCTCCCCATACCCCTCCCCCATACGGGTCTCGGCGCTACGCGCCTCGTCAACGTCCTTTGGACACTCAATTGTCTCCCCCCCCCAGAAACCTGAATTCCCCCCCCAGCAGGTGGGGACTAGATTAAACACTGTGTTCACACAGTGAATGCATTATACGGGCCAAGATATAGAGGCAGCGTATGTAACACTCAACGCTAGAGGTTAAAAGCATGCACAACAATTGGGCGCATAATTTATCATGTGGGCATTGCTCCTTGACAACCTCAATCAATATAAAACGTGACGTGTGGATTGCTCTACGCTTTAGTCTACCTGCCGATGCCTCAGAGTTTCATTCGTCTACCTGAAAAATATCATTGCAACACCGCATCGCTAAGCAGGCATTCAATAATGGATGATACTAATGTGACTAGTCGCTTTTAGACGCAAAACCGACAACAGCGCGTTTTTTTTGTCATAGCATGCTGCATATTTTTGGGATTTTCTTGTGATTTTTGGAATACCGAATTGATTATTATAACTCGGGGTAAGTGTCGAAGCCTTGTTTTCTTGTAGTTACTTTTTATACGACTAGGAGGCCAATTCTTGTATTGAAGACTTGTTGATAGAAACGCAACAAGGTACAAAAGCTACTGTTTAGAGTGAGGATATTGAAAAATAATCATCAATAAAGAGACTGAGGAGTGAATTAAGGATCATGGTCTGGTACAGTATAACATTACCGGCACAGGAATATATATTATTTTAATTCTATCGTAACAGCGGATGAATAAGTCACTTCAGTCTCACTGCATACTTTGTCAGACTGAATTAATAAGTGTAGATAATTATCATCATTTTATATAATATTCAACCAGTCATAGGCGTACGAGACGGGGGTCCAGAGGGGCAAATGCCCCCCCCCCCCAAATTTCGGGCAAGTCTGATTTTTGGGCAAGCAGACTTGGAGAAGTGAAAAACATTTTAAACATTCTCGGGCAAAAATAATATTAATTTTCTTAAGATTTCGGTCGGATGACTAGAAAAAGGTCGTCAGAATTTTTTCGGGGCAAAAGTCAAATTTTTGCCCCTCCCTCACTGCTGAAATGTCCCCTACGCCTATGCAACCATGCAGTGGGCAATGCGAATAAAGCATTAGAGTCTAAATAATTTTTTCCTACTTGCACTATACAAATATTCATTGTTTTCTATCTACTTGCGCTATATAAATCTTCATTGTAGGCTATATTATAATAAGTGACTGCATGCAAAGGTTAAGAAACTTGTAGCTATTTGGGCCTTAGTAGCAGTTTGATTCTACACACCAGTGTCGTTGACCTCGATACATTGAGTTCGATGAAGTCGATTCTAGTTTTAGGATGAGAAAGATGTGTGTAGGCTAAACCACAGCAACAACACAGGTGGACGAGTCATGCATGCATGGTTGCCTACATGCGCCAGTGGTTGCGTGTAGCCGACCAATAATTTTTCATGATAATTATAGGTGACCTCGCTTCTGCATAATGATTTGACCTCCTTCCTTTGAGTGACATGACCTTGATTCACATTCTCACATGGCCTTGTGCTTCATCCATAAAATGTGACGTCCTTTTCAGTGAGATATGAGCTAAGGTCTACTTCTTTATATAATAAAAATTATGGTCCATCTTCTTGATCTGAAATGATCTGGTTTCTTCATCTCAAATAAGGTCATCTGAGACGAAGAAACAAGGTCATTTTCTTCAGGTCATTTTGTATCCGTTTCTTCATCTGATCTAACTTCGTTCTGTCATCTGGCATTTTCGCTTCGTCGTCTTGTAAGAACGTCCTTCCTCATCAAATATGACCCGGACTTTTTAAGGGGAATTTTTAGAACTGAACAACCTCCTCTTCATTTCCCATCATGCATAGGCCTAGTAAATTCATTCTCAATCGAATGACAATGACTTTTATTTACTATTTCTGGCTGCGCAGTTAAGTGCGTCTAAAACTGCACAAATCCATTTTAAAAGTGCACATTTTAAGCAATAAATGCACACCAAATGCACTGAATATGACATCGTTTCTTCGCCTGATAAAATTATGATCTCACTGTTTCACTTATAATTATGACCTCGTTTCTTCATCTTATATGACCTCGATTCTTCATAATTATTATATAACCTCGTTTTTCCTCTTATATGACCTCGCTTTTTTAAATCTTAAATGACCTCATTTCTTCATCTTATATGACCTCATTTCGTCATCTTTTATAATAAATTATGGCCTCACTTCTTCATAAAGTCCAGCTTCTTCATACGACAAGACTTCGTTTCTTCATCTGATAATGATCTTCATGCTCTGCGTTCATTCCCTTCTTTTGCTATCGATCAGCGTTGGCTCGTCATCTCTACTATAACTAGAACACGCCATGGTCGACTCTTCATTATTACCAGATGCCCTACAAAACGTATTGATCGTAACGCTTTCAAGAAGCGCTCAGCGCTGTAGGGGTCTTCGTGTACCGGTATATTGGCCGGTAAAACTCAACGCGGTGGGTTCCTCATGTCAAGGTATAATAATTTGTGCCAGGGCTGTTTTTAAGGAATTTTTTAAACGGCACAACCACTTCTACCCTTTCCCATCCTCCATGGTAAATTACTTCCAATCGGAGGACAATGACCTTTTTGCTAGTTTTAGCTGTACAGAATTGCTGCTACAACTGCGCAAATCCATTTACAACTGCACATTTTGTGTACAACTGCACGTTAAAAAAGCCCTGTTTTGTGCCGTTGCAAAGTAGACCTTAGTATTCATCGTCGGCACCTCTCCATCAAGATCCCTATGCAAAAAGTATGCATGGCACAGAATTAAGCTAATCCAGATGTAAAGCTTACTCCAGATATAGCCTACTATAACTATTTCCGACATAACCTTTGGTCTTTGGCGGAACGCATCTAGGCCTATTCATCTAAATTTTGACTTTATTATTTTATAGTTTAGGCCTATTGACGAAACTTATTTTTTTAAACATCGGCGAACTGTAGTCTAATTATGGCCTAGGCCATTGTAAAATTTCCATATGCAACAACTAGCTACATAAGACTTTAAACAATTATAGTGATAATGTCCTCGGAAAACCTACACATTATTTCTAATAGGTCTATAGACTACATAAAATGAATTCATCATCAAAATTCTATGCATGACAATAATTGACAACATGAGTTTTATTTAATTTTGCTGTTTCTTTTGCATAAATAGGCATACGATGTCACATTCCATGAGTGTAATTTCCAATGTAGGCCTACAACTGACCATAAACAGACAGTCATGGTTAAAATGTTGTATTCCACGAGGAAGATTTTTAGAAATACAGCGTTTTCGACCTGGGACCACTACTACGTACCATCACCATCACCACCACTACCACCACCACCACCACCGCCACCACCACCACCACCACCAGTAAATAGTACGCTATACAAAAATAAATCTAGATGCTACTACTACTACTACTGTTACTGCTGCTGCTAACTACTACTGCTACTGCCACTGTCACTTCTACTACCACTACCACCCACCCATCCGCCCACACCACCACCACCATTACCACCACCACCACCACCACCACCACCACCACCACCACCACCAACACCAACACCAACACCAACACCACCACCACCACCACCACCACCATCGCTACTGCTACTACCATACTACTAATACTCTAACTAAAACAACAACGACTACGACTACCCTCACGCAGTCTCACAGCGTCATAGATACTCGGTCCTGTTTAGCTTACTTTTGAACATTTGAAGGAGGGAAACATCAGTAGGCTATCAATACAGCATTTGCGTCATGTTATATTGCATTCGTTGGGCTAAATAATCATTTCACAGAGCTTTGATTCGATCTTAATGGAGCATGAAGCGTCAAGCAAGGCTACGAGCATTGCATGTGTGAGGGGGACTCCGCAATGCAGGCACGGTTACGCTCAGCTAAGTCTGATACCAAAGAGTCATACATACAGGCAGACAGATTGGGAGTCGAATCCTCAGCTCAATGTCCATGGCAAGAGTGTTATCGATAAACTGTTTATCAGGGGCAAAGAAGGATGAGTCAATTCTATTCTATTCTATTTTTGGATTCATAAAGCGCATCTCACAGTACAATCTAATCAGAGGCGCTCCCAGTGCGAAGAACTCCTGGAAAAAGAAAAGTCTTAAGACATCTGGCAGAAAAAGTAAAGCCTCCAGATAAAATCTGAGCACGAATAATAGTAGGAAGGCCATTCCACAGTATAGGACAGACAGAGGCAAAGGCGCGGTGTTGGGCTGTGGCAGTCCGAGAGCGTGGAACAAGAAGATCATGACGATCTAAAGAGCGGAGAGGACGGCCAACGGTAGCTGAGAAAGGCTTCCTAATGAGATCACAAAGGTAGCGAGGCGCTAGACCCAAAAACATCTTATAGGTGAGAAAAAGAATTTTATATTGAATCCGGGCAGCCAAAGGAAGCCAGTGAAGGTGCTCAGTCATGAAAGCCGAACTGTGAGAGAAACGAGGGAGGCGAGCAATCAAACGAGCAGATGCATTAAGTACCGATTGGAGAGGAGCAAGGCGCAGTTTAGGTAGCCCAATGAGTAATGAGTTACAGTAGTCAATGCGGGAACAGATGAAGGCATGGACCATAGATGAAAAAATCGACGAAGAGAGAGATCGCCGAATGGCACGTAAACGACGTAGATGATAGAAGCTGGACCGAGAAATATTAGCAATATGTGTAGAGAAGGAAAGAGTATTGTCAATAGTAACACCCAGGTCACGGACATTTGCCACGAAAGTAAATTGAGGAAAGTGCTTGGCATGTAAAACGTAATCAAGCAATGTACATGTAATACATCGATCTGCGCCCAATCGACACACTAGTACGCTACAAAAATAAATCTAGAATACTACTGCTATACTGCCACTGCTAATACTACTGCTACTGCTACTAATACTACTGCTATACTGCCACTGCTAATACTACTGCTACTGCTACTAATACTACTGCTACTGCCACTGCTACTGCCACCTCTACTACCACCAACACTGCTACCACCACCACCGCCGCCATTACCACCACCACCACCATTACCGCCACCACCACCACCACTATTACCACCATCACCACCACCACCATCACCACCATCACCATCACCACCACCACTCTAGATGCGCTACAGCTGAGAGACGATCGACTATCATTGTCGACAGCCATTGTTAGCGACACAAAAAACTGTGCAGTGTGCACGCAGCAGCTATACACGCAAATCACCGCACCGTGAAGCGTAAACCAAAAAATAGTTTAGTGTTGAAAGACTATTGCACGTCATCGGCGCGAATGCAGGAAACATGACGCCAGATTTGACGGTTATCGACATTTCAACATCCCATAAACATTTAACGAGTATTTTGTTAACAATGTCAGCTGTATAATTAACAAACGCAACAAAAGCAAAAATACAGAAGTTCATTTAAGTCATCTGTGTAAAAGAGAGAGAGAGATGCACCAGAATCGCTGGGAGGGAGAGAGAGGGAGGGATACAGAGACAGAGAGAGAGACAGAGATACAGAGACAAACAGAGAGAGAGAGACAGAGACACAGAGGGAGACAGAGAGAGACAGAGACAGAGACTTAGACAAACAGACAGACAGAGACAGAGAGGGACAGAGACAGCTAGGGAGAGTAAGTGAAGTAGAAAACTTGAACGAAACTTCAGCCCACGTAGAGATTTGAACCTCTGAAATCACGATTAATTGCTTGCTATATTGAAAATCCCAACTTCCATAGACCGACTATTATACTGCACTATTCAATGACATATGTGCACGTCTTAGCCAGAACTGTTGAAAATGTTGGTCAACAATACCCTGTTGCTGTTTAACGACACTTTCATTGCAAAGATGCTTAGTGTCGCCCTCCTCCTTTATCAGGGCATGGGACTGGCACTGTCAGATTGCAAACAGTGACAGAGTTTGGTTAAGTAAGCTTATATCGCCTTAGAATAATTAATATACATGTACATGTACTGACAGAGACAGGCGCTCTGGCGTTCTGTTATAATTCTCTTAAAGTATTATTAGGCCTACCCTTATGTGGGTGTCCAGGATGTCAGTATATTAACCGCATGCTTAGGCCTAATATTATACTGACATCCGGGGTTTCCACATCAAGATAAAAAATATATAGACCTAGGAGTGAATGACTTGCACTTGTTCGCAGCAGGTCTATAGTCATGCGCAATGTGCTTTACGACCTACGTGACCTCTTCCTACTGCGGCAAGAACCTTTATAGGTCTACGACTTTCGGTAAAAAGCTCACAACGCCACTCTTTTATATAAAAACTCGATAAACTTCATGTCAAGAATGTTAAAAAAAACAGTCCTAATGTCCAAATGCTAATAAAGACAACCACGCGTAGCCGTATAATAAAATTATAGGCAGCCGTGAACATTTGCTACTAATTCACATGCAGCGGTTATCTGTAAGTTTTGGGAAATACACGAATGCACAGGCATACGACTATACATTCATTCATCATTGGGATGATTATAAAATGTACAATTTTTGATTTAGGATACCGGTAATGTCAAATTTTAAAATTGCTCTCACTTTTTAACTAACATTATCTGGACTGAACCACGTGGTATAATCCAGATAATGTTAGTTAGATTTATGCACACGTTTATAATCACCTTGACGTTTATAATCACATTGACGTTTACTATCAAATTGACGTTGTTTATAATCACATTGACGTTTATTATCAATTGGACGTTTATAATCGCATCGACCATTACAGATTGTTTACCCATCTCTAGCTACTCGACTGAAAAAGAGACTGATCTGTATTGGCAGATTTTCGCATCCTTTTGGGTTGTCAGGACACGACATATTCTGTAGATTAATCTCGAACATGCTGCTTCTATTTTCATTTCTAGCTTACCTGAGTTTTCTGTTCTTGTTGTAAAGTCAGTAAACGGCTGATTAATTCATTTTTTAATATTTCAATGTTTTAGTAAGTTCAATGAACAATGAAATGCGGATGATAATTGGTCAATTAATTAATGATATCTTATTTGATCATACACACATACTGAGAAACTGTATATAGAAGGCCTACAGGTATGCAATTAAAGCTTTCAAATGCATTACAATGGCGTTGGTGGTGTTGGTAATGTTGTTGGTAATGGTGGTGGTAATGGTGGTGGTGGCAAATTTGACAGCCTTGCATATTCTTAACAGAAAACGCATCAGATGGATTTTTTACCGGTTTCAAAACTTGAACGAATGTTTGTTTGTTACAGACATGCAGTTATTTAACACCATTCGTTGATATTTTCTTCGTCAGTCAACTGCACAAACGATGTCTGATCCACAAAACTGTTCGTTTCCTATGGAGACAACAACGCTCGCAAACGACACTGGCGCAGACGAAGAATTCGATGCATGCGTTGCAATTAGATATGCTGTGGATAAATTATTTGACTACTTTCTCGTGGTATCGGTAAGATTTCAGTTGTCTATCGTTACTTGTAAGAGACGACTCTACGTTATTTGGGAAGAGGTGGGCAAGAGAGAAGGTGGGTTACGCAGCAGTTGACAGATGCAATGATCAGAAGGAGATGTGCATGATGGATGAATACTAATACATCGAGGTTAAAATGAGTGAAGGCAAGGCTTTTAAAAAACGTTTTTGGGACGCACAAACCCTTCTTTCTCTTTTGGAGGCTTGCCGATGAGGCTTCAAAGGCTTTTTATAATCATTTTCTGATGACCGTTTTTAGTCTTTGAGTACAAAATCCGGTTTCAAACCCACACTTTTCGGTTTATGATAATCTGATGACCTTATTTTAAGTATATCATCTGATTTTAACCTCTGTTTTGTATGTTTGAATGCCCATCGTCCATGGTAAATATTGTTCCAAATCAGAGGACTGTGACCATTTTGGCTAGTTTTCGCTGCTCTGAAGTGATTGGACAAATCCGATTAGAACTGCACATCTTGGGTACAACAGCACGCTTAAAAAACCTGAGATAATGCGTACGACGGACTATAGCGTGCAACTTTGGTCATTGACTACGATGAGGAAAGAAGGAAGAGGAAGGAGGGAAAGAAGAATGCTGGTTAAATTAACGTGAAGCTCAGATGAAATGAAAAATGGACAGGGGGCCTAAAATTAATAGTTTACAGATTAATAGAAGGTAGCAAGGAGGAAGAAAGAAGGAAAAGAAGTAACGAAGTGAGGACTGTGAAAGTGGGGAAGGAGGGTGAGAATGTGAACGAAGAGGCTGACAAAGGTTCCTAATCAATCGGGAGAGATACCCAGTCTTCCGCCGTCACAGGCCGAGCGCTCTAAGCAATCGTACATCTCGCACGTATCGAACGGTGTCAAGACAACTGGTCTACAGCCAACTCGTCTAACGACAAGACATGGTCTCCAGACAATTTGTCTAACGACAACTGTCCACAGACAACTGGTCCAGCGCTTGAGAAATGGAAGCTGGATGAAGGTTTTTTACATGTGAAATGCTTCTATTTCATCAATACGAGCCGTCTGTAGAACACTGTTGTCGTTAAAACAGTTGTCTGTTACAGTAGACCAATTGTTGTGGAACCGTATCGAACGACCATTACTACTGCTACTATTGATGCTGTTACAACAGCTACTTCTACTACTACTACTACTGCTACTGCTGCTGCTGCTACTGCTGCTGCTGCTGCTACTACTACTACTGCTACTACCACTACTACTACTACTACTACTACTACTACTACTACTACTACTACTACTACTACTACTACTACTACTACTACTACTACTACTACTACTACTACTACTACTACTACTACTACTACTACTACTACTACTATTACTATTACTACTATAGTGTTACTGTTTCGCTTAGATTGGTTTAACCTTCATTCTGTCGTTCGTCGTTCGTCGAAAGAGTTTTCATCTGAACTGCTTATGGGGCAGACCTGGCGTCTTACAGTTAAGTCTCATAACATTTCTGAATTAATTCCAAGACTCAACGCTTTCATTTGTACCATCGTCATAATTAAACATCCATCATTCAGTAATTATTACGAGTCGTTGGATTAATTACTGCCTACATTGTTCATATCCGCGTATGATGATTTTGATGTTGATTATGATGATACTGTGGACAATGATGATAATCACAATTATAGCAGTCATGATAATAACAATATTGACAAATAATAATAATAATAATACAACTGCCACTTCTACTAAGCTTACTAATAATAACAATAACGAAAATAATAATAACGATAATAATAATAATCATAGTTCGAGGGTACGTATGGTACGTATTATATTCTTTGAAAGGTACGTACGTATTTTAACGTACCTTATTGAAGGGTACGTAAAAGGTACGGTACAACACTTAACCGTGGCACATGCTATAAGTCATGGATTATTGATTATTCATGCCATGTCATGGTGTAACATACTCATTTACAAGTATTAAAGCCTTAAAATGTTATATAATCACAAAAATCACCTCAGGCCGTTCATTATAACGTAAATACGCTGGTGACGTCACTTTGTTTGCATGTGCCAATAAGTGAGTAATTTAATATCGGTGAAGAGCTCAAAACACTGACATATAATAATACTCAGAAATAAAATACGCGTATGGTACGCGTATTTTATTCTTTGAAAGGTACGCACGTATTATACGCGTACCTTATATAAGGTACGCGTACGCATCGAACTATGATAATAATGATGATGATGATGATGATGATGATAATGATGATGACGATGCTGATTGTGTCTGAAATACAAATAATATCAATGTATGCATTCAGCCACCATATCAGTTTGCTCCCGTGATCTTAGAAACTATGAGCTACATTGACGGCAGTTGCTGCATCTACAGATCTATGAAGAAATTTCATAATTTATGCGAAATTGAAATGCAAAAAAGAAATCTCTCATCTTGTGAACTGAGACTCAGCTATCAACGTGGGGCGCCGTGGTGGCGTCGTGAAACTCCGATGCAGTGTCCCCTCTACATTCGGGAGCGCCTCTGAGTAGAGAGATTGAAGAGGCGCTATAACAAGTGCACATACAAACAAACAAAACTTCTGCAGAACTTGCACATAGCAGAAATCTTCAGGGGGTTGCGAGTCCCAATTCTTTAAATTCAATACAAATGAATCCTGGTTAGCCAAGTTCTTCCTCAAGAAGAGTAATAATGATTATTCTTCTGCTGATGTTGTTTTTCGTAATATTGAATTTCAGACCGGTGAATTTTGTCGACGAGGTTTACAGACGATGGGCTTATGCTGCTTGTTTTGTGCTTCTCACCAACGATATATTAACCGTATTTCTCGGTGTAAGCAAATTGGATTTACTGCCAACAGACGACAAAGAATGGATGAAGAAATTCGGATTCGTAAAGGGTATCCAACTATTATACGAGGATTATAATCTATTACTTAAATCGAAATCGGTTGTTTCTTTGCATTTTCAAATATTGTGTGCGTATGTATGTATGTATGGCGCCGTAACAAAACGGCGCAGGACAAAACGGCGCCGACAAAACGGCGCCGACAGAACGGCGCAATTCAAATCACCCCGACAAAACGGCGCTTGACATAACGGCGCTGTACAAAGACTACGATACCCGTTTTGTAATTGTTTGCTTATATAGGCTTTCAAAGATTGCCGCCCATCGTTACAAGCTCAATTCGAACATAGACTAGAATCACTAGATCAACAAGATGATAAGTTGATTATATTTAGTAGTTTATTATATTTTTAGACTTCTACTACTATAACGATCATATTTGAACTTCAGGACTTCATGAAGATGATCAGTTTATTCTATTACCTAGTTTATTATATTTTTTATACTACTTGTACTACTATAAAAACGTCTGTTAACTATATTACTTGATGAAGATGATCCGTTGATTCTAGTTTTGATAGACTATTGTATATATCTGAGTGTTTCCCAAAGTATTAAAAAAAATTCCCCTTTGAAACGGCGCCGTTATGTCGGCGCCGTTTTGCTACCGCGCCGTTTTGTGGCAGCGCCGTTTTGTCGGCGCCGTTATGTCGGCGCCGTTTTGTCTTGCGCGGTTTTGTCAGCGCACCACAATTCTCCAGCTAGTGGCAAGTTTAATTTAGTTTACAGCTTAATTTTATAATTTTACTTACAGTGTTTGTAAAGCTGCTGGATGCCTTGGCTGTGTGTCTCGTGTACTATCCGCTGCTGGCCTGCATCAACCACAGGCACTCCATTGCGGCAAATGTCATCGGAATACTGTATCTAATTCCATGGTTAGTAAATATTTAAAATGCGCAGGTAGTATAGCCGACCTAAAGAAATATAAAACCTAGAGATACATAACCCTTTTGATTATTATATGTAAGAAATCACGCAATATTGAGTAGCCAGATAATGACACGCAAAGGTACGTGAAACCCTCTTGCATGTCAAACACCGACGCTGGATGGACTCTGCCTGTGCTAGTCCCAAGCCTGGATAAAGAAGAAAGGCGTCGCAAGGGATCATTGAAGTCACACAGTTAGACTGAAATTACCTTACCTCTTACATGCGTGGGTAAAGTACCCGATTATGGGCACCTTAAGGACTTTTGCTTGTAGTTCATAGACCAATAAAGTTCAAGCAAAATAATGTTTGTCAAACTAATTTTCAACACTTTAGCAACTAGAAACTCACTGAAATGACATTAAAATGTTGAGATTTACCTACAAAAATATTGAAAATACAAAGAGCTCTGAAGTGCCCATATTAGGCACTGGTTCCTAATGATGGGCACCCATCATATTAAGTTCACGCACAATGTAGTCACAGGAACAACAGACTTAATATGGGCATGCCCATATTCGGGCCCATGTTCAATCCATATATATTAGTGCCCATATTCGGGCAGGACTAGTGTGCCCATGTTAGGCTCCCACCTCTGACACGCTTCAAAGTCGGCTAAACAAATAATGCGTTACAGGAATCACATGTCAACGCACACCAACTTGATCACAAAACAATTCTCTAAAGAAAAACATTTACTTTAAAAGAATCCATCGGATACACGTAATACAATGGAGGAAACAAGAATTGTGAAAATGGCTAACGCCTTTGCCAAAATTTACAGTCTTTTATAATTATATTTGTGAAAAATCAAATAGTCACTGCGCAGATTTAAATTTTAAGTACATCAAATATTGCGCTGCCCTTCTGCTGGAATTCAAATAATCAAATAATCAAATCAAATAATTTATTGGTCCGTATGTAACAGCAACAAGCACACCAAGTCAGAAACAAAAATTACACAAAGCATCACAAGTATCAACAAATTGTTAAACATTAGTCAATCTAATCGAGAGATCTCAGAGATGGCCTTACGAAAAAGTTTTATATAATACTTTTCTTCGGAGTGCCCATATTAGGAGGGTGCCCATAATGGGCTACCTTACCCTACCTGCATTACAGGCCGTCTTATACTCAAATACTTTCATTAATGCATACACACATACATTCGTGTATGCAGACATAAAATATAAATATATGAATACATAAATAAATGCTACATACGAGACTCTTGTGAAGCAATGATAAACATTAAATGAAACAGTGGTGACGAATGTAAATCTGTAAACATTTTTTTTTCTTTAGGATTACGTTCTACAGCATGATCTTCTATTTCTGCCCCATAAGCCGAGAAGGGGTAAGTTGCTTTCTTTTCATTCAAGTATTATAGCCTTGTCAGTTCACTCTCTTGCATTCATAACCAACAATCCAACATGGACGTCCGCATAATATTCTGCTGGAGGTGCAAAAGAAAACGGCCACGGTTAAATTTTGAGCATAAGCTAAAAAAATATGGGAATGTCTCACAGCGATTTCTAAAATGCAAATTTCACAGTTTCACATCATGCATCATAAATAGCCTATCATTAGAGCTTTAGTGCGAAGAACTATGTTTAACCCTTTAAAGGGTAGAGGCAATATAGTGTACTTCTACTGGTCGATGTACTTAGAAGGCACTAGAGACGTTCCTGCAAGCATATTATTATGTTTTAATTCACCAGATTTCACTATGGTAGACTCTCTAAGAAATTCAGAACTAAAAATAGATGTAGGCGTCTACTTTCTACTCAGAGGCGCTCCCGACTACAGCATTGATACTGTGTCAGAGTTTTCACGCCGAAGTGCCACGTTATGTCATAGGAAATACAAGGAGGTGTCTTCTCACCCATCCCCTTCATTCCCGCTAGAATTGTTCTAACAGAACACTGCACTGGCTTATTTTTTTGGTACAGATGTCCACGTCCAACAAGCGTTTATACAAGTCAACGTCTGCTGTTTTGCTCTATGCATATACCCATGTTTCGCGGATTTTCATAAGTGAACTGCACTTGAAACACAACTATAGACCTGCCACTTAGTACGAAACCGTTTCTGTAATTTCCTATTGTTTTCACTAATGTTTCTTACATGATTGACAACAACACTGCTTTTTGGTTTCACTTTTTCTAATTCGTTCATTTGGGCTTAGTGGGCAGTGGCAACAATGTTGCCACTACAAGTTTTGGCTTCATGGGCAGTGGCAACAATGTTGCCACTACAAGTTTCGGTTTCATGGGTATAGGACACAATATTGCCATTTTTTTAAAGTCAACTTTTCCACATAACGAATATATTCCCTCTATATGGTTAGTTAGCAGGCATATAATATGTAATTATTATTGTTGTAACTGTTCAGGGCCATTATGCCCTTTAAAGGGTTAAGTAACCAAAAGTAGTAGTTAAAAGACAGGTTTCAGTGGCCATGAGATGATGAGAGCAAACCATCTGCCTGACGTTATGGACGAACATAGGCCTATGGTTACTTTTATACGATAAGTAAAGAGAAGCACAAAGAATAGACAAAAAATATATTTTTCACACGAATTAACTTTTATCCTTAACTTCGTTGTTTGCTTTTTGCACAGGGCTTTCTTAAGTCCATGGACTATATATCAACGATCCCGATGTATATTGCATTCTACGTCATCGGATTCTCCTACGTTCTCGACTTAGTTTTAAACATTATACGAAAAAGGAACAGTTGCACAAAGGTAAGAGACATGCCAGCGAAAAGTCTCTTGAGTTGCAAAGTTCGTTCTATGCTGTACTCTGGGTTACCATCATAGCCGTTTGGCCATCGCTTTTGAACGCTGGAAAAGACAATTTTTAGGTATCACAGTTTCTTGCGTTTTTATCAAATCAAATCAAATCAATCAAATCAAATCGGTTTATTCTGAGAATGAATGAACAAGAGACAAACAAACAAAACCAAGGTATTCTGCAAAAAAAAAATACTAGGCTACACAGGAATAAAATTAATGTTCGCAGGACACCTTGATTGTAAGAACGGTGAACACTCAGAAAGGGTCATCCAGAAAGGGACAGGTCCCGCTAACCTGGATAACCCCTGAACGTAAAATGTAAGTCAAGATGGTGAGGTTAGAGTTATAAACAGACAATGGAATTTTTTTAAAAAGAAAATACCAGAAAAGAAATCAATGTGGCATAAGATCACACGATCAAAAAAACCTTTGGCAACAACTTTATCGACTGGAAGAAGGTTTTGCATTGCTAATCATTGACACCAAACAAACTAGGTGAAGCGCGTAAACGACATCTCTGCAAAGAGAGTGCACACCATTTATGATGACGACGACGACGACGATGTAGTAAGTAGAGTGTGTGGAAAAATCATTCGAAGTCAGATATGAGTATTGAAAGTTATACAAGTAAAGCTATAGATATACCGTTGGTGACATTTCTTTTGCAGACAGCTTCCGACACCGACTTGAAGAGTGAAAAGGAAGATACAGGGATCTACGCGATTTCTCATCACTTCGAATATGTCGGCAACTTACTACGCGTGAGAAAATCAAACGGAGTCGACGAAACGTAGGTTGGCTATAATTACAGAAGAGGTCTATATTTCCCACATTTGAATCATAATATTATTATCTTCATATAGGGGCCTAGCCTATTGCTAACTCTATATAGGCCTATTGCCCATTTACGCTGCAGAATCCTGACTGTGATACTAGCATTTTCATATTCATTATGTGGGGCGCGGTGGTGTAGTGGGTAGTCTATGTTCGTTGACAACTTAAGTCGCCGCGTAGGGACCCTGGGCAAGTCCTTTGCTCGCAATTGTTCATGCGCTTCGGCGTGAAACATCCAAAATTAATGTTGCTCACGACAGTCGCTTCCTGTATGAGTGTAGGGCCATGTATCGTTTATTGCGAATTACACATTGCCCATTCTTCTTCTCAGAATACATATTCGTTGGTGGTTTATAGACAGTTAAATTTCAAATAAATTAATATTGCCTAGTAAACTAGTTTTATTGAACCACGTTTTGAAACGATCAACCAATAAAACAGAGGATGAAAGGCATTCGTTTGCAAAAATAAAGAAACATTTTCAACAAAAGAGAAATAAAACCATTTGAATTTTAAATGTAAAAATGCTTCAAAAACAGAATATGAATAAAAACAAACCAATAAGATTTTATAAACATTCCTTTTCAAAGGCTCTCCCTACCTAGGCTAAGTGGAAAACTATGGAGAATCGTTGGTGTTTGCTATTCAAAAATTATGTTTCAATAACTTTGTTCTCTTTGTGTTGACATTCAGGGAAAGTGGCTTAAAACAAAAAGCAAGAAAAGTGATAAAGAAAGCGCAATATGAGAAAATCATGGGTTAGTAGGCCCTATTCTCAAAGTCTTTATTTTGAACATTGTGTTTGTGTGCGTGTTTGTGTGTGCGTGCGTCTGTGTGTTGGTGTGCGTGCGTGCGTGTATTGGTGTGTGTGCGTGCGTGTGTTGGTGTGTGTGTGTGGTGTGTGTGTGTTTGTGTGCGAGTGCGCGTGTGGGCTTAGAAGCAACTGTAGCCTCGAGTTTGTTCCTAAGGCTGCAACAGAAGTTAGACTTCTGTGTTATATTGACAACATTGCTTTCAGAGTAGCAATAATAACCGCAATTAGGGCGCCTTACTAACATGCAAGCGGGATTAGCTCTTGAGAAAATTGCACCCGGATGTAGGGCTTGTAGGCTACATGTAACACTTAGGCCTACAATAATTATGGCTCTTCTTTTAACCATGAAACAAATAATGGGAAAAGTATTTTTACATAACTAATGCAAGCATTCCTTGCATTTGTCTATTTGAAATAGGCCTAGCCATTAGAGAAATAGTAGATATGCATTTTTTCCAATGTTGTCCATCTGCATTTTAGGTTTTCGATATTCAACACGTCTTGTGTGTTGCACGACTACAGCCGCAACTATGATGATTTGGGTAAGGAGGATGCCTATCAGTGCTTTTTTGTTCCTTCTTGGTCAACCGGCTGCAATCACCTTTTTTAATTTTCTAACGATTTTCACAGTACCTAACTACTTTTACAACTGCGCAAATTCATTTACAACTGCACATTTTGTGTAGAACTGCTAATTTAAAAGCCCTGCTGCCTATATTTGTGTAAAGATAAGATAAGAGTAGGTTACTCGTGGCATAATAAAGATAATAAAATAATTGTAATTGTAGTAGTAGTAGTAGTAGTAGTAGTAGTAGTAGTAGTAGTAGTAGTAGTAGTAGTAGTAGTTGTTGTAGTAGTAGTAGCAGTAGCAGTAGCATCAGCAGCAGCATCATCATCATCAGCAGCAGCAGCAGCAGTAGTAGTAGTAGTAGTAGTAGTAGTTAGGCCTACTGTTGTTGTGGTAGTGGGGTAGTAGTTGTTGCTGTTGCAGTTGTTGTAATTGTAATAATGATGAGAATCACAATAACAAGAGCTCCTTGCGTAATGTTTTAGACTCCTAAGGGATCATACAAATTATGTAGGCTACCACTGAACAGAAATAATATGGATTCGAATGTTTGTGAAACCTGGGGCGAGGCCTGATTTCACGGACCTTTAGATCCTAACGAAGTTGTTTGTTCCTCGAAGATTATTTCTACCTCGTGTTGTTTTTTTACTAAATAGGCCTAATAATACTAATAATAATGGTAACAGCAGCAACAACAGTAACAGCGATAACAAAAACAATTACAATGGCAACAAGTTGCCAACAACGTTGAAAAATATCGGATAAAAGGCTTAGGTCCAGTTTCTGATCATAATAATATTATTTAACCTTAACAAGAAGACACATTGTCTCTCTCCCTAGTAATGCCTGAGAGTTGTTTTGGTCTTATTATTTCAGGTCATAATCACCATTTCAGCGTTGATCGATTTTGTGTTCTTGCTGTCTGGTGAAGTGTGTGACGTTGTGGCCGAAGTGACCCTGCTATCCTTTCTCAAACTCATCTGCGAATACATATACATTGCAGAAAGTACGTATAGCACGAGAATGTTTCTGTTCGACCACGTATTTGGCTAGGTCTGTATTTAGGTTATAGACGGCGTCTGGGGAGGCCTAATTGCATGATGTCTGTATTGCAGACTTATATTGCAGGATGTGTAGGCTATTCTGTTAGAAGTTAAGAATGATGTTAATTATGATAACTGCATAACTTGGACAATGGAATGGACATGTACAGTTTGAAGGCGTTTCTTTAAAGAAAAATGTGACTATAATCATTACTATAATCATTATTATTATTATGTTTATTATTATTATTATTATTATTATTATTATTATTATTTTTTTTTTTTTTTGCGCCCGAGGTATAAATGATCCCTCAGGCTTTAAAATCAATAATAAAAACATTGTTGTTCTGGAGTTAACGGTCATCCTCGTCGGTCAATTGTGCAAAAGTGCCTCGAAATGCAACGGCATTGAACTTATTATTATTATTATTATTATTATTATTATTATTATTATTATTATTATTATTATTATTATTATTATTATTATTATTATTATTATTATTATTATTATTATTATTATTATTATTATTATTCACTTGCCTATGATCATTATTATTATTATTATTATGATTATTTTTTTTTTTTTTAGCGCCCGAGGTATAAATGATCCCTCAGGCTTTAAAATCAATAATAAAAACATTGTTGTTCTGGAGTTAACGGTCATCTTCGTCGGTCAATTGTGCAAAAGTGCCTCGAAATGCAACGGCATTGAACTTCTGCGTGCAAATGGAAAGGCGCTGAAACAAACGTGCCGTCTCCTGCGGATCCCCAGAAACCATGGTCAGACGCCGACCAAGTTCTGACAAGAACTCCCGACCCTGAGCGTTGATGGGGCCTAGAGTTTCCAGTGCCACTGGAATAAAATCATGTGTGGTGGGGATTTCTGCGTACTTTGTAGTCTTCTTCGATGCTGCCATCTCTGCTGCTGCTCCAGGTTTTAAGGATGTGAGGTGTATATATGACGTTGCGCACGTGTGTACGCTGGTGGCATCCCACGTCATATATTTTCCTCTTGACCACGGTATTAATGTCGCTCCATCTGGTCTTTTTCCGTCGCTTCGAAGCAGGCCTGCTGGTTCTTTGGTGCTCGGAACTTCAGCTCGCTGGAGGGCCCTCCAAATGGTGTCATTCATTGAAAAGTGCCTGCCACTTCTCCCTCCAGACAGCTTACAAGCCAGACCATGATATCCTCTCAGATCCGTTGTTTCACCGCATTGACACTGGTGTGGTTCGCACAGATCCAGACCTAGGCGTAGGCCTATCGCAACTCGGACAGCCTCATCACTGAGGCACAGTCCGCAAGAGGCGATTGGGAAGACAGCCATCCAGTCACCAGCATGATCGGCAGTCACTGCCCCCAATCTGGCCCTGGAAATCGGATCTGTAGCCGAGCGCCACACCTCAGCTAGATCTTTTTCAATAAGCGGTCTGTCCCAAACCCTCTGTGCAGTGATGTTCTCTAACGCACCGTTTGGGAGCGTGGCCTCGCGAGCAGAAAGAATTTCATCTCTGAAGACGTCTTGCCAATCGTCCGAGTGCAGAATAGCGGATTGAAGATTTCTGGCTGATGCAGCTGATGCAAGATATGCGGAAGATGCCAGCATCTGAAGCCTTCTAATTCCCAATCCGCCGTCTCTTATCGGTAACGTCGCCTGTATCCATTGGATGTCGCTCAGTCTGATGTTAACGATTGCTTCCAATCCAATTCTCATCTGTTGATCCATTTCGCTCAGCAACGGGTGTTCCCAGCATTGTGCGGTTCTGAGCAGGAAGGTTACCCTCGCCGCCCCGAAGCAAGATCTTATAAGCAGCAGAGCTCCCTGCGTGGGCAACCTCCTCAAGTCCACCATTGCCTGCTCCAGTTTCTTTGAATGTTCCTCCAATGCTTCATCTAGTGCCGTGATTATTATTATTATTATGATTATGATTATTATTTTTTTAATTTTTTTTTATTATTATTATTATTATTATTATTATTATTATAAATGTGTTCACTGTTATTCAACAAAATCTGGTATTATGATTAGGCCTATTATTATTTTTTTTTTATTTATTTTTTTTTCCAAGGAGGGTCATGATCTTATGTTATTATTATTATTATTATTATTATTATTATTATTATTATTATTATTATTATTATTATTATTATTATTATTATTATTATTATTATTATTATTATTATTATTATTATTATTATTATTCAATTGCCTATAATCATTAATATTATTATTAATATTCACTTGCCAGTTGTCTTCGTTTCCCACGGTTAGATTCTGATTGTTTTTGACTCGATTTGTGCCGTTAGATAATTTATAAGCTATCATTTTGCAAAAACCCTGATAGACTATCGGATAAGATCATGACCCTCCTTGGAAAATTGACACCGTTTGAAACTATTGCTTATTTTGTTTGAAAAATTGACTCGCACTTATGATAATACTGAAACACAAGGTGAAACTAAGAAATTTTCATTTGGTACCCTCTCTGAAAAGTCCCTTCGTTCTTAGTATCCTGTTTTACATTTTCCCTTAGTTCTTACTAAACAGATTAGCCGTGACCATTAATTAGATGGGATTACTAATCCGACTGATTTGACATTAAATTTTGTGGTTAGAGTGGCATGTGATTGAGAGCGATACCAGTTGCACTTGTTTTATTTCTTCACAGTTCTCTTTCATGTTGCCAACGTTTTGTCCGGAGTAATAGTCCTTATCTTTATGGTCAACACGTTGATTACATACAAGTGAGTGAGTCATGACACTCTCTTCTTATTCGTAGATTTTTCTTTGAGGAAGCACAAAGAGGACAAAATAATATTGAGCAATGTTTAATCTAATCCATCTGTGTTTTTTACGGGGGAGGGGGAGAATTCAGGCTTCTGGGGAGGGTGGGACAAACGGCCGTTCCGGGAGGACGGCCAGTACCCCCTTGTCCGGTAAGACTTTAAACAAATTTAGAATGACTTTAGTAATAGGCTAGTTCTTTCTTTTTCTCCTAGCGGTTAGTGTTACACTTTCATCTTATAATTATTGTCAAACCGTTCATGTGCCGCAATATTATTTATGTAAAAACAACTCTGAAAATTTATGGAGAATTTCATTCCTGGGGAACCTCCCCCCCTTAAGATGCCTAGATTAAACACTGAATTTGGAAGCATTTGGACAATAATTTGTGTGGCGCGGTGGTGTAGTGGGGATGCTCGTTGCCTTCCAACCGGAGGGTTGCAGGTTCGAATCCACCCCAAGTCGCCGTGTAGGGACGTTGGGCAAGTCCTTCACTCGCAATTGTTCAGCGCTTCGGCGTGAAACTCCGATTCAGCGTCAGCGCTGTAGTCGGGAGCGCTTCTGAGTAGTAACCTCGAAGGGCGCTATAACAAGTGCACATACATGCAATAAAAATGACGAACCACAGTTTACTACTTCGCTTGTTAACAAAAGATTTATTCGGTGGACTGCTGGCTCTTCGTTTCACTGACGACGTCACTTACAATGCACTGGGCGTAAACTAGCCTGCATAGGCCTGCAAAGACCAACAACATAACAAGAATTTAATCATAGCACTCAATGTGATTGTGTGACTGACAGTAGATTAAGATCATCGTTGCGTATCGGATAATTCGTGACCTGTTCTCTTGTCAACACCTTTCCCAAACTTCCAACTGATCAGGGTTTTTTAAAACATGCAGTTATACACAAATTGTGCTGTTGTAAAAGCACTTCTGTACGGTTTAGACTAGCAAAAAATGTCATTGTCCTCCGATTTGAAGTAATTTGCCATGGAGGATGGGAAAGGAAACAAGGAGTTGTGCAGTTCTAAAAATTCCATCAAACAGCCCTGCAACTGATTAATGCTAATTCCCGTGGTATGTTGCAACCATAGAACTCTATAGCCTTATTTTGATATACAGCCTACATATTAGTGTGGCTAATTTGGACGTGTGCTATCAATTATCATTAGATTATACTTTTAATTAAGTTCCGTGTCTCTAACTTCCTTTGGTTATTGTTTTTTTTGCAATAGACAACGTTGGCATCAGTTACTTCGTGGAGATCACTCTTGGCATATCTACGGAAACACGATAGATTCACCACCAAGCACTCTGGTAAGATTAGCAATCAACATGTAGGCCTACAATGTTCGTGCTTTAAAACTATTGGCCCTGATTAATTTTTGTATTGGCCTATGACTATTACCAATTATGCCGCATTTTCATGGCAGTGCAAATTGAATATTATTTCTATCCAGTGGCCCTGAACAAAATGGTCCCAATTCTAATTACAGCTATGATAATTAGGCTATATTAATTAAGCATAGGCTCATAGTTCTGTGCAAGTCTCTGTCTTTGTAGATTGAAAGTTCAATGGGAACAATTACTCACGATGAAAATATTTTTTAAAACTATGTGCATAGGCCTACCGGGTACCTACTTCGTATTTCACTATTGAAATATGTAATATTTATGTTCAACACTTATGTAATTATTATAAATATGTTCCTACCGATATTTATTTTATCACCAGTGTCAGCTTGCTCACGTTAGGGACTTAGGATTTGCTTTCATTCTGTTCTCGAAGGTTACCATATTATTCGTTGTTGAGCACATGAAAACCCGCACTTGAATAGTAGGCCTACATTATTTTCTTCGTGGGCAAAAACTAATAACATTTACATGGCTTCCTCTACAGCCAACGAAACCTATTAACTATTATAGACTAACTCAGATCTGGTTAACAGACGGTATACAAAAGTCCTTTAGAATTTCAGCGACAAAAAGGATAAATTTATGGTTATAGTAATAGATTTACATTTGATCAAAGTTGTAAAGCGAAAATATTCGAATTATATTAGCGTAAGAGTATGATATTAAAATCACATGCAAGACCTGATGAATTGCATCAATTTATAATTTTTTTTCTTACAATATTACAGCTAAATGGGCTTAAATACGCAGGATTTCAAGTGGCTTATGCCGCATGGGGTAAGCACATTTTTACACAGCAAAATGATGGAAATTTGGTAAGTAATCGAGTCAGTATCAACAACTACATATTGGATTGAACAACTGTCTGCTAGTAAGTTAGACTGAATTGTTTTTCTTCTCAATATCTTTATCGATTGTCCACAATAATATTCTTCGTTGCCTTTCAAATCGACTATTCAAATATCGATCAATATAGCCTAGGCCTATTTGCATGTGATGACGATGTAACTAAACCTTGTTAAAAAAATAAAAACCGAGATTATCATTACGAATTATTTCATGATACGATTTTTCATATGGCGAAGACTAGGTAGGCCTACTCTTAGAATATGCGATTTAATTAACCCTTTAAAGCCGAGATGGTAGTAAATGGTATGGAAAATCCTATACACTCTGGCATTAAAGGGTTAAGCCTCTTATTTGACGGAATTAAATTTGACCGGTCGCTTTTAGACGCAAAAACGACAACAACGCGTATTTTTTTCATAGGATGCTGCATATCTTAGGGATTTTCTTGTGATTTTTGGAATACCAAATTTGATTACTATAACTCGAGGTAAGTGTCAAAAGCATTTTGTTTATCTTAGCGCAACCACCCTATGGGACCCACGAGACGCGTCCCCCTAAACTTTTGAGTGGTCCCCTAACTTTATTATTATGGTTCCCCAACTTTTAGGACGTGATTCATTATGGTACCCCAACTTTTAGGACGTGATTGCACCTATGGATATAGGCCTATTCGCATGTGATGACGATGTAACTAAACCTTGTTAAAAAAAAACCCCGAGATTATCACTACGAATTATTTCATGATACGATTTTTTCATATATGGCGAAGACTAGATACTCTTAGAAGATGTGATTTAATTAACCCTTTAATGCCGAGATGGTAGTAAATGGTATAGAAAATCCTATACACTCTGGCATTAAAGGGTTAAGCCTCTTATTTGACGGAATTAGCCTGCCTGGCGCAAAGAAGTTTTAAACTCTCTTTTGCATCATTCTATAACTTCTGTCTATTTTCAGGTTGGGCCGTGTTAGCCCTCGTTCTGTGGATTGTACTCATGTTCATTGCATTTGCTTTCATCATTCCATTGAAGAAGGGAGAGATTAATTGGCTGATAACCTTGCTGAAGAACCTTTGGTAAGTAAATATGATGATGATGATGATGATGATGATGATGATGATGATGATGATGATGATGATGATGATGATGATGATGATGATGATGATGATGATGATGATGATGATGATGATGATGATGATGATGATGATGATGATGATGATGATGATGATGATGAGGACGATGATGATGATGATGATGATGATGATGATGATGATGATGATGATGATGATGATGATGATGATGATGATGAGGATGAGGATGAGGATGATGATGATGATGATGATGATGATGATGAGGATGATGTTGATGAGGATGATGATGATGATGATGATGATGATGGTGGTGGTGGTGGTCCTTTGTCCGAAGGCAGGTTCATTGGCTTTACGCCCCTGGGGGATGAGATGAGTGAGGTGGTTTTCCGTTGCCTACCCCACAGACAATGATGGGTAAGCAACTTGCCCAAGGTCGCTCCGCAGCGGCTTGCGCCCCTGCGTCCCACACGTGCTAGCCCGAGATATCTAAATCTCTGAGTGTCAGCTCCTTACCCGGGGCTCGAGCCGCAGTCCGTTGCAACAAACAAACGTATGCCGCTCTTGCTTACCGATGTAGCTAACTAGGCCAGATATATGAGCTCCAATATAACATAGGATTAAAGCCTCCAAGACAGCTGTGGTTTTCAGTTTGTAGTCGGTATCTAAAGACATCTTTTTAGTCAAGTTTGATATCCATCTGTTGTGATTTTCATAGTCTAGCATGCACAATCATTGTTGACACTAAATTTTGTTTCCTCTTAATGTAGGCTATCTCTCACTTAAAGCTGCTGTCATCTTCAATTTTTATTCTACCAAACTAAATAGGCCTCCCTCTTAGCGGGACTTGTTTGTCCATTAATTTTTGATGGGCTGTTGCTCGCAATCACTCAATGCGACATTTTCTGCTGTGATTGCTCTTTGCTTCTTGCTTGATAAATTTACTAGCTCATAAGGAAAATTATACTCAATTTCATTTTAAAATGTCCTTATTGCATAACTGAATGAGTTGTGTATTATCTAGCTGCTATAATATTTATTATGCGACCATAATATTCCTGTACATTGTTGGCATCGATAAATTTAATAATGGTTTAAACAGTAGGCCTAACCAATATCTCAGGATGACTAAGTGCTGTAAAACCGTTCGGATAAACTCCACTTGCTTCATTTTCCAAGTTTAGCAAACAAGGTATAAAGTGTTACAGTAGGCCTATTATGCACATTTGGACCTTATGTTATTATTGCAGCATATGCCATATAATATACATAATTATGATGCATATAGGCTCATCATCATCATTGCTCTCCTCCGTCCGGCCGCGCCGACGATGAGGCCTTTACATGGCGTCTCCACCCTGTTCTGTCCTTGATGATATCCATGGCATTCCTCATATCCATGTTCCTTTCTTTCAGATCTTCTCGTATGTTGTCCATCCAAGTTTTCCTCTGGCGCCCTCTGCTTCTCCCTCCCTCCACGTTGCCGTGCAGGGCCGCAGCTGGTAATCTTCTGTCATCCATCCTTGATACGTGTCCAAACCACGTGAGTCTTCTCTTCCTGATCTTGTCCACTATCGTTTCCTCCGCTCCCAGTTCCTCTCTGGTCTTCTCATTTCTGATCCTTTCCCTTCTACTTCTGCCCAATATTCCCCGCAGCCAACTCATTTCAGCCACCAGCAGTCTTTTTTCGTCCTCCTTGCGCAAGCACCAGCACTCCGATCCATAAAGCAGTACTGGCACTACCAGAGCTCCATACAATCGCATCTTGGTTCCTGTCGACACGCTGTTTGACCTCCACACCTTGCTAAGACGGCCGAACATTGCACACGCCAGACCTATTCTGCGTTTAATGTCATTTGTACAGCGAGCATCCTCTGTTATCAGACCACCTAAGTACACAAATTCTGTCACTTGTTCTAGTACTTCTCCATCCAGTCTGACCTCCAGTTCCTTATGTAGTTTACCGATGGCCAAAGTTTTTGTCTTTCCCGCATTGATTTTAAGTCCCATTCTTTTGCTGCTGCTATCTACTCTGTCAGTCAGTTCTTGCAGGTCCTTTTCAGCGTCTGCTACCAAGTCGATATCATCTGCAAAGCGCAGGTTGGTGAGCAAGCGGCCATCACTGCTTCCAGGATGAGGTTGAAGAGATCAGGTGACAATCCGCACCCTTGCCTGACTCCCACCTTGATCTTAAACCACTCCGTTAACTCACTGTCAATTCTCACAGCGCTCCGCATATAGGCTACTGTATAATATTCTGTATAGAAAGTGCAAACATTTTGTTTTGACTGTTAGGCCAACAGTCCTACTCGGCATAGTGATTGCCATTATTCAAAAGTTGATCTGCAAGTTTTTATTCTTACAAGACAAAGGATCGATGATGGCTCTTAACAACAGGTGAGGAATCCGCTGCAAAACAGCTTAATTAAAAGCATAGGCGTACGGGAGATTTCAGCACTGAGGGGAAGCAAAGATTGAACTTCTGGCCGAAAAATATATCCGCAAAAAGTTGAACTTTTTTAGTCGTCCGGGGCTGTGTTTGCCCGAAAAACCAGACTTGCCCGAAATTTGAGGTGCATTTGCCCCCTGGACCTCCGCCTCGTACGCCTATGATTAATAGTCTTGGTAAAAATGCTATCCAGTTTGCGAACAAACGTATTGGAAAACACGAATGATCGCATGGGTTTAATTTGTTCGTCATTTTATTGAACGAATCCTCGGTAGTATTCATGGATGTCGTAGGTTTCATTTTGATGAGCAGGGATAGGATCAAGGCCGTAGCCATGATTTGATTTCGGGGGGTGTTTCTCCGGTCCGGGTGAGAATTTCTGACGACTTTTTGATTTCTGACGACCTTTTTAAGTCGACGAAACGGCTTTCTCATAATTTTTCGCCTAATTTCATGTTTTTTTCCATTATGTCCTGGTGAATGCATTCTTTTATTATTATTTTGGGGGGGGGGTGTTTTTGTGGTTTTAGTTCAAGGTTTTTACATCATTTGCTAGTAAATGTGTTATAATATTTTTTTACATTTTCCAATTCGGGGGGCGTTCATACTCCCAAAACACCCCTAGCTACGGCCGTGGATAGGATGGCTTCAAATTTTGAATATTTTCATATATTTTTCTCTCGAATTCTTGCAGGAGACTGTACAACGCTGCCAGTTACTATTTCCTCATTCTGAACGTCATCATCGGTTTCTTTTCCTGTCTGAAGCGCATCATCGTTCCTCTCGTACTCGGAATCCTATTCCTTTCACGTCTTGATCAACCGCTAATCATGAAAGGTTTTGAAACACAAGATCCAGGTAAAGAATAAAATGCTGGAACCTAGTCTCAATCTGTAAGCTTACTGATAAAAATAATAATACTGTCCTCCATTACCATATTCTGTACTGCAGCATGCAACCCGGTGGCTGCTTTGTTACAGTTTTCGTCTAGCAACAGGTACAAGGATGAGTCTCCCTCATGGGCGCCCGCAGAACTTTTTGCAGGAGGGGCAAAAAACAATGGTCACTGTTAAAAGTTTACTGCAAGAGCTCAAGTAATGCAAAGCAGGAATTAAGAGCATGGATATATTTTTTATTTAGGTTTCTAAATGTAAATTTCTCAATCTCATGCTGTGTTCATTAGGTCTTTTGGGCAAAGTTTTTAAAACCACAAAGTAGTGATTAAAAAGTAGGTGTCAACATTCCAGGAGGGGGAAAGTGCCCCCTCTCGCCCCTATGTGCGGGCGCCCATGGTCTCCCGTAGGACGGCTAATAAAATTATGTCGGAGACTTGAATAAGTTCTTCACTCAGAGTATGTCAGTATGATAGTGTACTTTTGATAAAATAGGTTTGTGTCATGACTAATCAATTTGCTATGTTCCTAATAGGTTACGTTTCGTTCGTGTCGATGCTGTTGGTCGACTTGTACCACAATCATCCGGTTGTCAAGGCTTTTGTTGAGCTGATGCTCCAAGTCAGAAAACAGGACAAAAGTTTTGCAGGTAGACAATTTCAAAGTGAGCAGTAATCGATGATAGAAAATGTAGCAGTAAGCTTATAGGATTGTAATTTATGTATATTATAAAAGCAATAACGATTAGAGACGGCGACGATTAATAAGTAAAACTACAATGAAAGGCGATGATAACAACGATGATAACAATGATGATAACAATAATGATAACAATGATGATAACAATGATGATGTTGATGATAATAATGATGATGAGGTAGCTTGGTTGCATGATATAACATACAATTTGCTACCATTTAGTATCACAATCATAATAGGCTTAATCATGACGACGAGGATGACGATGACAAAGGTGATCTAAGGCGTACCTCTGACTGATCGCGTTCCTGTGTTTCTTGAGGCACCTCCTTGTAACGGCATGTGCTGTGTCGTGGCGCCGCACATACATGTATGACGTACACATTGTTGTAATTATCAGGGCTGTTTTTAAGGAACTTTTGAACTGCACAACCCCTTCTATCCTTTCTCATCCTCCAAGGTAAATTACTTCTAATCGAAGGACAACGACCTTTTTGCTAGTTTTAACTGTACAGGAGTGCTTCTACAACTTCACAAATCCATTTAGAACTGCACATTTTGTGTACAACTGCACGTCAAAAAGCCCTGGTGGGCCTAATTATTATTATTTGCTGATGAACTTACGAAAATGTTTTATACAGGGGTCGATAATGTAATCAAGGTGGAAGAGAGACCGCGTAGATGCAGATCGAAAATGATCCGGAATCGATGGTGGAAGATGGTCACACTGGCCAACAATCCGTCTCTTGTTCTTAAAGCTCTCGAACAACGTCTCAAGGACGAACGAAGCAACACTGAACAATCCATGCAGTCCATTGTAAGAAACGCTTGTTTGTTTGTGTGTGTATGTATGTGTGCATGTGTGTGTGTATGTATGTGCACTTGTTATAGCGCCCCATCAAGCTCTCTACTCAGAGGCGCTCCCAATGCAGAGCGGACACTGCAATGCAGAGCGGACACTGCATCAGAATTTCACGCCGAAGCGCTGAGCAATTGTGAGTGAAGGACTTGCTCAAGGTCCTTACGCGGTGAGGTGGATTCGAACCTCGAACCTTCCGTGTGTGTATGTGTGTGTGCGCAATCTATTTGAGTTATGCATGCAATCTAGAATCGATGCATTGGCAATGTTTGCATGCATGCATGACACCATTGATTGAAAGTGCATGGATTGCAATCCGCTCTGGTAGTCTTTCCTCATTTTTCTCTCGTCTCAAAACCTGCCTTTTCTCTCACGGATGCAAGCGCTGAGAACGCTTCTGAGAGACTCTTGCTGCGAGAAGCGCTTTTTAAACGGTCAGACACAATACATTACAATACAATACTATACAATACAATACAATACAATACAATACAATACAATACAATACAATACAATGCAATACAATGCAATGCAATACAATGCAATAAAATAAAATACAAAACATTGCAATACAATGCAATACAATAGAGGTTTATATGCTTGTCCAATTAGCCTACATGTCACTGCATCTGTTCTCTAAATATTGTGTCGGATGTCTGTTTTTGCACGCAACTGCAGATCAGCGCAAATGGAGAATGTATCCCAATTGAAATGGACTGTGTACTGGAGAACTACAACAAACGGCGGTCTATTGTCTAAAACGCCAAGCGCTTGAAATACTCAGTCAACAGTTACTGTAACTTAGAACATTTCCATGGTGACGATGACGTGTTTCATTACGTCAGCAGTGACGACAGAGAGGTCGCAGACGTAAAGCGATTCGCTACTTTCAATTTCTAGAACAATTTAAGCTTAGGTAAAAAATAGCAAACTTAGTGGGTTCAAAGCACGTTTTGCGAACTGATATTTTGATTTTTATTCGAATGCCTAGACTTTGCCAACAATTTTTCACTGCCTGGAAATGCAATGTAGTCTTAGCGTTTTGTATGTTTATACTGAATTTTGATGCTGTAATATTCACGTTAGCGAGGGAGGCTACGTTTTTCGATAGGCAACTGGACTAGGCAATGTAGTCTTAGCATTTTGTAGGCTATGTTTACTATTGTTTAGGCCTAAGCTGAATTTTGAGGCTCTGATATTCACGTTAGCGAGGGAGGCTACGTTTCGATAGGCAACTGGATTATATTTTGTACAGACCGAATCGTGCATAATGGACCATAGTAGGATTATTTCGATACCTGCATTGGGCTATTAGTTTTTCAGGTAACTGCGATATGCTTCAATTTCTTGACTTTTGTCATTTACAAGTTCTTTGTATTGCGCATGTATGTGCATGTAGGTGGACGCTTCGTCTAGCGCCTTTTGCTTGCCTCGCATTCACAACGATTTCACATTATGATGTCTGAGTGAATGGGTCGAATAATTATTGTGTATTTTATGAGCAAAATCACATTGAAATGTTACCTCATTAGAATATTGGCTGCCTGTGTCCCAGCGGATCTCATACCGCATTGCTGCTGTGGTCTCTCGCTGTGTCCTTGGTTGTGCTCCGTCATACTTGCGTGATCTGTGCTGTCCAGTCAATGACGTTGCAGCGCGTCGTGTGCTTCGCTCTTCATCTAGGGGTGAGCTTCTGGTCCCGCGGGCTCGCTTGGCTATTAAGCAGCGCCGTGCTTTCTCGGTCGTGGGGCCTACTGTCTGGAACAACCTTCCGGTTACGCTTCGCTCTCTACTTGTGGTCCATCCGGCTAGGTTAACAAGTCCCTCAAGTTTTTTTCTTTGTTTGTGGTTGGGCTGGGAGCGCTTGTTAGTAGTTTCTTGAAGGGGCGCTATATAAATGCTCTGTATGAATGAATGAATTAATTAAATTATAACATCCGATTAAAATGTAATGCTTGTTCTAATTGATTTGGTTAATACGCATGATTCCAGACTAACCATATTTTACCATGCATGAAATTTGGTTAATTACAATTTTCTTAGCCGATTTCTTTGCTTAGATTAAGAAATCCCTATCTACTAGTATCTAGTCATGCGATTGTATCTGACATCTTATTCTTAGAGACCTAAGCTCATTACAGTGTCTATCATGCTGCCTGTATAGCATGGTAATATATAGACAAAAGATTCTAACATGCATTAAATTTTGTTTATATTTTATATTTTGCTTTTTTATATTATAGACATACGGTTTATTTGCATATGACATCATTGAGCCGGTGTCGCGTGATATAGTCTAACCTCTAAAAGTCTGCCCCGTAGACTATTTCGAAACAGATTCTTCCCCCGGCGGATCTGTTTCAGGATAAATCCGCTCCCGGAGACTATACTCTGAAATAAAGTGACCGGGGGGAAAGTATTTTGTGCGCCGCTGAAATAAAGTCTCCCTCATTCAACGTGAAATGGCTACAGTCACGTAAACTTTTTAGACACACGTTGCTAAATTATTATTTATCAAGAACACAATCATGTTCCCAAAAATATTAACCTTTATATCAGAAAAATTTCTTCCAATACGGAGTTTCGGCCAGGGAGACTCTGTTTCGGGGAGACTATATATCGGGAAGATTTTATGTCGTGACACGGGCGATACTGCTGGTACTAAAATTTACTTAGCCTACCTATAGAAATAATTATTATTGAATGATATTTAACGTGCTATTTGCTGGCCACGTTGAGCCGTGATCCATGTGTGAAAGAAATATTTACGTAACATTGCTTCTGCATAATAATGTTTTTTGGGAAGACGAAAAATGAAAGTGTATATATGTGACGGGGGGGATGATTTTCCGTCACATGACGGTTATGGACCTTTTTATTTATTCATATTCTACAGATATTTTTCTTCAAAATACTTTTTACAGAATGAAAATATCTTATTTCTAACTGAAGTTATACTCATTTGAATCTGCAATTTGCTAAATCATTACAATTGAGAAAATCGAGCCTAAAGTTTCGGAACATTTGTGTCGGGTAAGTCCTTAGTAACCATTAATTTATTCTTCTGCAATTTTGCTGATCAATGCATGGCTATATCCTGTATCGAATACATCAAACGGCATGAAAATCGAACTACTACTTTCAAAACTGTGATAGAAATACAATCTACTGCTGAATTGAATTAATGAAACTAATGCAAACAACGCATCTAACGCGCAGGCGGACAGATCGACGTTTCATTTTGACCGACCGACGATGTATGAGTCTTAAATAGCCTAACACAAACAAATAATTAACAAGGTCCTTCAAGGTAAGCTCGAATATGGTAGCCTACTATACCCCATTCTTGATTTGATTAAATTTATGCAAACATTGTGACTGATGATACATTTGTTCGCGATTTGTTGACTCGAGTAGGAGGCTTATTAGGCTAATGAGCCGCTAGTCAAAGAAATAAGGCTTTGATATCGAAGAGTGAAGGGACCTACGATATAGGCCTAATTGTTCGCGATTTGTTGACTCGACAAGCAAGCATGAATGGAATACGTTGGGTCCGATAAACAGAACTGACTTAAATACGAGACTCTTTCAAATCTTATAAAGAGTTTTAATTATGTAGCCTACTCACTTTCCTATCGTCGGCGGAATCTTTATCGCTTCGCTGAATAAGACCCGTGTTCATCGGACAGTCTTATGAATTCATTTTCTATGGTAACTCGACCCGGACCACCTTTGGACTACTCTTACGGAAAACCCTTTTGACTTGACGCAGCGCTCGTGAATAAGCTGGTGCTCCACACTTGGCTTTCGACTGGCACTTTAGAAGCTTGGAGATAAGGCTAGGATTACGATTAGGGCCTGCCTAGGCTATCACTATTTGAACAGTTTAACAGCTAAGAGTGAAGAGTGAAGGGACCTACGATATAGGCCTAATTGTTCGCGATTTGTTGACTCGACAAGCAGGCATGAATGGAATACGTTGGGTCCGATAAACAGAACTGACTTAAATACGAGACTCTTTCAAATCTTATAAAGAATTCTAATTATGTACTCACTTAGACAATAGACCACATGTTTCCTGTCGTCGGCGGAATCTTTATCGCTTCGCTGAATAAGAACCGTGTTCATCGGACAGTCTTATGAATTCATTTTCTATGGTAACTCGACCCGGACCACCTTTGGACTACTCTTACGGACAACCCTTTTGACTTGACGCAGCGCTCGTGAATTAGCTGGTGCTCCACACTTGGCTTTCGAATGGCACTTTAGAAGCTTGGAGATAAGGCTAGGATTACGATTAGGGCCTGCCTAGGCTATCACTATTTGAACAGTTTAACAGCTAAGAGTGAAGAGTGAAGGGACCTACGATATAGGCCTAATTGTTCGCGATTTGTTGACTCGACAAGCAGGCATGAATGGAATACGTTGGGTCCGATAAACAGAACTGACTTAAATACGAGACTCTTTCAAATCTTATAAAGAATTCTAATTATGTACTCACTTAGACAATAGACCACATGTTTCCTATCGTCGGCGGAATCTTTATCGCTTCGCTGAATAAGACCCGTGTTCATCGGACAGTCTTATGAATTCATTTTCTATGGTAACTCGACCCGGACCACCTTTGGACTACTCTTACGGACAACCCTTTTGACTTGACGCAGCGCTCGTGAATAAGCTGGTGCTCCACACTTGGCTTTCGAATGGCACTTTAGAAGCTTGGAGATAAGGCTAGGATTACGATTAGGGCCTGCCTAGGCTATCACTATTTGAACATTTTAACAGCTAAGAGTGAAGAGTGAAGGGACCTACGATATAGGCCTAATTGTTCGCGATTTGTTGACTCGACAAGCAGGCATGAATGGAATACGTTGGGTCCGATAAACAGAACTGACTTAAATACGAGACTCTTTCAAATCTCATAAAGAATTCTAATTATGTACTCACTTAGACAATAGACCACATGTTTCCTGTCGTCGGCGGAATCTTTAGCCTATCGCTTCGCTGAATAAGAACCGTGTTCATCGGACAGTCTTATGAATTCATTTTCTATGGTAACTCGACCCGGACCACCTTTGGACTACTCTTACGGACAACCCTTTTGACTTGACGCAGCGCTCGTGAATTAGCTGGTGCTCCACACTTGGCTTTCGAATGGCACTTTAGAAGCTTGGAGATAAGGCTAGGATTACGATTAGGGCCTGCCTAGGCTATCACTATTTGAACAGTTTAACAGCTTCAGAATTTCACTTTCCATTAGGCTAATGTAAATTAAGCTTAGTGTGAATAATTTTCATACGAATTCTTTCCGAAACAAACGCAAAAATAACGTTTCTCTCCGAAAGTAGGCCTAACTAAAGAAAATGAGCAACATCAACAAGTTGAGAGACCAAGAATTGCTAGCTCGCATGCGCACGATCGAAGGTCAGTGTCGCGATATGTCTCGTCAGCCAATTAGACTCTAAGAAAACTGGGTCGGAGGCGTGGCTTGAATAATAATCATCCTTGTTGTCAGGCAAGCAATAATGAATGCTTAAAACTTTGACCAAAACCTGCTCATTTAAACGGGTGAAACAGCTTTTATGGACCATTCAGTACCATATTGAAGGGAAAATTTATTATGTGGTAGACACGACTACAAGAAATAGTCCATATGGCGTATAATAGCTCTGTCGTTCGTAGCGAATTTTAACTTTGAAAATAGCTCATGGAGCGATTGATTCAACGCAAATTTTGACACCACATGCGGTAAAAGTCATTTTTTCAACACTAAGCATTTGAATTCAAAATTTTTAATTGCAGATATTGAAAGTAGACATATTTTTAAATAATAATACACCATAAAACCATTTTTCGTATTTTTGACCGTTCTCGCCTTTACTCGCCTATATCTCTGTATCTGTGTAGCGACAAACGACGGCTTTCGATCGCGCTTGACACATATGTATGCCTTATATTCATGTTTGTTAGAGCCGGAAATGATTTTAAGAAACGTTTGGTTCACGTACAACTAGCAGGATAGACTTCACTTACAGTGTAGCCTACAGGATAATAGGACTGCTGTTATCAGACACGTTATAAGGACTGTAGAACAGTCTTGAATATGTTATGTGGTGTACCCCAAGGGTCAATACTTGGTCCTCTTCTATTCTTGTTATATATTAATGATTTGTCCATGACCTCTTCCTTATTTAAATTTATACTCTTTGCCGATGATACTAATGTTTTTCTTTCTCACCATTCCATAGATCATTTATTTGCCATAGCAAATAATGAACTAGCCACAATTGAAATATGGTTTAAAACCAATAGACTTTCTTTGAATATTGATAAAACCAATTTTATTTTATTCCATACAAAAAGGAAAAAAATTCCTGATATAACAAGGCCACTCTTAATTAATAATGTACCTATTACCCAAGTTTATTCGTCTAAATTTCTTGGAGTTATTGTTGATAAGCACCTTACATGGGTTGACCACATTTCAGCAATTGCCAAGAAAATTGCGAAAAATATTGGGGTTCTTCACAGGATTAAGCATTGCCTTCCTAAAACTATTCTTTTTCATCTGTACTATTCACTTATATTTCCATATTTATCTTATTGTAATATCTCCTGGGGCTCTAATTACCCATCACGTCTTAAATCCTTGGTTACCTTGCAAAAACGTGCCTTAAGACTAGTTTGTGGTGTTCAATGGTGGTCTAGCTCTATCCCATTATACTATAATCACATGGTGCTGTCTCTTCTTAATATTAACAGATTCCAAATTTGTCTCTTTATGCACCGCTATTGTCACAATCTCTTGCCCAGCTCGTTTAATAAATACTTTATTACTGGTTCTGAATTACATCACCATGCCACTAGATATGCTAATTGCTATCGTAGTGATTTTGCGCACTTAAAAATCAAACAGTTTTCTATAAAATACCTAGGACCTAAGATATGGAATGCCCTCCCAATCTACATATCCGACCTAAGGTCCACCCCCCTCTTTAAAATCCGACTTAAAAAGTTCCTTATTGAATCTGATATAATTTCCTAGCTCTTGTTTCAATTGCTATTGCCCTCTGTCTATTATAATATTATTATGACTTGCCAATCCACATGGCTTGTAGCTGGACTTATATAAAGTTGTATATTATTGACTATTTGTAATGTTTTTTGATGTTGTTAATTTACCAATTGCACTTGCTCAAACTGCTTAATTCTGCTGTCGTATTATGCCTTCATGCTGTTTGCACCTATTATTTACTATCGAATTACCTCATTCATCCGCTTCGTTTATAGCTTAATTTATTTTTGTGAATGTACACACTTACCCTCTAACTTTTGTTTTGCCTTGACTTTCCACTACGACCATTCTCATCTGCCCTTTACTATTCTTCCTTGCTCAACTCGTTTTCCTATTGCCTCGCCACACACTCAATTTACTTTGCTCTCCACCATCTGATTTCTCCCTGCCTGATGTGGTTGCCCAGGCTTAGCGGGTTCACACCCTTTCTGGGCTACCTATTCTTAGGGATCCTTTCTATCACTTTACACTAACATTTTAGCTACTCAATTCTTATGTGCTTTATTATATTATTTTGTTTGATCTATTTGAGTGTTTTTTTGGCATTTGATCTCTTTGAATAAACGAGTTTTGATTTGATTTGATTTTTGATTTGTCAGTGATGGCAACGGTCTGTGCCACTTTCAAGCATGGTGAGGATCTACTTGCCAAAGAGAAAGCCCAAAGCTCCAGTCTGTAATGATGCATTTACTACACGGTAGGCCTACATTCCCCACGATAACAGTCGGCAATAAGTCTATAGTGTTCGGCAGTAAGTCGATAACAGTCGGAAATACGTCTATAGTGTTCGGCAGTAAGTCGATAACAGTCGGAAATAAGTCTATAGTGTTCGGCAGTAAGTCGATAACAGTCGGAAATAAGTCTATAGTGTTCGGCAGTAAGTTGATAACAGTCGGAAATAAGTCTATAGTGTTCGGCAGTAAGTCGATAACAGTCGGAAATAAGTCTATAGTGTTCGGAAGTAAGTCGATGACAGTCGGAAATA
>OX243824.1:10718219-10830719 GCA_945859605.1 Lumbricus rubellus | reverse complement strand
GCACATACCATGCACACATACACAGGTGTAGCGGCATATTATGCGTCTTTTATCCAGGTATGCTATCCTTGCACTCGTGCCTGAGCATGACAAAGACCTTCAGATATAAAAAGGCGTTGCTAAGACCTCTTTACCCGCTAATAAAGATTGTACCTTGTGCAAAATACCAAGTGTGATAAGTTCGGGTCTTTGTATACCGAGAGTGAGTGGTGCGGTTGGCCTTGCCAGTGTTCGTCTGTGCAAACACGTAGGCCCTATGCAATGTTCTATTATGAGGCCAAACGAAAAAGCGTAGGTGGAGATGTGCTCGTCCGCTCAAAGCATGCCTATAATGTGTGGGAAAGAGGTATGGGTGTAACTCGTGAGGCATAGCACGTCATCTGCATAGAAATGGTTTTATAAAGGATTATTCTAACACTGAATGATTCACACAATAAGCTGTGGACCTCGTGAAATCCAAAGACCTTGCTCTACCTCGTTTTTTGCATTGCTGTTGACCCCACTTCAAATAATTGCTTTTGTGAACCTGACGCTCGTAGACGAACTGCTGCACTTACCCAATGCCAAGCAGATCATTATCGTAGGCTAGGCTACTGCGTTCACCATTCTCTGCTATTCAAAAACACGCCATACCCAAAACTGTTGAAGAAAAGATTGGTTATGAATGCCGCCTCAAAATACTTAATAGTGCTGACATAATATTATCTGAGCGTCTCTGAATGGCTTGCCCTGTAAGAGGCGCTCTGCAAGTTACAATAATATTATAAAATACATCGTGGAAGCCCATAAGGATTCAGTTACCACATTGTAGAGTTAGCAACCTTGCACGGTATCACCAGATTGCAATCAATGGAGTTTATCGCTACCAAGACCTGAACACAGACGATCGTAGGCCTATCTGTGGCCGTAACAGCCTGGATTTATTTAATTGCCGCCAAACTGTGAGGAAGAAACACGATGTCTGAAGGCCACAACTATTCATATCCGGTGGATACTTCAACCATCTCAGACTGGGGACATTGGAACGAAACGATTTTCTACACTTACAATACTACTGTAGAAACAAATAATTATGGTTCTGGTGAATCAGGCGATGGTTCCGGTGATATACCAGTGGACAATGGTTCCGGTGATATAGACAATGGTTCCGGTGATATAGACAATGGTTCCGGTGAAACACACGATGATACCACTGGCTATGAAATCGTTGACGAATGCGATGAAACAAAACAAACGGTCGACGATCTGTTCCTCGTTTTTCTCCTGGTGTCTGTAAGATTTCTCTCGCCTGCTCATTCAATGATTATTAGTTTCTCTTTAATCATTTTTGGGGAATGGTGGGCACGATAGGAGGTGGGTGGGGTAGCGAAGAATTGCAAATTTGACGAAGGCGCTTAGAAGAAAAGCATATAGCCTACAGGATGAATGGCACTTTAGCGTTCAAGTAAATAAAACCAACAGAGAGACTGCTGACTCTGGTGACTGATTATCCGCGTCTCAGATTCACATTTTGTTTTGACCTTGGGCGCGTAAGAAGAAATATATGATAATAACAAGGAAAGGAGTGCAGGAACGTAACTACAATGAAAGGAAGAATGGATCTATTGAAGAATAAGAATAGATGAAAGAATGGTGGATTGAAAGTTGAAAGGAGAATTTATGAATGGTTGGATGGGTGGATGGATGGATGGATGGAAGATGGATGGATGGATGGACGGATGAAAGAAAGGAGGCAAAAGAAAAAGAAAAAATAAAGGAAGTAGGTAAGGGGTAAGAAAGGAAGAAGGCAGACAAAGGAGGGGAGAAACGGGCGTAAGGAAGAACAGAAGGAAAGAAGGAAGGGAGAGAGAAAGTGAGAAGACAAAGATTTTGAGGAAGAATGCAAGAAGAGAATAAAAATCAAAAATGGAAATTGACAGAGATCAAACGACCCAGAAGAAGAATATCTCTAAAATACCAGACTCTGTTATCTCTCACATTTTTTCCTTGAATTTTCTTTCCTGACATCTCAGAATTCTGTAATTTACCACCACACACCATTCAAAGCATCGTAACTGTTCTTATGCAATGCAACATTACCAGTGCATTTAATATTCTCCAGTTCTGAAACTCAGATAGAACATACGATGGAACATTGACGGAACTGAACAATTGCGATTGAAGGACTTGCTCAAGATCCCTACACGTAACTGTCTCGTGCGAGGATCGAACCCGTAACGGCTACTACTGCTGCTGCTACTACTACTACTACTACTACTACTACTACTACTACTGCTGCTGCTACTACTACTACTACTACTACTACTACTACTACCACTGCTACTACTACTACTACTACTACTACTACTACTACTACTACTACTACTACTACTACTACTTCTACTACTACTACTACTACTACTACTACTACTACTACTACTACTACAGTACTACTACAAGAACAACAACAACAACTACTACTACTACTACTACTACTACTACTATTATTACAGCTACTACTACTACTACTACTACTACTACTACTACCACTACTACTACTACAAGAACAACAACTACTACTACTACTACTGCTACTACTACTGCAGGTAGTACTTTTTGTTTCATTTAGGTTGGTTTAACCATCGTTCTATCTTTCGTCGTTCGACGAAACAGATGTCGTCTAAACTGGTTATGGGGCAGACCGGGTCTCTTACAGTTAAGTTTCGCAACATCTCGTATCACTAAGATAACTTTATTCAATGTCTACAATTTTAGGACCTAGTAAAATAATAGTCATTACCAATGTTATTACTCACTTGTTATGACGGATAATGTAAGTTGCCAACATATTCCTGTCCGTGTATTAAGATGGCGACGATAAAGCTGAAGATAACGATGATGATGATGATACTGATGATGAAAATGATGATGATCATAACGAGAATGATTATGACGACGATGATCATTATCATAATAATGATAATTATGATGTTTATGATAGACTAAATATTGTTAGTGATAATGATAATGGTAAAGGTAATAATAATATTAATAATATTAATAATAATAATATAAATAATAATAATATTAATAATAATAAGAACAATAATAATAATTTTAATAATCATAATGATGACTCCGTGGCCCTCAGAAGCATGTTTGTAGATTTCAGTGGGGGACGAGGTTTGGTATTTCCCGAATGTCGGTTTTTTTGGGGATAGTTTCTAGGAAACTAAGGGATCATGATATGTACCTGAGGTGAAAAGATAATAATGCTAATAATAATGACTAATATACCTAATAGCTATATTAATATATAAATAAGTAAAGCCTGAGATCTAAAAGAATGCTGCCATCTGGCTTAGAGCTTGTGCAGTGATATCCCACGCTTAGGGCTGTCAACGTCACCACCAACCTACATTGTACTTTGACGTGATAACTAACAAGAACCTAAAGGTAGGCTATCCTGAAAATACCAGCTCTTTGATTTCTAATAAACGTTTCTGCATAAGGCCTGAATCGATAAAACTAATAATAAAATCTTATGTTGATGCTTCCAGCAATATTGAATGTATTGCAGAATGTGATTGACACCTGTAACATTGCATTTCAGACCGGTGAATTTCATCGATGAGGTGTACAGACGATGGGCTTATGCTGCTTGTTTTGTGCTTCTGACCAATGATGTATTATCGATCTTTCTTGGTGACAGCAAGTTGAATATTCTGCCCAAAGACGACAAAGAATGGATGAAGAAATTCGGATTTGTAAAGGGTATGGTTGACCAGTAGGCTAACTACTATTAACCTCATTAATATAATTATTATGTGCATACACTTTATGTGCTTGCAATGTCGTGCTATAATTCACTTCGGTTTTTTTCAAGAAAATTAAGTTGACAAACCGCAACTTATTACATGTACATGAAGAAAAGAAATGGACTAAAATAACAGTTTCTGCAAAATTCAGGTTGATAGCATGCGAAAGATTGTTCACTTGTTCCTATTATTATAGTTAACGCTGCGAGCAATCTTGAAAACTAGTCAAGAGATGATGCACAGGCTTACAGTCATATACGCAAATGCATATGACATCTCATAATTTCTGTCAACTTTGACTTGAGGTCCAATGACTGCATTATATCGTTTGCACTTTGCACACAAAATCCTACACAATAGATTTTTTGCTAATAATTACCAAAGAACTTCTTATTAGATGACAAACAATCATAAAATTTTCTTCACGACATTCAACGTTTAAGCAACTCTGCAATTCTGCAACTGCAGTTACAACTTACAAATGAATGTGTAAATATGTATTTAATTTTACTTTCAGTGTTTGTGAAACTGTTGGATGCTTTGTGTGTGTCCCTCGTGTACTATCCGCTGCTGACTTGTATCAACCAGAGGCGATACATCGCCGCCAATGTTCTCGGAACACTCTATCTGATTCCCTGGTTCGTGTCTTTCTCAAACCCGCATCCGTTTACTTAGGCCTATATTCTGCTTTGTGGCATTGGAATTTCATCATATAGGCCTAATCTAGTCTTATCTGAATCATAGTTTAGTATAAATCACATACAACTTACTCCATAAACCGCATCCAGTAAATTTTATTCAACCAGTAAAGGTTGTTAAACACTTTATTCCGAGGGTCCTCATGGCCGGCCATCAATGGCATTGTTATGTTCACATTACTTTTTGTTTTCTATTTAAATTTTAATGTGTTGTGACGTGTAGCCGTGAGTGATGTGTCATCCGGATTTGTCCAATTTTGAAATAAACTAAATTTGTTAGTTTGAGCAACCCATTGCGACTGAACAGCGAGATATATTTTCTTCTATCGAATGTCCCATGATTTTGGCCTATATTATACGTTTAACAATTCTATGAATCAATCAATTTTCGTTTAATCAAAACTTCAGGCTGGCAGAACGCAGCATGTTACATACAACTAATATTACAAAGGTTTTATATATAAGTTCAGTTTATATAAGCAACATAAATACATATGACACAAAGTCATGCTTAATATCTTCTAGTCCATTTGATTCTATTTTATATTCGGACTTATAAAGCGCTGCTCAATGTAGGCCTACATGTATAACATGATCAGAGGCTCTTAAGACTTTCTTAATAACCAAGTCAAACTGTGTCGATGAAAATACTCATGTGAACATATTTTCGCACTTCAGGATTGCGTTCTACAGCATGATCTTCTACCATTGTCCAATCAGCAAAGAAGGGGTCAGTGCTATCCTTGTTATTCAAAATAATTTATCACCTTTGCCATTTCATTTGCACTAGGCCTATTCATTGCCAAGCTGTCATTTAAGGTTTTTTAACGATCTGTAAATAACAGGAGAACGCGTGTGAAAAGTCAGATATCCATTCGTATATAGTGGACGCCTCTCGTATCGCATTCTATTGCATGGTAGCCAAAAATTCATAAATAGCCTATCACAGTATAGAATATACACCGGCGACCCTCTCCACGTGAGCTTTGGGGAAAACGAAACTGAGACAGAGAGAGACAGAGACAGGGACAGACGCAGAGGCGGAGACAGAGATAGAAGCAGAGAGACAAAGGTAGAGAGGCAAAGACAGACAGAGACAGACAGAGATAGACAGCGATAGACATAGAGAGAAGTAATTATAGTAGTTGCAATAGTTATAGTAGAAGTAATAGTAGTAGTAATAGTAGTAGTAGTAGTGGTAGTGGTAGTGGTAGTAGTAGTAGTAGTAGTAGTAGTAGTAGTAGTAGTAGTAGTAGTAGTAGTAGTAGTAGTAGTAGTAGTAGTAGTAGTAGTAGTAGTAGTAGTAGTAGTAGTAGTAGTAGTAGTAGTAGTAGTAGTAGTAGTAGTAGTAGTAGTAGTAGTAGTAGTAGTAGTAGTAATTGTAGTAGTAGAAGCGGCAGCAGCAGCAGCAGCAGCAGTAGTAACAGTAGCAGTAGTAGTTGGTGTTATTGTTGCTGCTGCTATAGTATGTAGTAGAACTTTAGTTGAAACAAACAAAATTGAAGAACTAACAAAACTAAGTTAGCTTTGGGATACCGTGCTCATAACAATTATTATAGATGCGCGGATATTTTTAAATTAGAAAATTTCACAATAGTCGCATATCAGTTGGCCAGCTATTTACTCGAGGCACGGACAATTCATTTAAAATGACTATTCACAAGGATCGATATTTAATTCCAACTCCATTGTTTGCTTTTTACATAGAACTTTAGTCAATCCATGGACTACATAACAAAAATCCCGATATACATTTCCTTCTATGTCATTGGATTATCCTACGTTCTCGACTTCATAACAAACATAAAACGGAAAAGGAGACTGCATAGCAAAAAGGTAAGATCTGTCAGTGTCTCTTCTCGGGTTCTAAAGTTTGATCCTGCTACTCTTCTGGTTAGAATAGCCGTTTGATGGACTGCTTAATTAGCATTAATGTATGTATGTGCACTTGTTATAGCGCCCCTTCAAGCTCTCTTTCTACTCAGAGGCGCTCCCGATGCAGAGCGGGCACTGCATCGGAGTTTCACGCCGAAGCGCTGAGCAATTGTAAGTGAAGGACTTGCCCAAGGTCCTTACGCGGGGAGGTGGATTCGAACCTCGGACCTTCCGGCTCCAAGGCAACGACGCCACCACTAGACCACCGCGCCCCACAACATTAGACAACATAGTACCAAGCGTTGAGCCGTTTCCCGTGTTAACATAGCCTACATTGCATCGGCTGAAAAGAGTGAACCCATTATAATAATTATAATTATATAAGCCTCATTATTAGGCTAATTATTGGAGGAATGTGTTTGGTTAGTTGCAATTTAGTTGGTGCGTACTTTATAGGAACTTTATTGCAATATTATCTAATGCCAATACCAACGTGTTTTTATGGTTACTTAGCAACTCAGGAATATTTATGCACGAACAAAAGAGGGTTTAGGGGTTACCCCCCCCCATTGGCCTTGGAAAAAGTCTTTAAAGAGGTTATTTATCCACTTAAATGAGAAAAACAAAACCATTGTTTGTAGTAACAAATGTTTTGTTCGCTTTGTTACATTATTTCCTTTTTATTATTTGATTTGTTTACTGTAATACTGTTGTGTTGGTGTCAGGAAGGGCATCCGGCCATAACCCTCCACCCCCATAATAAATTCCTGGCTACACCACTGCTTTTGTAGGTAAAGGGTTAAACAGGAACATGAAGCTAAGTCTATTCAACTTGAGTTCTCAAATCATTATGGTCGTTTTATTTTCCTTGCAGGCAGATTTATATGCTGAATCGACCAGCGACAATGAAGGAAAGCATGGCAGCTACGCCATTTCACACCACTTCCAATATGTTGGTAACCTTCTGCGCACGAGAAAATCAATTGAAGTGGAAGTAACGTGAGTTCACCTTTCACTACCGAATTATTGTGCTTTGCATTTTGTAGCTTGTTTGTTTGTTTGTTTGTATGTGCACTTGTTATAGCGCCCCTTCAAGCTCTCTCTACTCAGAGGCGCTCCCGAATGCAGAGCGGACACTGCATCGGAGTTTCACGCCGAAGCGCTGAGCAATTGTGAGTGAAGGACTTGCCCAAGGTCCCTACGCGGTTGAGCTAGGGTGGATTCGAACCTCGAACCTTCCGGCTTCAAGGCAATGACGCCACCACTACACTACCGCGACCCACGTGATCAATACCCTGCAACATGAATGATATCATCAGGATTTTGGCCCATGACGGTTTTTGTAGATAAAAGGGTAACTGGGTATGGGGGCCGGTCAGGTGGCCCATTGGCTAACACACTGGCATGGAGATCACCGGAATTGAGTTCGATTCCCGAAGCCCCCGGAGGATAGATGTGCCTTGTAGGCTGCAATATTATTAGCGCCCTTGTATTGCAGTAGTTAAGATGCATTTTATATGTATTTTGCTGGACTGCGTCTTGAAATAGCTATAGACCTGCAAAAAAATCAGCACCGGTACAGAATGTCACTCGTCATCCAAATGTGGAAATATTTTCCAACAGCTGATAATATCATTCTTCGAAAGAAAGAAATGTTCCAGTATCAGAAAAGAATCATTTATCTTTTCAATGTAGGCCTAGGCCTATAGGCCTACAAATATTTCAATTGCAGACACTAAAATTTAGTGTCATTAATCATTTGTAACCGAAATACAGAAGCATGTTTCAATAGCCTAGCATAAAATAAATCACTTGCACTCGAATGTTTATTCTACAAATATCTAGAGCCACTCAAAAGCCAAGCGCAGGGCACCAGCTTATTCACGAGCGCTGCACTTAGAAAGCATGTTTAATAATTTTGTGGTCATTGCTTTATTTCACATTCAGACAAAACGGCATCAAACAGATCAAAGTGAAAGCAAGACAAGTTGTAAAGAAAGCGCAATATGAAAAGATTATGGGTAAGAGCTAGTATTTTCAAAGTTTTTCAGTTGAATGCAGAATTAAATTGAGAGTTGTTTTGAATTTGGGTTCGTAACACAGAAACAACTCAAACAAGTAGGCCCTACCCAGTTATTTTTTCTAGTATTGAATATCATAGCATTTCTAATGTGATAGTCCTAGTTGTTTTACATGCGGTAAAGATAATGGAACTGCCATAACATGCGTTACTTGCAGTCACATTTGGCATCACTAGTGAAGATATGGAAACGCATTCTGAATTTAGCATCGCTAGTGAAGAAATTTTAAAATGCATTCCTGATTTTGCATTGCCAGTGCAGAAATGGAGAAATGCATTCCTAATTTCGTTTCGCTAATGAATAGGCCAAAGTGGAGAAAGGCTACATTCCTAATTTTGCATCGCTGGTGAAGAAATCGAAAAATGCATTCCTAATTATTTTTCATATCGCTAATCAATGAATAAATTTATTATTGCATTTCTAATTTTGCATCGTTAGTGAAGAAATGTAAAAATGTATTCCTATTCTATTCTATTTGTAGGGTTTCGTTACTCAACGCGTCTCGTTTGTTGTACGGCAACTTCCGCCACTATGATAGTCTGGGTAAGGGTTCTGCATAAATAGACCTATATATTCTTAACGAACTCAATTTCAATTCTTTTTCAAAACAGACTAATATCACTGCCTAGTAGGCTAACTCATCAAATTGGGTATGTTCTTTGCCTTGCACCGGCTGCGAGCACAGGCGCAACCAACCTATGGGACCCACGGGACGCGTCCCCCAACTTTTGAGTGGTCCCCTAACTTTATTATTATGGTCCCTCCAACTTTTAGGACGTGATTCATTATGGTCCACCCCAACTTTTAGGACGTGATTGTACCTATGGCTGCAAGGCAAAGAACATAGGCCTACCCTCTACACTACCGCGCCCCACAATCGAATCCAAGTCGATTCTATATATAAAACACTGAAATGTCTTGGATAGAAAGCATGATTACATTTTCTTGGATTCGCTTGCCTTAACAAGAAGACTTAAGCCTTCGTTTTATTTCAGGTCGTGGTGGCCATTTCATCACTGATCGATTCTTTCTTCGTTATATTTGCTGTACCGTGTGAACTGCTGTCCGCTATACCGTTCCTGTCAGCGCTGAGTCTCTTATGCGAATACATGCATGTTGCGCAAAGTAAGCTTACGTAGGCTACAGCACAAAATCTGTGGTGTAGTTAGGCTATTACTTTATCTGGTTTTCGTATGTATTTATGTGCATATATTTAAATATAATTTCAATGGAACCACGTAGTCTAAGATATTAAACAGATAATACTTCGTAACAATCATCTGCCTTTGCTGCTGTTAATTCTGGCGGTCTGCCTTAGTCTGATTGGCATTGTTGAGACACCTTATCCTTTGATGTTTTCGTGGGGCACATCAAACTAATTCGATATAATTTATTTATGTTCATTCAGGCTTTCATAACAATGCCTTGACACATGGGCGCCCGCAGAAATTTGTGCAGGAGGGGGCAAAGCAAAATGGCCACTGCCAATGTTTTTAACATGAGCTTGAAAATGCAAAGCAGGAGATTAAGAACACGGTTATTTTTCACATAGGTTTCCAGATGTCAATTTCTCAGTTTCACGTTGTGTTGAATTAGTAAAATTAGCGCTTCGGTGCGAAGGAATTTGTTAAAAAACAAAAAGTAGTAGTTAAAAAATAGGAAATCGATTTTCCAAGGGGGGAGGCAAGTGCCCTCTTTTGCCCCTATGTGCGGGCGCCCATACCTTGACATAATTATTATTTCAAATCTATTTGCAACCTTACATGTCTGTTGGCTGGATTGGCTTTAACTTTTCATTTAATTTACATTAAATTTGGATTAATTTTCCACAAAATTGTCTCATAGATTTCTACTCGACCTGAGCCGTCTGACACGCAAAAGTCTTGTAATGAGCATGATCAAGTTTCCCATAGGACGGGATAAATTAGATAGGCACCCTATATTATAGAATAGACATTTGTTGATATACATGTAGAGCAGCCCAAACTAACTGTGATAGGGAGCTGAATCAATTGTACTTATATTATTTTCATTGCAGTTCTGTTTCACGTTGCCAACGCAGTGTCTGGAGTGATAGTTATAATCTTTATGGTTAACACGTTGGTCACGTACAAGTGAGTTTTGACGTTTGCAGTCTCTTCTTTTGTTTAAATGTTTTACTCCGGAGGTACAAGGAGGTCATTATTATATTGAGCAGCATTAGGACAATAATAAAAAGGGGTTGAACAAGGTTTGCTGTTCCTATAACTCTGTCAAAATTTAATGGAGACTAAACATTTACCTTCATGCATCGGCAGCCTATCACCGTTATTACCGTTGGGCAATTACCATTATTAACGTCGTACAATTATCGTTACCGGGTAGGCTATATACTGTGATTTCATTACGAATCACTGTTTAATACCCAACTATCGGCCGATGGCGCTGAGCAATATTATTGTGTGAAGGACTTGCCTAAGGTCACTGCACAGAGACTGCCTCAGGAGAGGCTCGAACATCGAGTCTCAGACCTGCAAGGCGAATACTCTTGCCGATCGGTTAGGCTACAGTAGTACTCTGACACATGAAGGTTATAATGGCTGTCCACAAAAGCTTTCATTGTGGGCTACTATTCATTTGGGTGTCACTATCGCATACAAGGTTCTGACTATACGATAAATAGCCCGCATGTGCCATAGAAAAGGTAAATGGTAGCACGAAAGATTCAAGATAATATAATATAAACCACTACATGTAGTTGTAACGTTTTAAATCATATAATTTTTATGTGACCTCTTTTCAAAACTTTCCCAAACCTTTAACAGATTTACTTGTTCACTGCAACTCCAGACCGCTTAATTAATCTAGACGCTGACTTATCATTGTGTCTAATTTTCACTTATATTATCTATAATTGCTCATTTTGATTAATTATTAAGTTTCTTCGCTTTAACTTCCACGTGGTATGATTCTCGCTATTATAGACAACGTTGGCATCAGTTGCTTCGTGGAGATCACTCTTGGCATATTTATGGGAAGAATATGGATTCACCGCCAAGTACTCTGGTAAGTTTAACAGTCAACATGCAAACACCTGAGTTGGTTATTGTGTGCTCGATTCTTGCTGGTCATCCATCCGGCTTAGCAGGTCGTCAATCGTGAGCAAAGGTTAATAGCATTTAAATGGCTATATTTGCAGCTAACACATTCCACTACGATAATAACAGAGTCTGACGCCAAAGTTATTAGGCCTAACAAAAAGCAGACAAAAGTTTCTACGCATCATGCGAATTCTAGATATTGTCCGAGTTTCATCAAGAGACCATTCTAAATTGGAATTGCTTAGAGTTGGAACATTGAATTACATGTGACGCCCAAAACGACATTTTGAGAACATTGCTCTAAATTTCGGATTTGTTTTTCTTTCAGTTGAACGGGCTTAAATACGCAGGCTTTCAAGTGGCTTATGCTGCATGGGGTAAGCAACTTGTTACATACAATCCTCATGCTAGAAATCTGGTATGCAAACGAATTATCCTCGTCAACTCCCTGCTAGATATTCAACAATGTCATCTCCTAGAAAGTTAGAAAGGTTGAAGCGGTCAAACACTAAACACTAACTTACCAAATGTTAAACGATTGTCATTTGCCCTCTGTTTCCTTTCCAAACTATACCATCGATTGACAGCTTGTGCACATAATGAGGATGCGATTATAGTGCTTAAGATACACAGGGCGAGGTATGGATATGCTCGGTGCCCTGGAGCCGGAAGGTTGCGGGTTCAAATACACCTCACACAACTCAAATACACTGCTTAAGCCTCAAGGAGTCTATAGGTACTCTGAGCAGTGAGCAAGCCCTTCACTGGCAATTGCTCGTGCGCTTTGTGGTGAAACTCTGATTCAGCGTCCGCACTGTAGTTGGGAGCGCCTCCGAGCAGTTATCTTGAAGGGGCGCTGTAACAAGTGTTCATATACAGGCTAATATATACACAGTAACTTAGCATTAAAAAATGTATAAGGTGGAGTCTTACCATCTCGGTTTACACACTGAGCTTTTCTTACATTCTTTCACGATACAACTTTCTAAAGGCGAATCCTGACACCTAGAATATTATGCAGTCAAGACAGAATGCCTCATATTAGAGATAATTCATCATCATCATCAATATCATTGGGCTCAATGCCCGTAAGAGTCCGACGCCACTCTCTGTCTGAGTCTGTCTCGCGTCATGCTGCCCAGCCTCAACCGGTCCGGTCAGCAGGTCCGCTCCATACCATTAACATCTTGGAGCAGCTAGACCGCCTTGTCTGATTGAAGAGAATATTGGGAGAGAGGTACGAAGGCCAACCTGGGAGAATGCCCGCATGTGTCCAATGCTCTCCCCCGACTCTCTCCACCGGTCTATTCTGACCGGCCTGTGCATGAGATAATTGCCGACCGCAAATATAATTTTCAATCGTTACTTACGTCTGTAATACGCTTTCAGGTTGGGTTGTGCTAATGATCGTGCTATGGATAGCACTTATGTTTCTTGCGTTTGCTTTCATCCTTCCACTGAAGAAAGGTCAAATGAATTGGCTCATCACTCTTCTGAAAAACCTTTGGTAAGTAGATCGGTTAACTCCAAAACAGCACAATTATTATAGGCGCAGTCAGTCTCTCATGTTCACACAACTCGGATCCTTTAATTGTATAGCGTGTGGCTTCGCTATGCAGATACACGAGACGATGCATAGTCTACGATGTTAGTTTCTTGATTATTTACGTTTATAAAATTTCGGCAGCACTTCATACAAACAAAACCTAAACATTAAATTTCCACACGCATGGGCGGAGTTTGGTTTCCGTTCTTGGTGGGGCTAACCCCGAGTTTGGGCCTTATGGGAGGGCTATTGACTGTAATAATTGTTCCAACAGTATAATTTTATATCCAAACCGATGATTTCACAACGTCTTAATGCCGTAAAATCTTCCTTAATTTTCAAAGCATTGCAAAGGCAGGCATAAATGCACATACACTTGCATGGGAGTTAAATTATCTTGAAGCATCATAGCATAATTTTATATTATATTATAGGGGCCTATTATAATATTTAGATCTACAAGCAGAGTGTGAGTGTTAACATTTTGTTTTTGTTGCTTGCAGGCCTACAATCCCGATAGGCATCATAATAGCCGTGATACAGAAGCTCATCTGCAAATATGTATTCTTGCAAGACAGAGGCGCTGTCATGGCTCTCACAAACAGGTGATGACGCTTTCACTCACTACACAACTGTTATAACGAAGAGCTTTGTAAAACACGATCTAGTCTGAGAACATACATTGTACTTGTGCGAAAGAAAAGCGTCATAACATAGGTTAAAAATTTTGCGGCGCGCGGTGGTGTAGTGGTGGCGTCGTTGCTTTGAATCCGGAACTTCGAGGTTCGAATCCACCTTAAGCCGCCGCGTAGGGACCTTGAGCAAGTCCTTCACTCGCAATTGCTTGGGCGCTTCGGCTTGAAACTCCGATGCAGTGTCCGCGCTGTAGTCGGGAGCGCCTCTGAGTAGAGAGCTTTAAGGGGCGCTATAGAAATGGAGAAATAAGTAAGTAAATAAATAAATAATAAATACTAAACTTGTTGGCAATTTTTTAAACGAATCTTTGCGAGCATTCGTTCTGGGTGGTTTTGGCCTCAGTCTTAATCGAAGAGCATTCTTTGATCAGAAACTTCAAGCTGATTTCACAGTTGTGTAAGATTGTTAGGATTACTTGGTATTATACATGTATACGTTTGGAACAAAGAATTTAGTGAGTCAAGGACAAATCGAAATCTTTCAGTCGAACTACGTAGTTAATATTATGGTTAGACGTCTAATGTGTAACAAGTTAATGAGAATAAGAGAAGTTATTCTATGGTTGCGTGACTCATTCATTCATTCATTCTGAGAATTTATATGGCGCCTCTTCAAGATACAAGTAACTACTCAGAGGCACTCTTTGCGCTGACTCGACATGCATGCATGGAACTGAAAATGTAACGAGGTGAACCGAGGTTCATAACTGATGTGTGTGAAAGGTGCTGTGCTACAGATACAATGGCTTCAAGTCTTGAGATCTTTAATATCTTTTAATCTCGCATTATTCTTAAAATTAATGATTACAGGAGAATGTACAACGCCGCCAGCTACTATTTCCTCGTTCTCAATGTTGTCATCGGTTTCTTTTCCTGCTTGAAGCGAATCATCATTCCACTCATTCTCGGAATCCTATTCCTTTCACGTCTTGATCAGCCGTTGATAATGAAAGGCTATGAAACACACGATCCAGGTATATAATGAAATGCTGTATCCTAGTCCCTCGAGATCTTAAGATAATTATGACAATGACGTAGACCCCTATGAATTTAAACTGGCGCCAACTCTATGATTTTCAACTTTCTAATATTATGGCGCGAGGATAATATTATGTTCATTTCACCTCTATTTTAGAGACTACACCTTCTTCCAGATAGCCCTTTTTCTGAAATTGTACGGTAATAAAATTAATGAGAAACCTTCTGCATGAACACAAACAGAAATGTGAACATCAGAGTATTTAATATGCATGGAAAGAAAACATTGATCTATCTAGACTGCGGATTCAATTGATCATGTTATCTGTAGTAATGATAATTTGTAGTGTGATGTTTCTATAGGTTACGTTTCGTTCGTGTCGATGCTGTTGGTCGATCTGTACCACAATCATCCGGTTGTCAAGGCTTTTGTTGAACTGATGCTGCAAGTCAGAAAACAGAACAAGCAGCTTACAGGTAGTAGACTAACTTACCGGCAGGCCCGCCGACAGAAATTCCGGGCCCCTGGGCAGGGCAGTCACGGGCCCTAAACTATCTTTAGGCCAATAGAAAATAGAAATAAGAAGAGTGTGGGTATACGCATGTACGATAGCCTATCTAGCCATTATGATTTTAATCAGTTCTTACTAATATTATTAAGAATTAAAATTTCAACTTTATGGTAATCATGCATTTGCAACTTTTCTGGATTTAACCGCCATGGATCAAATCGTTTATAATGACATCGTAGTTCAATGATTTTGCAAGATCATATTCGATTGCAGGAGTTGCAAGATCATTCAGTTAGTCTTTTATATAGCCAAGGGCCTACTGCATAACAGATTGGCCTAGGCCTACTTTTAATTTACTTGAGCTTGCTGATAGATCCTTCAGCTTCCGCAGCAGTTACACGTTCTAATGGTAGAGTGCCAACATCACAACCAAGTCTTATCAGTTTCTATAATTTCAGTATTTTCATAGGCCTAAGTTCTATTTATAATGCCATCTTTTGGGATTAGGATTCTAACACCACATAAATTATTTTCATACATTCGGTTATGTTCATCAGGCACGTTTAATTCACTAGAATCAACCGAGGTAGAAGTGACAGGCTATACGGGCTCTGACTTGCCTGTTTGAGAATCCGAATTTAAATAGGGCCTACTGTGCGACTACCGTCTTCTTGGCAAACGTTCATAGGCCTAGGCTATTAGCTTTTTCTTTTCGTTTTTGTGCTTCATATTTGTGTCTATATTTCATCGTTACGAAAGAAATTTGCCATTTAAATTTGTTTACTTTATGCAGTTTATGATTGAAAGCGAGAAATGCAAACATAGTTATGAGACAGTAATATTAGGATACGTTCAAAACGGCAAAACTCGTAAGCTTTGTAGGTCTATAGGTGATTATAGGTTGGGCCCGCAATCAATTTATGAAAAATATTGCGCTAATTGGCCCGTCTGAATGGAATAAACTTTCGAACTTTAGGCTATGCGCCGCAAATCATCTCATTTGTCTAATATATTTACAATGAGTAAGCTTTCCAATGACGCGCTTTCGAGCAAGATTGTTTTTAGGCGAGTTATAAATGACAAATTATTTAATAATTATAATATTAATAACAAAAATAAATAATAGTAATTATAAAAATAATAGAATAATAATAAAACAATAAAATAATAATAATAAAAAAATTATAATCACTTTTTCCCGGGCCCCCTTAAAGCTCCCGGGCCCCTGGGCATTTGCCCCCCCTGCCCCCCCCTCTCGGCGGGCCTGCTTACCGGTGGACCATAATAATAATAATTATGGTCAACTGCTATCATCAGTTACTAGGCCTACCTAATGAAAGTCATCCAGTGCCCATTTTGATATTTTCTGCTTGTTTCGGAAGGTCTACAGCAACTGGTAACAGCAGATGCCACTCTACAAAGACAATGACAGTAATTGAGGTGATGACAATGACGGATGCCACGATAACGGTGATAATAATAATGGCGATATCGATGATGATGACGACGACAATGACGATGACATTGATGATGATGATGATGATGATGATGATGATGATGATGATGATGATGATGATGATGATGATGATGATGATAATGATGATGAGGAAGATGACATTGATGCATGATGATGAAGTAGCCTGGCATTTATGAAGTTACGTAAAATGTTTTAATTAGGTAGAGCTAGAGTATGATGACCACGACGGCGGTGGTAATGACCCTATATATATATTATATATCTTCTTTTCCTTCGGGCTTGAATTAGTCCCTCGCTGGGGAGGGGTCAGCCACTCGGATCCTCTGTCTTCATATTGATCTTTGACCAGCGTCGTCTGGCCTCAGCTTGAGATGTTTCAGGTCTTGTTGGATCATGTCCATCCATCTCTTCTTCTGCAGTCCCCGGCTGCGTTGTCCCCGTACCTCTGCCTTCATATATTATATATATAATATAATAATTATATGAAGATCTTTTGTGTAGATGTAGGAGTTGACAGTGTACTTCATGAGGAAGAGAGACCGCGTAGATGTAGATCAAAAATTATCCGGAATCGATGGTGGAAGACGATTACTCTGGCCAACAATCCGTCTCTTGTGCTGAAAGCTCTCGAACAACGTCTTATTGATGAGCGAAACGATACGGAAGCAATACATTTCGCACGATCAATAATTGTAAGTTCTCAATCGTGTGTGCATCTGTGTGCATAATAGATCTATATAATAATATATAATATATAATATATAATATATATAATAATACTATATTATAGTGTTACATATCTTAAAATATTTATAATTGCATTTATATAATATATAAATATTATATAAATATATAATTATATATGTGTGTGTCTGTGTGTGTACCGTGTGTGAATGTATTTATGTATTTGTGCAATGCATGTAATAAAATACATTCTACTCCCTTTTCTCTCTGGATACTTATTCCAAATTGCAATGTATTGTGTGCATGATTGTGTATTCTATGTGTGACTGCTGTGTTTGTATGTGCATTTGTTATAGCGCCCCTTCAAGCTCTCTACTCAAAAGCGCTCCCGACTGCAGAGCGGACACTGCATCGGAGTTTCACGCTGAAGCGCTGAGCAATTGCGAGTGAAGGACTTGCCCAAGATCCCTACGCGGCTACTTGAGGTGGATTCGAACCTGCAACCCTTGGGCTGCAAGGCAACGAAATACCCACTACACCACCGCGCCCCATGCTTGTATAACATCTGTCTGTCTGTCTGTGTCTGTGTGTCTCTCTCTCCCCGTAGACATCTGTTCCGGGACATGTATCTACCAATTATTATTATCCTGCTATTCCGCCTGTCTGAGTGCTGTCAACCTTCATGTCCCCTTCATCTATCTGTTTGAGTATTTAATGGTGTTTATTAAATACTATTAGTCTCCGTAATGAACTTCTTTGTCTTTCTTTGCTCCTTTTCCGCAAGCGTTTGAAAACCATTCTCTTTTGATTATGGTTTGTGTCAGGTCAGAAGCGCCTCTGAGGAGTTCTCTTGAAGTGGCGCTATATAAATTTTCGATTACAATTACAATTACAAAATTGGAAATGTTTGTTCTTACACGCATATCTAGACTGATGCCGATGGAGACTGTTTCCAATTTGAAATGCACCGTCTACCTGAAAACCACAAACAACGGAGGTCTTCCTATGCATAAAGCTTCAAGCATTGAGATACTCAGACAGCTGAGAACAAGAACATTTCTATGGTTACGATGACGTAATTCATTGCGTCAGATCTGAAGACAAAGCGGCGTTCAAAGTCACAGTTATTGACCGAATGCAATTTGTAACTTTCAAGCTATGACATGAAAACGTAGAGCAAAACTTTGTGGGCTCAATGCACGTTTTTCGAACTGATATAGGCCTAGGCTACTGATAACTATTAAAAATGTATAGATTCTGACAACTTATTTTGCTTACGGCAATGTAGGCTAATGTAGTGTAATTTTTGTACATAATAATTTTTAATTTTTAATGCTGTAATATTAACGTTTGCTCAGGTATGTTTATCGTTACGCAACTGGACTATGATTGTGTACGAACTGTTAATCGGTACAAAATGAGCCGCAGAACATCTTAGAAACCATGCAAACTACGAGCGGCAGATAGAGCTAACAGTGTAGCATAAAACAGCTAGCCTATATACACTGTGTCCCAATAAATCGGGACCCCTTTTTATAATGTGAATAAAACAGGTACATCTTAATCGATTTTCAAAATTTCAAAACTATTTTTATCCTGAGATAATTATTTACAAATTGGTAATTTATGAACGGCCATCACTAAAAAATTACGTCATAATGACGTCGTTAATTTACATATCGAAACCAAATGTCAACAAAAATCGTTGTGTTCGGTACTTAACATTTGAATTCTCTGATGCAAATGACGTAATTGTGACGTCAATATTCATGCCAGAAACTTCATATTTGAATCAATGTAAGATAATTATCTCAGGATAAAAACAGTTTTGAAATTTTGAAAATGGATTAAGATTTGCCTGTTTTATTCACCTTATAGAAAGGGGTCCCGATTTATTGGGACACAGTGTATATTCGTTTTATTGACAAAATAACCGGTCGACACAACGCGACAGTTAACAAGCATAGACAGAGCAGCAGATTAAAAAGCCTAGTAAACGTTTTTATACAGCATCCGCGTGATTGAGTTTTTGTGGTTTTTACTGATCAGTTCAAATGGATGCGGCCTTGGGCGCAGATTGTATTTGCCAGGAAGTCTGGCATCCACTGAGTAGGCCTACCTACAATCCTACATGTAAGCGTCCTAACGTGACGTGTCAGCGTGAAATGTAATCGAACATTAAAACAATTGACGCTCATAAAATTGTGCGAAGTGGATACACAGACAACATGTCGGCAACTTATATTCACGTCCAAATTCAAGTAGGCTAATGATGTCATTTAGAAACTAAGCAGACACATTTTCAGACAATTCTATTACTGTGTTCTATGACTGGTGTAAGATCTTTAATGACAAAACACACAAAAGTCATTCTTATAAGTATTACGTTTAGGCTATTATAATTACACCAATTATAGCGTCCTTTGCAATCTAAATCGGAAGCACTTTTCGCCAGTCGATAAATAATTGTAAAATGTCATAACCGCTACAAGTAATTAACAGAAATGATTAATCGTTGACTTGGGCGGAGACTACATCTATCTTCTCACCATGCGCATGGCGTAGTACTACATGCTGTGCGCTATTAATATTTATTAAGTCTGCTGGTATTTATAATAATTATACCGTAGGGCCTACAGCTGCATAGGCCTAATCGTGCACTTAATTCGTGTCATTTGGAAACGTCAATTAGTCAATCAATTAGACCTATACAATGTTGTATCCTTGATATACAATTATATATAGGTCTATGACAGGGGTCTCAAACACGCGGCCCGCGGGTCGCATGCGGCCCGTGGACCCGAATAATGCGGCCCGCGAGAGCCATCTGGTTTTTAATTTGTTGTTTTATTTAAAGAAAGAAATTGGTTAAAAACCGAATTCTGCTGTTTTTGTGCGATTTAAACCAAGGTTCAAATTTATTTCTTCTCATTTTTGCTCTACGCATTCAATCTGCAGCCGCAGATAGGCCTATGCTGACAGAGTTGACCTTCTGTTTGATACCATGCTTAAGCGTAAATAAGCCTACAACGAGGTTGATATTCCGGAATTCTACACTTTTCTAGCACAGGAAAAAATTCAAAAACTTGCACCTGCAGTGCTGCAACACACATAACTCTAATGGCGATGTTTGGCATTACCTACATAATAATTATTATGTGAACAGCTTTTTCATTACTTAATGAAGATTAACCCATTAGTGCCTAGCGTCCCCAAAAATGGGACACCACTTCAAAAATTAACAGAAAATTAAATATGCATTGAAGATGCAATTTAATGTAATAGCCGTCATGCCAACATGTTGATTAAGGGATTCTGGCAAAAAATGCGCACCAAAAATATTTTTTTCGACCGAAAATTTTGTTTTTAATCAGGCCATTGACCTATTTTAGAAAATGTAAACATTGCGGACATTCCGCTTCTTATTTAAAATTTTGTGTGTGCATTTCTACAAATATGTCTTTGGTTTCACAAACGTTGGTATATACTAATACATAAATAATTATATAAAATTAATTTTAATAAAATATAACATATGCATTTTATCACTGAAGCGCTGTCCCATTTTTGAGGACGCAAGGCACGAACGGGTACGTGAAGTTCAGTACACGCAGTTTGGCATCTTGCAAGACATTTTATTCAGATATTGTTTGAAAAGAATTATAAACGGCGGTTTGTAGGCAGAAGTATCACTCTCAATGAGAGTTAGCATTATAAAATGTTATTTGACACAAAAATTTATTGACAACTTCAACTGTAGGCTACATCAGGCCTATGTATATATGTATAGCCTACATGAATATTTCACATGGATAGAAATCGTCCAGAATCTACTAGGCCTATGCAATGTAGTGCAAAATAATAGTCAAAATGCACTCATTCACCTGTATGCAATTGCTAGAAAATTAAATTTAGTAATTTAATTTATTATAATTTATTTCAAATAAATAAGAAAAAATCATTCGCGATGTAATTTTGTCATGCTTTTGTAAGGTGTCAGCCAAACTCAAGAAATGCCATTGTGCATTGTGCTCAATATAACATTCCTGTAACATTTCCAGTTAGGCCTACTACAATTTCAGGTAGGCCTAATGACTAGTCAATGGCATGGTACTGTGTTGAATACACCACTCGGCTTTTGTTCTGATTCACATCCATGTCACCATATGGCTGAGTTGGTATATGGATCCAAAGCCTGGATTAGTCAGGAGGCATATTTGTTGTCAATTCAGTTGATTCCTACTAACAAATAGTGGTTCTTTCACCATTTTTTTTGCCGCTCTCAGACTGCAACTAAGCCTTGTTGGCTATACAGACTGTCCGTTGAATACACCACATGGTTACTTTACTCAGTCAGACCTATAATGGAGTTGGGGTCATGAGTCCTCAACTTGGTGTGGTGGGTGGTCATTGCAACAAGTATGTTGTGTAGGCTACTATGACTACTTCTTTAACACTCTGAGACTGCTACAGCAGTTGAGCAAAATATACCACTATTGAGATGATACAGGCCAACAAATGTGGAGATTTTCACTTCCTTTGGTCGAGCTGTTCAATATAGAAAAGTGAGGGCCAGTTCATGGATCTAAATACATACTGTATCTATTAGGAAAATGAAAGCTGACTGTATGAACCAGAAAGTATGAAGTTCACCTAGTAGTTTAGCACTAGATTCCATCCGTTGTAACTCAGATGCATTGTGCGAATGAAAGTTTGAGAAAAATGATAGGTCGGTCCACATAAAGAGGGTTAGGCCAACAATCTACTACTCAAAACCAGTCAAAAGCACTTTAGCACTTGAAACAGCTTCATGTAACTGTCTTATAATCTCTCTGCAACAGTATTGGTTGCTATTGCTACAGGATGTTGATCTGAGACATGAATAGCATTATTACGATATGCTGCGTGTAAGCAATTCATTTCAAAATGTGAACAATTTTGCATAAAAATGCATTCAGGCATACCATTTTTGTAGAAAATTTGCTTATAAATTTGATTTCCAATGATTCTGAGTGCAAAATATATATCTAATCTCTTAATTAGACTGTATCAACAGTCTTGAGTGATATAACCTGTACATATCACCATGTAAATCTTCACGTACCCATTCGTGCCTAGCGTCCCCAAAAATGGGACGCTTAAAAAACTTGCTCCTAAAGCATCAAAAGCAAAATTTTTGCAGAATTTTTATTTTTTATTGTCCAAACTCGTCATTTGCAACAAAGTTTTTATATTTTGAGATGATTTTGAAAAATCAGGCACTAATGGGTTAATAAATCTCAAATGACACGCCTGACAGTTAGGCCTACGGGTGAATATGTGGATTGTGGAAGTTGTAGGCTATGTCTTCTCCGATTCTTCGCCTCTCAAAAAATAAAGCTAACCAATGATGTTCTCGTAGTTGTGAAAAGTTGTCAGATAATGTGTAGCCTATCGCTAATCACATCTGATCACCTGTGACACTAGGCTACTCACTATAGATCTAATACTTTAACATTTAAAGATACCACAAGTTTAGTTGTAGGTATAGGCCTATTAGGCTTACTAAATGTGCTTTTGATGCTCTTCATAGGCCCTATCTTCGTGTCTCTGAGTTTACAATTTTGTGTACAGTAGACCATACCATTATGGTTACACTGAACGTATAATATTAACTTAGCCCTTATAGGGTAACCCCTTTTCGGTTACAGTGTTGTTGGTAACCGGGAGGTAACAAATACCCCCAATTGATTTTCGTCAAATCTAGGGAAAGGTTTAACCAATTTCGGTCCTGTTTAATTTATATTGTGGCGAAATTGGGTTCGCTCACGGGTAAGCTGGGGCCCTTTTTCCTTGTGTGGCACGTGTATGTTTAAGCCCGCCTGTACAACGCTCAGCCTTGCGTCTGTCAATCTATCTGTAGCCACGCCCCCGCGATTATGTGCGTGTAGTCTTTCTGTGCAGCGATTGGCATTGCAGCTGTCAGTCTGTCTATAGCTCCGCCCCCTTACGCGGACGGTGTCCTAGTGTCGCTCTGTTTTTCCGTGTCTGTATGTGTCTCTTAGCTTGCGACCTGCTTGACTATAACGCCTTTGGCGGCGGCTCTTTGATGTCTGTTTGCTTGGCCGACCTGCCTGTAATTACGCCGTCGGCGGTCTCTTTGTGCCTCGCCGCTTTCCTTTGTGCATCACCGCCTTTCGTTTGTGCCTCGCCGCTTGCCGGCTGTAGTCGTGGGCGGTCTCTCTCTGATGTCTCTTCGTATAACCGTGTCGGTATGCCTAAGTGTCTGTGTGTTGGCCGACCTGCCTGTACTTACGCCGTCGGCGGTCCCTTTGTGCCTCGCCGCTTTCCTTTGTGCATCACCGCCTTTCGTTTGTGCCTCGCCGCTTGCCGACTGTAGTCGTGGGCGGCCTCTCTCTGATGTCTCTTCGTATGACCGTGTCGGTATGCCTAAGTGTCTGTGTGTTGGCCGACCTGCCTGTACTTACGCCGTCGGCGGTCCCTTTGTGCCTCGCCGCTTTCCTTTGTGCATCACCGCCTCTCGTTTGAGCCTTGCCGCCGGTCTGCTGTAGCTGTTAGTGGCATCTCTTTGATGTCTGATCGCTTGGCCGGCCTGCCTGTATTACGCATTCGGCGGTATCTGTTTGAGCCTCTTTCGGTATCGTTTGTGCCTCGCCGCTTCGCTTTGTGCCTCGCCGCCTTGCGGCGGCGGTGTTCGTTTGTGCCTCTTAGTTTAGGCGGCGGCTTCTCTTTGAAGTCTGCCGCGGGCGTGCCTTCCCACCCGGGGTTGGCCTGTATATAAGAGAGCCCGTTGCTCTGTGAGTAAGGAAGATCCTGCGTGGTCGAGTGGGTTGTAGCCCGCTCGCCGCGCCGGCGGCCCGGGTTCAATTCCCGGTCGGATCTTTACAGCGGGTGGCTCGGTCGCAATATAAACGTGGAGTGTGAGGTTGTTCTCTGCCTCCGACACTAATCATCTTCGATATGAAACAGTGTCGTTAAGCCCTGAACATTTCATTTTTTTCTGTGACTAAGTTCAGTCTTCAGAGTTGCAGTCGTAGTCGAAGTTCAGTCCAGGAGATTCAGTCAGAGGCAGTCAGTCGTAGTTTAGTCAGAGTTCAGTTCGGTTTCAGTCTGTGTAACTGTGCGTGTGTAGTGCTACGATAATAAACTCTGTGTTCTTTCAACATCGTCGTTGGTTTCTTGAGCGTGGCGAGTCGATTGGAGCAGCTGCAGACCTTCGATATACAACGGAGGCGGACTTGCGTTTCCACCCCCCTGAAACGACACGCGCGACATATTTGGACAGACCCTACTCCCGCTGATCGCTGGACGGCCATCCTGACGATTAGCTCAACGGGCACGGAGAGAATAGTGGGGTAGACGACGGCTATTTCCCGCGACAATATGATAGACAAGGACATTGTTGAACGTAATGAGTAACAAATCTTGAATTAAAATGATGACTCGTGATCATAAGCGGTCTGATTAGCTCATGACCAACTTCCAGCAGGAACACACAGCGCTTGTCCAAACGTAGGCCTACTGAATGTGCGTTATCTCGACATGTTGGATTCTGCAACTTCTATAATTATGATATATGCGTTGAGCGCTGCTGCATCAACCAATAAATAGAAGAGGCCATCTTCTGGTCCTGTAACTGCAAGAGTAGGCTATCCCCTTGTTTCCTGGTCGAATGAGTCCACGGCGCCTTTTGTGGCGTTGTAATCAACTATATTTCTTTCGATAGCTTTGTGCAAAAGTAAGTAATCTACACTAATATAATGCAACCTGAAATAGAAATCATACAGCAAAGAATGGCTAATTCATATGCAAAAATACAAGAAACACATAATCTCCAACAATTCAGTTCTATCAACTACTATGCTTACATCTACATAGTGTAGAAATGATTTATCCAGTACTGGAATATGAAACCTTACTTTTCACACTAGTCTGCCGCTAGGTGGCAGCGCAATTTGGCACAGCTGAAAACGACATTGCGAAGAAAAAACATATTTAGGAAAAGTCACAAAAGCACAAGTCTATTTTTTATTCAAAAAAAAGTATACGAAAAAAAGTAGGCTGGGGGTTATTTTTTACCCCCGGTTACCCTATAAGGGTTAAGGGACTTTACAGGATTATATCATTATTACAGCATTGTAACCAACACCCCCATATAAATAGTTTAACTTGCAGGACATAGGCCCTAATTTCATGTTGCGGCCCGCGAGACACTGTAAATTTTTAAATTTGGCCCACACGATGACTTGAGTTTGAGAACCCTGGTCTATGACTATATAAATTATAGGTCTATAAATATAAAATATAGCCACAATATACATCTCTTTTGTTGCATAAAAATTCAATTACATAGGCGTATAATTCACGTGATCAGTGCATGCCGTTTGTTACAGTAGGTGTGTGCCGGTCCTGTAACTTTGCGAAGATTTTTATCTCTGTACGCAGCTGCACAGTTCGTTCATCCGGCTTGAGTTGCATGTACACTGTGTCCCAATAAATCGAGACCCCTTTTTATAATGTGAATGAAACAGGCAAATCTTAATCGATTTTCAAAATTTTAATACTGTTTTTATCCTGAGATAATTATCTTACACTGATTCAAATATGAAGTTTCTGGCATGAATATTGACGTCACAATTACGTCATTTGCATCAGAGAATTCCAATGTTAAGTACCGAAAAAGTTGTGTTCGGTACTTAACATATGAATTCTCTGATGCAAATGTTTTGCCTGTTTTATTCACATTATAAAAAAAGGTCTCGATTTATTGGGACACAGTGTATATAACAGAACCCAGTGAAGGCTTACTGTACACTTCAAGTCTTACGCATGCCTTTTGAGCTGTAGTTGCTAAGAGTCACCGAGTTTCAACTAGATTGTATATCGAGTTGAACGATGGATCTTTAGAACTTATGAACGGTATAGTATTGTATTGTATTGTTACCATTGTATTGTATTGCATTGTATTGCATTGCATTGTATACAGTAATTTATAAAGCGCCTCTAGTAGAGTGAACCGTTCAGAGGCGCTCCCAGTGCGCAAGGCCACGTGAGAAGAAGTCGATTTTGAGAAGAGAGAATGCCACCAGACAGAAGTGTCGAGCGAACAGAAGGAGAAAACGCATTCCAAAGAGAATTACCAATTGAGGCAAATGATCGGGACAGAGCATAGCAGTTCTAGAGTGAAGAACCAAGAGGCCAAGTCTGTTGTTGGATGAACGAAGTGTACACTGTGTACAGATTGAGGAAGCTGAGTGAGGCCGAAGCATAACAACAGTCAGACATCATAGGCTAATTGTATATTATAATCGTAATCTCCAGACTTCTAGAGCGCCGCTCGAAAGCCCCTCGATCAGATGAGACAGGACAAGAGTTCTTGAAGAGATGTGACTTCAACTTCGAATGAAAAGGCATCATTGTCGTTTAGATTTAAGACAGTTATGCTGCTTAGTCATGCGTACGTGCGAATGATGATGATGCCAATAATTATTGTAATAGTAGGTTTAATAGTTATAAAGACCTATAAATAAATAAATAATTATGATAATTAATAGGCCTAATAAATGGCGATACAATTCGAGGTGCATTCACGCAGTTGACCGGGGCGACGACCGCTAATTCCAGACCAAAGGCAACTTTTTGGATAGCTTCTAAAGGCCTGAGGATCATTTCTACATTGGACAGTAAAAATAGTTATGGAATAATAATTTTAAAAATAATATCCGCCGCCATGACCTGAGGATAAGACGAACGCTTGTATCTTATGCTAAGGACGGCTCTTTGTCAGCTATGACTTCAGCAACTACCCTTCCTTTAGGTCATAATATGCTGGCTGCTTTTTGCTATAGTTGTTTAGTTTTTTACTGACTGGTTAGCTGGTTGAGCTGGTTTAGAATAGTGTCGCTTGCTGTGGACCTACATGATGATGCTAGAGGGATTTTTCAGATCATAGGATTCATTTTGTAATCAAACAGAGTTCTCGTGACTTGAGTGTTCACCGCTTAATGGGCACGGACTTCTGCCCACGCAATGAGCCGTTGTTTTCAGATCGCTACGGCACAAATCTATTTCGATAGTTTGGTCTCACTAATTTTTTCGGCGGGAAGATCAGGCGGTGGGTGAGAGGACTACCTGGACTAGTCATCATCATCTTCTTCTTCATCATCCGGTCTGAGATTGAACTGCGGATACAAGAAGCTTCGGCAAGCCATAACCCTATCGGCAATGGATTGCATTAACGCGACTGTATCAGAATCTGATGCAGACGATATTGCTTCGGATACAAATCTAACAGAAAGTGAAATCATTTGCTATAAGGCGGATAAGCAGATCGACCAAACGTTCGTCTACTTCCTTGGTTTATCGGTAAGAGCTGTACATCAATCAATCGATCGACCAATCAATCAATCAATTAATTAATCAAATCAATCCATTCATCAATCAATCAAACAATCGAATCACCAATCCATCAATCAATTAATCGAATCAATAAATCAAACCATTCAATAATCAATCAAACAATCAATCAACCCAGTCGTCAATCAATCAAACAATCAATTCAATTCATCAATACCAATCCCATCAATCAATGAAATCGATCCTCAATTCTAATCACAAAATAATCTGTCTTTCACCAGCAATTTCTTTTACCCAATTCTCCATTCATAGTCTTTGCCTGAATTGCCTCTCTCGCTTTCGGTCACTTGAAACTTGAAAGTGATCTGCAACGCTTGCAATTTCTACTTCGATGAGTCTGTTTTGTTTAGGTCGTTATAACCATTGGTTTGTCGTTTATCGTTCGTCGAAAGCAACGTTGGCCAGGCTGCTACTGGAACAGACCAGGCTTTTTACAGTAAGTGTCTGATGACCACCTATTCGCGTGAATGTCTATTTCTGTCTACCCTCTATTATATACCTAATAACTTATCTATGCATCACCGTCCGTTCATCCATCCATTCGTCCATACGTTAAACCGTCTATCCATTCATCTATCTATCCATCCGTCCGTCCATCCATCCATCTATCCATCCATTCATCTATCCATCCAACCATCCATCTATCCATTTGTCTGTCTGTCTGTCTGTATCTGTCTGTAGCATGGGTAGCTGGTTGTCTTTGTCTTGCTGTATGACTGGATGATCTTGTGTACGCCTCTCTTTACCATGTATACAACTCAAATTTATTTCTGATTTTCAAACTAGGCCTACGCATGAATCGGTTAAATATGCTCAATATGATTATTGCCTGCAATTGCGACAATTTTTAAACTGACGGTTAAAAAGATTCCTACCACAACTAGGGATCTTACTTAAGCTCGCAGATGCATCTCTGATCAAAGTACTTTAACAGATCAGTTTTGAGTTCTTCGAAGTTTTATTCAAAATAATTACATGCCAATTTCAGGCCTTTGAATTTCGTGGACGAGATAGGAAGACGATGGGCGTATGCCGCATGCTTCGTCATTCTGACGCACGAGATCGTTCTACTCTTCCACGGAGGATTCCATTTTAATCTGATGCCAACAGACAACGAAGAATGGATGAACAAATACGAATGGGTTAGCGGTGAGAGCCGACACACATTCACGTAAATAATAAATCATTAATTTTAAAGTGTGCCACAACAGTCGCGATAATAAAATTTAATAGAAATAATAATAATAATAATAATAATAATAATAATAATAATAATAATAATTAGCTGCCTTTGAATATGCAAATCATTGTCTCTTGTAAGAATAGCTAGTCTACTATTTGATCTATTTGATTTTTTTCAGTTCAGCAATTTTCTTTTGACTTCTTTCAGTGTTCATCAAGTTACTGGAATCGATGTGCATTTGCCTTGTGTTCTATCCGCTGCTGGCTTGCATTGATCACCGACATTATATTGCTGCAAACGTTGTGGGGCTACTCTATCTCCTTCCCTGGTTCGTTGCTACTCTATTTTAAAAATATAAAATAAAACGGTAACTTGAGAATTTGGAAATTGTCTAAAGGCTTTCTGAGTGGTGTAACTGTTTTTGCTGCGCCAGCACCGACGACAAGAAGGTATACGAATAAGATAACTTCATTGAAATGTAGCTGCTCTTTAGATTGCCAAGCGTTGACGAGAAGATTAAAGAGCTAACTAGCTTAACTGAGAAGCAAGGTAAATTGCGTGCTTATATTTGGCTCCAATTTTAGCAGTACTGTTGCCCATGGCAAGGCTTTTCCTAGCGGTATTTTTAGAACTGCACATTGCACAGCAACGCCTTCCTTCCCGTCCTTCAGGGTAAAGTTTTCTTTTTCAGATTTTTCTGATTACCTTTTTTTCTTTTCTCGTGACCCTGTCCATTAACGACGTTTCTTCTACTCAATGACTTGACTTTTTCTGATTACCTTTTTTTGTTTATGATTCTGCGATGCTTGTTCCTTCTATGACAATCGCATAGCCTAATGTCAATGATAAAACGAATGACAATGGCCTTTTTCACTATTTCTAGCCGCACAGACATGCTTTGTGCTTTAAGAACTCCACAGATCCATTTAGAATTTCACTTTTTGGTCAAGGACTGCACGTTAAAAAGCCCTGACCTATGGACCAGTATAATTATACAAAAAGTAAAAGTAAAATCTTGCTCTTTTTCTCCTGATGTCCCCATTTCATAGGAGTATTTTACATTGATGTTTGTTATGTTTCTAAAGGATTGTGATTTACACCGGATTTTTCATCAACTGTCACATTCAAAAGGTCGGATGTTATTTGCTATTATTCAGCCACTGTTCGCACTTAAACTACCTTTGTCGTTATTCACTAAACTAACAATTCGTTGAAGGGAGGCGCATAAAAATTCTTACAGGCAGACAGTCAGGAAGACAGGCAGACAGATGACAAGAAGTCCAGAAAGATAGACAAGCAAACAAACGAACGGTGTGAAGGTTGCAAGGTGTTGAAGAGAAGAACACCTTTGAAGAGAACACCTTTGAAGTGAAGGAGGAACAGGAGATACCTTATTGAAGGCTTGAAGCCTGTAATTTATTACGTCCTACTACAAATGGAAAGACGCCAGGATTGATAGGCATACAGACAGACAGACAGACAGACAGAAAATAATGACATGCAGACAGTGCGAAAATGGCAAAAAAAGAGTCATAGTCATTCATATAAATTATCGTGACAAGACTATAGGCTATTTGAGACAGCGCTGAATTCAAATAGGGCCAGTGATGATTGTAGTCATTGACGAAGAATAGGACTATAAACAGTGCAATGAAAGTTACTATAAACTATTATATAGTGATCAGAGACAAGGATGCAATACTGAGGTTGCACAGATCCCTGATTAGGTAAGTAATTATAATCTTTATTAGCCTACTCAATTTGCAAGCGTACAAAGGAACGCAAACAAATAATGTAATGTTATATAACTCGTTGTAGCGGTTTAATACGCTCTTATCCATTAAACTAATCAATCTACATGTTATTGTTAATGTTAATTCTAAGTAAGAGTTAAGCTAGCTAATTTATAAAGGCGCTATATAATGTTTTGGCGCAGTCTAGAGATTAAAGCACTAGAAACTCGACAGTTAGCGATGTAACGTCAAACTCATTAACGACGCGTTGTCATAGCAATAACGTCCATATACAGTCGGAGCTTTTTCTGACCAAATAAGGATATAATTGCGGAATTCACGGACAGTTGGCGAATAATAATTACGTCAGAGGGGACGGATAAAAACGATTTGATTCTTGGCAAGAAGTTGATGAGAATGGTCGACTTTGTTGAGACAAGCGATCATTTAAAGTTCATATCAACTGCTGGGATGAAATCCGGCGGACAATTCTCGTTGTAAAACAGATTGTTGCGTTAGCGATCGTGGTTACGGCCTAGTGTCTCATTTGTGGAGCTCTAGCGTTCGTGTGGAACTACAGTTGATCGTGTGACAGTTGGACATTTTGGTCATTGGAAACGGAAGGTGATTTTGGGTTCACTTCTGTCGGTTGGTGGTAGAGTTAATGTTCGCGGACCCGCGACATTAATCATCAGTTGGAGTGGAGACGTCTGGTGTTGTGAAGTGTATGCTTTCTTGGACGACTGGGTTCGATCTGGATCAAATTCGTTTCACTGAATTCATCTTCATCATCATTCGTGGCACAGGGTTGCATTTTCTACGAGTATCTACAGTTATCGAAAGGCCGTTAACTTTGTCAAGTTGCTGAACGTTGCTCTGAGAAACTCATCTGTCGATCGCAGCTAAGCCAAATAATAATTCTAATTAAATAAGCGCCAAATAGGTAATTAGGATTATTGCATAATTGTGAATGTACAGTATTATTCAATATTATATTTCTATCAAAAGTACTGGACTTCTTGAAATCAGATCTTTATTTGTCTAGTAATCAATTCATACTCGGTTCACGGCATTAAAGTATTTATATAACGCTACATTATGGGATTGCCCGTCCGAAGATAATTAGCAATATTAATTGTTAATTGATATGAAAATTGCTGACATTTAAATTAAGAAGAATTAACTAGTACGATAGGAGATTGTTGTTTGAATATTGTGACATTGAACTGAAGCGTAGATTGAATGTTATTAGACTCCGTGCGATAGTCTAGAAATCTTAGATACGTAGACCACAGAGTATTATTATTCGACGCGTCACAAGAGTACGCATCATTAATAATTATTAGAGGAGAGTGAATTTGTAAATTCTTGAGAATTTATTAGCGCAGCGTTGCTTTAAAATTTATTACCACTTAGAGAAAGTAAGTGAGTGAGATAATTATGGCAGTGTCGGACTACCAACAGTGGGTGGATATTGCCCGTGCGTTATCCCTAGAAGGGGAGGGATTGAATACATTTGTCAGGGAGAGACAAAATGAATTGAGACAACAGAGACTGGAACAAAGGGAAGACCAGAAGGAAAAAGACCGAATGATAGCCGAGGAGGCAAAACTTCAGCGTGAGGCTGATGCGGTAAAACTTCAGCGTGAGACTGAAAAAGCAGCCAGAGAAATGGAAATAGCACGCGAAGCGAATAGAATAGAAGAAGTTAAACTTAAACTTCAGCATGAAGCTGATGCGGCAAAACTTCAGCATGAGGCTGATGCGGCAAGACAAGCGAGAGATCTTGAAATTAAGCGAATGGAAGTACAGGTAAGAATGAGAGAGATGGAAACGAGAGATGGACAGAACAGATATAATGAAAGTCCGATTGTGATGATGGGTGACAGCAGCCATCAAGGAAACCAGAGAAACAAGGGAATGAAAGATATTAAATTCCCAATGTTCAATGAAGCAAAGGATTGCTTGGACGCCTACTTACTCAGGTTTGAGAGAACCTGTACTGCATATGAGATACAAAAGGAGGTATGGTCAATGATGTTAGTACGACACCTGGAATCAAAAGCTCTAGAAGTTTATCAGCGTTTATCATCAGATGAAGCGAATGACTATGACTGCTTGAAGAAGCATCTTTTGAAAAGATTCCAGTTGACGGAAGGCGGTTATCGGATTAAATTTAAGACTAGTAAAATGGAGCAGGGTGAGACCCCTGTGAATTTTGTCTACCGGTTGCAGAGATATATGCAACAATGGCTATTGCAGGCAGGGTTTGAGCAGACGTACGAAGGGATGGAAGAATTGCTTCTGAGAGATCAGTTCTTCTTAACCTGCAGCAACGAGTTGCGGATGTTCATTAAAGAGAAAGGAAAAATGAATCTGAAAGATACGCTAGCTTGCGCAGAATCGTATATTGAGGCTCATGGGTACAAATATGTTGAGAATTCTGCAAAGCCTCCAGCGAAATTCAGCAGTGACAGAGGAAACGGAAAGACGTTTGAGGAGAAATCGAAGGAAAGGTTTCAAGGAAATACGAACAGAGGAAGATTTGATGCAAGACAAAATAAAGACGCGAACCATGGTGGAAACATGAATCGAAATTTTAGCCGAGAGAGAGAACAGGCTAGGGAGCACAAGATAAGTTGTTTCGTGTGTGGAGGTGAAGGTCACCGGGCTTTCCAATGCGTGCACAAGACTAAAGGGTTTGTCAAACACACGGCAGCCGCAGTGCAGATTTTTGAGAATAGGGCGTACAAGATAGCACAGACGAACGAAACTGCGAAGTCAGGTGAAGCTGTCAAAGTAGAGGAGATTAAGGATGAAAGAAAAGGAGAACAACCGATGCATATGGCAGCGAGTGCTATGGTTGCAGAGAGGAATGGTGGATGTGTTGACGCTTATAGTGAGAATGAGTGCCAAGTCAAGGTAAATGGTGTTACAGCGAATTGTCTATATGACTCAGGGTCTAGCACGTGCATTGTGAAGAGATCGTTAATTGACGAAATCGATTTAACGGGTCGAGAGACACACTGTGTATTAGTAGACGGAAGCATGAGATGTTTTCCAACAGCCTGTATAGACCTCGAGAGTGAATACTTTACTGGTAGAGTTGAGGCAATGGTGATGGATGACCCAGTTAAACCAGTTATTATTGGACGAATCAGAGGACTGAAGTACATAGTTGTGAATGAGAATACCGATAATACAGAGAATTGCGGTATAAGTGGTGAAACAGATGTTGTGAGTGAAAAGGAAGAGTTAGAAAGAATTGAGTGTAAAGGTATACTCAAAGAAAATATATATAGCGAGTCACATGGGCGACATGTCAAGAAGAAAGTGCAATTTGAGTGTGACACTATGAGTGATGGTTGTGATGACGTAACGAACGATGTCATAGGTGATGACGTCATGAACAGTGACACAAAACAGATGATGGCAGCAGTTGAAACGAGAGCGGAAGCGAAGAAGATACAAAGGTTTAAACCATTGAAAGTAACTGAGATGCCAGATCTGAATATAACAACGAAAGAAATTAAGGAGCTTCAGCATAAAGATGAAACACTGAAGAACTGCTGGGAAAAAGCAGTAGATTGGAATGAAGACGATAAGAGAACGGAAATAGTTCTATATGTTAAGAAAGGTGGATTATTATACAGAAGATGGAAGGAGGTGTTGAAAGACGAAGCGAAATGGCAATTGATGGTTCCAAAGCAGCTTAGAAATAAAGTTCTGGCGGTGGCACACAATTCGCTATTGTCTGCGCACCTGGGTATGAAGAAGACCCACGACAAGGTTGTAAACGAATTCTATTGGCCATCTATAGGGCAGGACATAAGAAGATACGTTCTAAGTTGTGACGTGTGTCAGAAGTCCATAGATAAGAAGGTAAACTACAAAGCGCCTATGGGACATCTTCCAGTGCTGGATGTACCCTTCAAGCATGTATGTGTAGATATTATTGGTGCCATAGAACCGATGTCTGCGAGAGGATTTCGTTATGTGTTGACGATAATCGATCTTAGTACGAGGTATCCAGAGGCAATACCTCTAAAAGGAATAAGTACCGAAGAAGTGGCGGAGGCTTTATTCAACTTCTATTGTCGAATGGGAGTGCCTCAGAAAGTCCATACAGACCGTGGTAGCCAATTCACATCAGAGTTGATGTCAGAAGTCAATAAGATGTTGCTGATTAAGCATACATTGACAAGTCCGTACCACGCAATGGGAAACGGCTGTGTCGAGAGACTGAATGGAACGATCAAAGCTACGTTGCGTAAATTGATCGGTGAACAGGTTAAAGAGTGGGATAGGTACCTAGCGCCACTCCTGTTCGCATTAAGAGACACAGTGCATGAAAGTCATGGATTTACGCCTTTTGAGTTAATTTTTGGAAGATCGTGTAGGGGACCTGTACAAATATTAAAGGAACTTTGGACAAATGAAAAGGTCGAAGAGGAGGTGAAGGATGTGTATACCTACATGACTGATCTAAGAGAAAGGATAGAGGAGACATGTGACATGGCGCAAAAGGCCATACATAAAGCAAACGCGAAAAATAAGAAGAACTATGACAAGAAAGCACGTTATAGGAAATTGGAGATTGGAGACAAAGTTTTGTTACTGTTACCCAGTTGTAACAATAAGATGCTTGTCAAATGGCAGGGACCATTTATAATCAGAGGAAAGATAGGTGATTATGATTACAAGGTAGAGATTGATGGTGGTAAACTCAAGACGTACCACATCAATATACTTAAGAAGTATTACGAGAGAAATGAAGAAGGAGGAAATGATGTAGAAACTTCTGCGTACATATCGGCGATAGTACACGATGGTAAAGAAGGAGAAGATGAAGAAGAAGAAATATTGAGTCTGTATGTTAGCAAACAAACGGAGACTTACAAAGACGTGGATATCAATCCTAAATTAGAAGAAAAGCAGAAAAGAGAACTAGAGAAACTATTGAAGGAATATGAAGACATATTCAGTGATAAGCCAGGAAGGACGGACATGGTTAAGCATGAGATTCATCTAACGAGCGATGAGCCAGTTCGATTAAGAGCCTATCCGACGCCGTATCACCTTCAAGCAGAAATAAACAAAGAATTGGAGATGATGTTGGAGAATGGGATTATTGAAAGGTCAGAGGCAGCATATGCAGCACCACTTGTAGTTGTTAAGAAGGCAGATGGAAGTAATAGGTTATGCTGCAACTACAAACAACTTAACAAAATAACAGTGTTTGATCCGGAACCAATGATGTCAAATGAGGACATCTTCAATAAACTCAGTGGTAGCAAAGTTTACAGTAAGTTCGACTTTTGCAAAGGGTACTGGCAGATACCGATGAGTGATGAATCAAAGGATCTGACCACATTCATCTGTGCAAGTGGATTGTACAGATTTAATGTGTTACCATTTGGACTGGTTAACAGTGCATCCAGTTACAATCGGTTAATAAGGAAAATATTATATGGGACCGAGAACTTGGAGAGTTATGTCGATGACATACTAGCTCACACAAAAGGATGGGAAGAACACATGAAAACATTGAGAGAATTTTTTGGAAGAGTGAGGAAAGCTCGTTTGACATTAAAACCGAAGAAATGTTCATTGGGTTATGGCAGGATAGATTTTCTAGGTCATACATTGGGAAACAACGACATTAGTCCTAAAGGCGAGTCTGTAGATAAAATTGTGGACATGCCACAGCCAAAAACGAAGAAGCAAGTGAGAAGTTTCTTGGGAGCCGTAAATTATTATAGAAAATTTATTCCACACTGTGCGGAATTGATGTCACCCTTCAGTGATTTGACTAAGAAGGCAGCACCGAATAATGTTGAATGGAACGAGGAGTTGGGTAGTAGTTTTAGGCAGTTGAAGGATGCACTGGCCAAAACACCAATCCTAAGATTACCTGATTTGAATAAGGAATTCATTATTCAGACTGACGCTTCTGGGAAAGGGATAGGTTGTGTACTCATGCAGCAGCATGGAGGAGTGAATCATCCTATTGCCTATGCAAGTCGGAAATTATTAGAAAGGGAAAGAAGGTATTCAGTTGAAGAGAGAGAATGTCTAGCTATTATGTGGGGAATTAGTAGATTTGACAGATACTTGTGTGGAAAGAAATTTGTGATAGAGACAGACCACTGTGGACTACAGTACATGAAAGAAGGAAGAATGAAGAATGCAAGAGTGATGAGATGGAGCCTTGCCCTTCAGAATTATTGTTTTACAATACGTTACATTAAGGGATGTAATAACGTAATGTCTGACTATTTAAGTAGAGGATTAACCTAGGACTTAAGTAAGTCAAAAGTAAGTAATGTTAGATAAGAAATGTTGCAGTTGCGTTGTATAGTTTAATGAAGTAGAGTAAGATAGATGGTAGATGATTAGTTGATGTATAAGTAGGTGAGTTTAGAAAGCCTGTGTACAGACTTTTCAAGGAGGGGTATTTGTAGCGGTTTAATACGCTCTTATCCATTAAACTAATCAATCTACATGTTATTGTTAATGTTAATTCTAAGTAAGAGTTAAGCTAGCTAATTTATAAAGGCGCTATATAATGTTTTGGCGCAGTCTAGAGATTAAAGCACTAGAAACTCGACAGTTAGCGATGTAACGTCAAACTCATTAACGACGCGTTGTCATAGCAATAACGTCCATATACAGTCGGAGCTTTTTCTGACCAAATAAGGATATAATTGCGGAATTCACGGACAGTTGGCGAATAATAATTACGTCAGAGGGGACGGATAAAAACGATTTGATTCTTGGCAAGAAGTTGATGAGAATGGTCGACTTTGTTGAGACAAGCGATCATTTAAAGTTCATATCAACTGCTGGGATGAAATCCGGCGGACAATTCTCGTTGTAAAACAGATTGTTGCGTTAGCGATCGTGGTTACGGCCTAGTGTCTCATTTGTGGAGCTCTAGCGTTCGTGTGGAACTACAGTTGATCGTGTGACAGTTGGACATTTTGGTCATTGGAAACGGAAGGTGATTTTGGGTTCACTTCTGTCGGTTGGTGGTAGAGTTAATGTTCGCGGACCCGCGACATTAATCATCAGTTGGAGTGGAGACGTCTGGTGTTGTGAAGTGTATGCTTTCTTGGACGACTGGGTTCGATCTGGATCAAATTCGTTTCACTGAATTCATCTTCATCATCATTCGTGGCACAGGGTTGCATTTTCTACGAGTATCTACAGTTATCGAAAGGCCGTTAACTTTGTCAAGTTGCTGAACGTTGCTCTGAGAAACTCATCTGTCGATCGCAGCTAAGCCAAATAATAATTCTAATTAAATAAGCGCCAAATAGGTAATTAGGATTATTGCATAATTGTGAATGTACAGTATTATTCAATATTATATTTCTATCAAAAGTACTGGACTTCTTGAAATCAGATCTTTATTTGTCTAGTAATCAATTCATACTCGGTTCACGGCATTAAAGTATTTATATAACGCTACACTCGTCAACCATTATTATGGCATTTTATTGAGTCGTTTTTAATCTATTTGAGAGTACAATTATATGCATATAATTATATGTATATAAATTATTGGCTCCATAATTATATGCAATTATACATAGGTATAGGCATAGGTAAACACAATATATATGTGGTATGGTATGGTATGGTATGGTATGGTATGGTATAATTATGAGCATTTATAAAGCGTCTCTTACAGACTAGCTAATTCAGAGGCGCTCTCAGCGTGACAGCTCCGAGGAAATAAAAAAGACTTCAAGTAGCAAAGGGCTGAAGATGACACCCCCAATAAGATCTTACTACGGATAGTGGGAGGGAGGTCATTCCATATATATTCCATGTATATGAGTTATGGAACTCCATCTGTGATTTCTTTCAATTTTAGGGATTCCATGGAGTTACACTTTATCTTGTCAGAATTCCGATATATGTCGCTCTGTATGTCATCGGATTTTCCTATGTTCTCGATTTTATCAGAACCTGTATGCGGATACGGAAACGTCGTCGCAAGGTATGTCCTTAACGATCGCTGTTTGAATTCGTGTTAGTGGTTGAGAGTAACAGACTATAAGTGACTATTTATATAGCGCCACTCTGCAAAACTCATCAGAATTGTTCCAAATTCGATTACACGAAAATTAAGAAGCCATTTTAGACACCACTATGTGGACGAGAGCATTTTCACAGTTTGCCAGAGCATGAGCAATTATTGTTTTCTCGATGAAAATTGTAGTAGGACTAAAAATAATCTGCTTGTAGTCTAGTAATAGCTATAACATCGGGCATTGATGGGTGTACCATAGGTCATAAAATTTGAGTTTGAATAAACCAGTTATTGCTTCTGACTTCCTTGACTGCACATTGTAGGCAGCTGAAAATACATTGTCAACAAGTGGCGGAGTAGAGAAACGAGGCTACAAAATTGCTCATCATTTTGAATACGTCGTCAACTTGTTGCACAAAAGAAGTCCAGAACACATTGATGAGACGTAAGACTTTATACTAAATAGTTTTGATAGTTAGTTGATAGTTATGACTATCCTAGACGCCCAACACCAGTCCTGCATCTTGCAACTGCAACTGCAACTTAGGTGTTGTAAAAAAAGTTGCAATCGTTGCAATCACGTCGCGTTCAGGATCCACCAATCAAGTTGCCTTACACAAATTATTTTTAGCAGGTCTACCTGTATCGCCCAATGTGTGCGCAGCACGTGGAGAGACTAAGGTCTAAGGTCTAATGTAGGGTCTACATATTTATTCGTTATCTGACTCATTTGCAACTAGTTGCAACTTATTACATTTGTATTCACTAGCTACTAAGTCTTACAGGATAATTTCGTTACTGCTGTTGCCTATCAGTACAGTACTGTTCTTAATTCTTTGGATAGGGGCCTACTTGTAATTTATCTTGCGTAAACACTTATTTATTAGATATTTCCAAGCTAACTTTGTCATTTTATTATTGGTTTTGTATCAGTCACAGAAGTAAGTTTCACTGGCTCAATCGAGTGCTTAGCTTAAAAACAGATTTAACAGCCGCTCTGTCGTCGTACAAAATTAATTTATAGGTAGTCTACTATATAGGCTATTAGTAGCCGGATGCTTGTCATTTTAGGGGGTGCTTTCTAAGAGAAAAATTGAGGATGCTGACAAGGCAAGCGAAATATCAGAAAATATTAGGTTAGTTGCAGTTATTCCGCATCATGCGCATCTAAGCAGGCTGAGCTTCTTGTCCCCCGGTCGCGCACTTCTATTGTGCAGCGCCGTGCCTTTTCTGTTGTTGGCCCTGCAACCTGGAATGGGCTCCCTGTGGAACTACGTCTAATGCCTCGAGCCTTTGAGACTACGTTCTACTCTGCTCTTAAGACTGTTCTCTTTAGCCGTGGTTGGGTCGGGAGCGCTTCTGAGTAGATTTTCTTGAAGAGGCGCTATATAAATGCCTGAAATTTAATGAATGAATGAACATGCTGGAACATTGAAATATGAGTTCCTTTTTCTTTTTCTTTCTCTCTTTCCTGACGTTTACCTTTCAGGTGCTATGTTGAGCACGCAAACTGCGAACATCTACGGCGTTAGGCTACTCGAAGCTAAAATGCTGGACGTTCTTCATTCAAGTTCATTGGGCCTATAATATAATTTATTTATTTATTTCAAGAATTTACATAGTTATTCAAGCTCATTGATTAATTAATTTATTTCAAGAATTTACATTGTTTCCCCTTCAGGAAGACCACTTAGAGGCGCTCGAGTCTAAAGAGTTCCCGGAAAACTCAAGTGAGGATACAACGGAATACGGACGACCACTTATAGGAGTATCGGCTGTACCGAGCGAGCTTTGTCCTTGAGCTTTGAGCCTATGAATAGTAATGACTAGTGAGGTTTGGCCTAGATTAAGGCAGAACCGGGTCAAGATCCGGAGAGTAAGAAAAGGAGTTAGACAGACTGCTATGGTGGATGAATTTAGAGTTGAAAGGACGTGGGAGGTAGGGGATCATGACGTTATATAAATAACTGCATCCTTGACTTCTGTTATTCAGGTTTTTATTATTCAACTCGCATCATATGTATTAGTAATAATAATAATAATAATAATAATAATAATAATAATAATAATAATAATGCCGTGGCCTTTAGGGGCACTTTCGCCGACCAAGAAACAGTAGATGAGTAGGGCCGTTCCAGACTTTGATTTTATGTTAGGCGCTAGATAAGTCCCCGAGGGATCCTGTGTAACTCGGGGCAAAAAAAAAAAAAAAAAAATAATAATAATAATAATAATGCTATATAATAGGGGATCATGACGTTATATAAATAACTGCATCTGGTGCGTGACGTGTGTTATTCAGGTTTTTATTATTCAACTCGCATCATATGCTGCCTTACGGTGTCGGCAGCGTTTCTGCTTTGGGTAAGTTTAAAATAATAAAATAGAACACAACCTTAATCTCATGATTCATGATGTTGCTTGTCTGAATTGCTCTTGACAAGTCGTTTACTTTGGATAAGCTTAGGCTAATGCAATACAAATGCAGTACAGTAATTTATCATTGTAATAATACTGTAACTGTAAAACTGTAACTTTCATTTAATGATGACCTTATCTGAACTGCCCGGGACAAGTTGATCACTCATTTGTGTCTCCTACTCCAAGCTGTAAATTTGGTAGCGGATTAAGCCGGGAGCTAAACGAAAAGTCATGTGCATAGCTTATAAGACCCGGCGCAATGGGTGAAGAGAAGGATGTGTGCTCTCACATGAGTTCCACGTGGAAACTGGTATCTTTGTTTACAGTATGAAACGCTAGGTGAATCCATAGCAAGCTGGTAACAAGATTATAAGCAGTTGAATAAAGTTCTGTTTAAAATTTGACTTATACTGCAAAGCAAATAAATTCTCATTTTTGGCGTAATTATCAACTGTTAATTGTTAAAGATAGGGTATACGCTTTTACTGCAATCCATTACATTTTCTGAGCCAATCAAATGATAACGACCTCAAGGATACTTTACTGTTGAGAGTTGTATTCGATGTTCTACCTTCTTCTATCCGAAAATAGGCAAAAAACACGGACCGATTCGGAGACATTTTTATAATCAGGCTATTATATAGGCCTAGAATTCTGACACAGGAGGTCTGTTTAATCTCCTTTGCGTGTTAATTAATGCAACAATGATCCCAAAAAGATCTATAATAAAATTATGCCAGACAAATTTGTGTTGACGGCAACGGCCTGTGTTGTATGCTGTCGTTTAACCTGTATCCGTCAAAGAAGGATCCACTTTAAATGTGTAAATTTTATTTCAGATTATGATGCATGGTATACAGAAGTGTGAAACGATAATTACATCAGTCATGGGGATGGTGTGCACAGACGAAGACACTCTTGCCGAGTTGTTTTGCAGCAACGTCATCGTAGCTAGAAGTACGTAGCCTAAATTATAATAGAAAGCTTTTTCTCGTCTTTCTTTCCTATCAGGCCCGTCGTGGCGCCGATGAGACGTTAACAAGACGTCTCCAAATCATGGTTTTATATGCTTAGGCTATTCTCTCGTGTCCATGTACTATGTCATTAGATATTCCAATAGGCTATGTTCATCATCTCGAATAATTTTATGTTCAAATTCAACGAATCGAATGCCAAGCTGTGGTAAAATTGGTCTAGCTCTAAAAGATTGCGCTTTTTCCAAAGAAGCATATTATAAACACGATCGTATTCGAATGGAACGTTTTGGTGAAATTTTGAAAGGAATCTTTTTCGTAAAATTTTTTGAAAGCAATCGGTCAAGACGTTTCCGAGCTAGACAGAAAATCACGGCCACATTCGAATGCAAATGGCGGACGGATATGTGAGTTTGATATTGAAATTCAACGATTCGAATGCAAACTTGTTTTTTTGTCAAAAATATTGCGCCATTTTTTCAAAAAAGCATTTACAAACCTAATCGTATCCGAACGAAATGTTTTGGTAAATTTTTTAAGGAATCGGTCAAGAACTTTTCGATATCCTTGATTAGATACAAAATTTTTACATTTTTATTTATATATATATATATTATTTCCATTATGCCAGTGTTATTGAATGCATGGTTTGCTTGAAGTAAAAGCTCTCAACCGCGTTATGATTCTATTTCTTAAATTGGAAATATTGTACACAACAGGTGGTAAAGTATGCTGACTTAGAATTAATGCCACGAGCGTAATAAAACTAAAAGTTTATTTATTCAATTTAATTGAATTTTGATATAAATTAAATTTATCCAATGTAGTTTGTTCTTGATTTGAATTATTTTTGCCACAGTGATATTGCACTTCTCCAATGCGCTCGCTGTTCTTGTTATAATGGGATTTCTTCTGAACACACTGATCAGCTACAAGTTCGTATTCACACTTTTATCTACTAAATCGCTCAAGCGATCACATCGATTGTATTATTATAGTTGCACTACAGAAGTGACTTGATTAGAATAGATAAGAAAGCAATCTTTAAAAGCTGATGACATTTCGCAATCTTTCCGTTCCTCAGTCTACAAAAATAGCCTAATTGTAGACAACTACATTTAAGAGTAGTGTAACAATTACATAGTAGGCTACGTAATTATGCATAATGCCGAAGGTATTGATAAAAAGATAACGAATAAGAACATCACTTTAATCTACATGTATGATGAATTAAAAAATATTGGAGGCCTACTTGTTTGATTCTTGATTGGCTGCCAAATAAATGATTTGGTTTGGTTTGAAAAGAGAATTAAGAAAAGTAAAGAAACCTAATTGAATGAAGAGTCAGGATGGTGGAAGATGAAGGAAAGAAATATTGTAACGGCTTAGTGCTACCATGGGTAGCCTATATCGCTGGCAAGCGCACAGCATTTTGTGTGTGCCGTGATACCGGGTACGTAAGCAAAGCTGTAGCGCTCTTTACTGGAATTGGTTACTATAGGCCTACATTGTACAAGCATATCTGGGTAAACTTTCTGGGTGAACTCATTACTGCCATTTTACAGATAGGACATACATGTAAGAGTACAGACAGCACTGTTCTTTGAATGTCGGTATCCTGCTGTTCGAATGCTTTTAGAGGAAAATAACATTTCTTGCCTAGGTTAAAATAAGTAAAATAATTCTGTGCCTCGTGAAATTTCGTTCCGTTGCATATAGTTAGTTGGTTCTTAATTTTGTTTGCTATGATTTTCAATCTATAGACGCCGTTGGCACCAATTGCTTCGTGGAGATCACTCCTGGCACATGTACGGACCAACCATCGTTGATCCAAAAAGTACTCTGGTATGAATGCATTCAACTTTTTTTAGATTTAAGGATACTTTCACAGCGCATGAATACAAACAGCGCTAAGTTTGGACCAACTAAAAGTTCCACTCAAACTTCCATTAGACAGATTGCGCTGATAAATTGAACAGTATAGGGCGTGAAGCACGGCTACCGACAGTTAAATTCGACTCCGGTAATAACTTGTTAGCAACCGTTCGTAGGCCTACTATGAATTGTAATCATTCTGCGTCGTTCTAGTTTGCAATTAAACGAAGAATATTATTATTATTAGTAGTAGTAGGTTGAGTATAATTATTATTCTAGCAGACACAATTTTTATCTTTTCGCGGGAGCATTAACGAATTCTTATAGAGTGGGCATGTAGTTTCTGAAGCCCTATCGACAACAAAACATTTAAGGCGTCTACTATTCTTATGATTTTTTTAGTAGGCCTATGTCATCCGATTACCCCCACTATTCCTTAATTCTAGCAATGAGTAACTCTTTCCTTTTCATGTAAAAAAGCTGTTAAATTTTCTGGGAAACGCCGTTCCTGGGGGACTTTGCCGACTCCCGAGACGTCTAAATTAAAGACTGCATCTTCGGATAGCAAGATGCACACAATGGCTAATCTAAAATAAAATAACACAATTATTATTTTAAAGAAAAATTTATATTGGATTTTGGACCTAGGATTTTGTGCTATTTGAAAACATTTTGACATTGATTGGATATAGAAATTATGTACGTTTGTCAACCAATAAATATAATTAATATTTCTATCATGATATTTCAAGATGTTAAATTTTGTGTTTAATTATTTCTTTCAGCTGTATGGTCTTAAATTTGCTGGATTTCAGACGGCATACGCTGCGTGGGGTAAGAATGGATTGATTTGTTTAAATTAAATTGCTTAAGTTGCCTAATAATGTGTAAATTATTATTATGTCTAGTTATTATTATTATTGTTATTATTATTATTATTATTATTATTATTATTATTATTATTATTATTGCTATTATTCGTCATGTTACAAAAGGTTACTATGCCAATTTATAGCCTCCTTCTCCCAAATCGGGCATACTGTTAGCGAAAGAACCCGTGAAGGCCACAGCGTTAAAACGCTGAATAAGTACTATTAATAAGTATTAATAAGTAATTAGTAATAAGTATTATTATTATTATTATTATTATTATTATTATTATTATTGATATTATTATTATTATTATTATTTTAAGTTATTGTTATTATCAGTTGTTATTATAATCATCTGTTATTATTATCAGTTTCGTATAGTTCTTAAAATTTCTCATTTTAGGCTGGTTTGTGTTGATGCCCGTTCTAAGCGTTCTCTTCATGTTTCTGGCGTTCATTCTTATCATTCCACTAAAGAACGGCGAACACAACTGGCTGATCGAGAAACTTTACAGACTATGGTAGGCGCAACTCTAGAGACTATGGTAGGCGCAACTCTAGAGACTATGGTAGGCGCAACTCTAGAGACTATGGTAGGCGCAACTCTAGAGACTATGGTAGGCGCAACTCTAGAGACTATGTTAGGCGCGGCAACTCTAGAGACTATGGTAGACGCAACTCTAGAGACTATGGTAGGCGCGGCAACTCTAGAGACTATGTTAGGCGCGGCAACTCTAGAGACTATGGTAGACGCGGCAACTCTAGAGACTATGGTAGACGCGGCAACTCTAGAGACTATGGTAGACGCGGCAACTCTAGAGACTATGGTAGACGCGGCAACTCTAGAGACTATGGTAGGCGCAACCAGTGGCGCAAACAAGGGGTTTAGGTGTTAAAACCCTTCCCCCCCCCATTGGCGTAGGCAAACATTTTTAAAAGGTTAGTAATTTTAAGTATTTATCCACTTAAATAAGAAAAAAAATAATTGTAGTAACAATTGGTTTTCTTGCTTTATTCCCTTTGTTACTTTATTCCCTTTTTATTTAATGTAATACTGTTGTGTTGGTGTCAGGAAGGCCTGGAAGGGTATCCGGCCCGGCCACAATCCCCCCATCATAAATTCCTGGCTACGGCACTGGGCGCAACTCTAGGTTTAGGTTACTCCGCAGCATTGATCGATGTGGGACGTTTGGGAGATGTTTACATTTGAGGGGAAAAGAAAGAATTTTAAGATCTCTATGCATGGAAAACACCAGAGAATGATTAGGCTATCATAATATTCGTCATTTACTGTGTAAATTTACGGAGTCAAGTGGGCACGTCGTCTCTTATAATTGAATATCGCACATTGCATCGAAATTAAACACACTCGTCAGCCTCCACAAATCTGAACGTTGAAAGAAATCATTTTTTAAACGTTCAGGTTCACAGGAGACTAACGAATGTGTCCACTCGATGATGTTCAATAGAGTCTACAACTCTACATGTATATGCAGAGTTGCCATTCCCGATGGTTAGTTTGGGGTGACAAATCGATTGTGCCCCTACTCCCGTTATGTAGACCCACCGAAAGTTTTTCTTTGTTGGAACGCAACTACACCATTGAATCCGTATCCTTGCGCGATAGGTTATTAGATTTGCAAGTAACAACCCTGTTGAATTTCTGAATGAGACTAGTGATACAAAAAGAACTATTATACCTCGCCATAATTAGCCTATGGTTTGTGGTGTTGGGTTAAAACTTGCAGGCATGGGCGGAAACCTAGGGGGACAGGGGGGACGGTCCCCCCAAAGAAGGTGTTGGGGGGACGGCCCATGCATTGGTCCCCCCCCCCAAAGTTGAGCGTGAAGACTCTCACGGCGGACGAAAAAATTTTTTAAGTGTTTGGCCGGATGACTAAAAAAAGGTCATCAACTTTTTTCAAAGCGAAAATAGAAATTTGTCTTGACTTTCGGACTCGTTAAAATTTTTCGTCCGTGAAAAAATCCCTCGCGTCTTTCCTTCGGCCTCTCGTTCGTCCCCCCCCCCCCCCCCCAAGTCTCCGCCCAGGTTTCCGCCTATGCTTGCAGGCAGAGCATAATATCGGTTACTACAAATAATTGTCAAACTCGAACGAACTCAATTATTATAATTTATGTGGTTAGGTGTATTCATCGGTTGGCATCTGCTAGAGCACTTTCCAGAATCTAAAAAGTATTTTTACTGTGTGTTTAGGCCGACTGTGCTGTTAGGGATTCTCATCGCTCTGGCTCAGAAGCTGATCTGTCGATTCTGTTTCTTACAAGACAAAGGATCAGTGATGGCACTCAATAACAGGTAAGTCAACTGGGCATCTGTGTCCATTAGACAATAGACACAGGCCATTTGTGTTAAGCCGAACCCACTCTGTAAAGCCGACCTGCGTGTCGTGCTATAGTGGGCCGTATTTCGTATAGCCTGTACTTGTAATCATTCTGCGGTGTGTCGGATTGAGCTATTAAACGAAGATTATTATTATTAGGCTAATTATTAAAGATGCAGACTTTTTCTAGCTAGGCCTAGACGTTTGCTGAAAGTTTATTCCACAAGTCAGGACCTTGGAGTTTGATTGAAAGTTTGCGAACACCCTTTTTTGCAAAGATAGGCCAACTACTAAGATATGGAATTGATTTTTTCGCAGGAGAGTGTACAACGCCGTGAGCTATTATTTTCTCGTGCTAAACGTCATCGTTGGTTTCTTCGCATGTCTGAAGAGAATCCTGATCCCACTCGTCCTTGGAGTGACCTTCCTTTCTCGTCTCGATCGTCCGCTAATCATGTCAGGATATGAGACATACGACTCAGGTAAATATTAATGTTTATGAAGCATGATGTAGGCATAGACGCAACCACTCTATGGGACCCATGGGACGCGTCCCCCCAACTTTTGAGTGGTCCCTTAACTTTATTATTAGCCTATGGTCCCCCAACTTTTAGGACGTGATTCATTATGGTCCCTCCCCCAACTTTTAGGACGTGATTGCACCTATGCATGTAGGTTATCACCCTGAACTGGTTCAAATGGTGTTAACAGTCACGGTAGGCTACAAAACATCAGCATTGATTTTTCTTGTGCCGTTGATAGGGTTTACTTCATTCGTATCGATGCTTCTGGTCGATCTCTACCACAACCACCCAGTTGTCAAGACTTTTGTTGAGCTGATGCTACAAGTCAGACAACGACACATGCAACAGCAACAAGAGCAGGAAACCCAACCACTTACAGGTAGACCAATTGGACTTCGAGAATTTCAGTTTCTCATTTTGTATGCATTGTTAAAACTGGCGCTATAGAAGTTGTCATTTCAGGACTCGCTGATTGGTTGAGTCGATGATGATGATGACAGCACTGAGGTTTGGCTATCTCTCATAAACGACGTGTCACGGTTGAGGTTGGCTATGAAAAACTTGCAAGTATTCTCTTCTTCTTCTTTAGGTTAGCTGCTTCTCGGCAGGTCCAGATGCCCAACGACGCCACTCTTCTCGATGTTGTGCTTTTTCTTTGAGTTTTCCATATCCATCCTCCATCATCAAGTCCAACAACTTTTCCCTAGGTCTTTCTCTTCCCCTCTTCCCCTTCATTTTGCCCTCCACTATGTCTCTTTGCAAGGAGTTGCCTCTCAGTACATGCCCTATTCAGTTCTTCTGCCTTGTTCTAATTGTATTCATCAAGGATTGCAAGTATTATACGCTAGTATTTGCTAACAGCGTTTATTGAACAATGACGATTAAATAATTAACTAAATCAGAGCTGATTTTTAAAGCGGAAAGTAAGGCACTGTCTAGAATATAGGTCATGCCTATTTGGATTTGAGTAGCTTTTAATTTTGATTAATCTAGATTCTAGATTTGATTTCATGATTATTTGGACTTGATTAGCTAATATTTTATTTGATTAACCTTGATTTGATTTTATTATAGTGGCGACGCTACCATAGGTCGCGGCAGGGCACGTGACCTAGGCACACGTGACCTGCCTTATGATCTGCCAAAAATTCTTTGAAATTTTTAATGTCTTCATTACATTCAATTTTTTCGATCTGCTCATTAATTCCCATGACCGTGAATCGACTTACTAAAATTATATAGCTGGTTTCATTTGATTTTGTATGAAGACAATGATGACTATAACAACTACGACAGCAACGACTTTAAAAGAAAGTAGATTGATGGTAATAATAGGCAATGATGTCCTTCATAGGTATGAGCGAAGAGGATGCAGCTCTGGAGGCTGAGAAGCATCTAAGATCGAAGCTGATTAGAAATCGTTGGTTGAAGACAGTCACCCTTGTCAACAATCCATCTCTTGCCGTCAAAATCATCGAACAAAGACTTATAGATGAACGCAGAAACGCAGAACAAATCGCAACGTTGATAGTAAGATTCTTTCCACTATTCTTAAAACTGAATTTCAGTATTTCCCTCCATTTAAAGATCAGAGGTTCATCACATTGAAAAACGAAACGTCGAAACTTAAAGCATTTTCTCATAGTAACAGGCTAAGTGTATGCTCCAATGCCCCATACCCTTTGCATTACAGGACTATAATTGCCTATGAAGAGCACAACGATGACAAGTCTCCAACGATACTTTTATTCATGTAAACACATAGGCCTACATAGAAGCATAAACATAGCCTACACATGTATGCGTGCGCACTTCACACTAGTGACTAGGCTATCTAGTGCCCGCAATAAAGAGCAGAATATCGAGTCTAAGCTTATTATTTTTTACAGCCTACATAATTTAGAGCGGACGTCAGCAGGAAAATAGAAATAGGCCTAATTACGATCATAGGAATGTTGGATCATGATAACGATGGTTACGAGTGCTTATACACTTCATTACTACTACTACTACTACTATTATTATTATTATTATTATTATTATTATTATTATTATTATTATTATTATTATTATTATTATTATTATTATTATTATTATTATTATTATTATTATACTTTCTTACCCGAAGTAGGCTACCTCAGACCCCTCGGGATTTCAAATAAATTATTCTTGCAGATGTTGTTAAATGTCTGGAAAGTTTGTCCTCGTGGTCCACAACATTAGAAACAAATCATTATCATTATTGTTATTATTTTATCATTATTATTATTACTAGTATTATTACTAAATAAATTTGTACCGTTCGGAAGGTCACACAGAAATGTGAATCTGAGGTACTTAGGGCCTACATGCCATACATGCATACATGGGCCTACATACGTACTGCATACTCACAAAGCCTACATGAGCACATATAATTAAAGGCCTAGGCTACATGCGACGCGTGCGTGCTTACATAGGCCCCTACTGGGGGTGGGTCCGTAGCTCAGTTGAGAGAGGCGCTGGTCGATAAACTGAGAGTCATGCACGCGACCCGGGTTCAAGCCTCACACAGGGCAAAAATTTATTTGAATTTTCTGTTAGCTGCCAGTGGCGCTTTGCTGTTGTGTTGCTTGACTCGGGTTCTGCTTAAAATAAGATAGCCCCTCCCACTTCTGGATTGGCCGAACCAGAAGTGATCCAGCACTTAGGCCATTAGTGTTAAGCCGAACCCACTGCTGTAAAGCCGACCTGCGTGTCGTGCTACAGTGGGCCGTATTTCGTATAACCTGTACTGTAATCATTCGGCGGTTTGTCAGATTGTGTCATTAAACGAAGATATTATTATTACTCTAAAAGACATTTATAAATAGGCTACATTCAACCATGCATAGCCTACAGCCCTACACAATATAGGAGGGTATTTAGGCTATGGGGTGCGCACTAACTCCTCTGCATATAATTTTATCATGTGTATCTTTCATGTGAAATTCTTTGCACTTGTAGATCAACTTCGAGAATAGTTGGACTGCGGTTGAGAGACTACCATCGCGCTCTACAGCGATACAACTTCCGCCTCATGAGTTGTTCTAGCGCATGCGTAGTTATACCAGAGTATGGACAATTAACAGCGGACTTTGATGAAGGCTTTCGTCTCAAACTACTTTTTCTACCATTTTTAACCATCGTTGATGTTACTGTGGCTTCATTTTCTTTTTACATTCCATGCGATTGAGCAAGTTATTTCGTCGATTCTACTTTTTTAAATGACTTTCGCTTTCTTTACAACGACTAAATTTAAATGTTTTGAAAATGAATTTAGCTTTAAAATTATATCTATATGGATATACACATATACAATTATAATAAATGTATATTCATGGATAGCTGAATATTATAACTGAAAGAGCCAAATAAAACGGAATGTCCATATCCATATAAAGATGAAACTTATACGGGGGAGAGACGGTAGAGTAATGGATAACACGCTGGCGTAGAAAGCAAGAGGTAACGAGTTCGAGCCCCCGTTGGGCGGACAAAACCGCGGACATGCTTTGTAGGCTGCTATTAGCGCCGTGTATTGCAGGTTGTCTGTTGCATTAGTAGTTAAGTTTGATGTCAATTAAGATTAGCCTACTGCATAACTCGCAAGCCTACATGTGAAGCGCAGTGCGTTTGCAGCCTGAGTTAAATTAAAGAAAAATTATTATTATTATATTATTATGTATGAATATTGGTCGTTTTATATTGCAATCCGACAGGCGTAGGCTATACAGGAAAAGTTTTCGGGGATGATTTCCTTTTCTGGGATTTCAAGTGAACATCGTCGAAAAACATGTTTAAACAGTTTTCTTTATCCCGGAAGAATTTATTTAGAAGATTTGAAACCATGGGCGTATTTTGGGGTGTCCGGATTCAAATTCCAAGAAATGTATAAATTCGGAATTTTAAAAACTTATTCTCGGTATTTTCTGTGCATTTTGTGACCATGCATACTTGAAACTTCTTTGAAATAACTCCCCCCCCCAAAATTATTTTGTCTGGTTACTCTACGGATAGACCCCCGCTAAATAAGTCCATGTGCAATACTGTAGCCAAGGCAGCATGGCCAAATCACGCAAACGTATAAATTATATAGACAAAATGTGCTCTATTTTCCCATATTATCCCTATCCTTCCCATCGATTTTTCCCCGTTCCTGTTTACTTAGCGTGTGGCCGTGGTGTTAGATCCGTGCGCCTAGAGCTGCCACAGAAGCCGGCGGCGGCGGCTGCGGATGTGACGGCGCATGGTGGCTTGATGCATCTTCGTAACGGATGGCGTTTGGTCAGTGGTGGCGCATGCGTACTATACGTGGAGCTTTTACTGCACTCAGTGAATCATAAACAAATGGATTCTGGGTCACGTGACTCATCCAGCGATGGAATAATTATTAGCATCAGTTGGGATATCATAGAGGGATGTTGTCGTTAGGATTCCATGGATGGTTAAAAAAATCTTCGGAATGACAATTGCGTGTTAGACGAACCAAGGACGAGTTAACAAGTAAGCTGTGTGTACGTTTATAACTGAAAGAAACGATGCTGTCATGTTTTGTTTTTATTGATTCATTGCTAATTATTGTAAAAACTCATTTGTTTTCAATGCATTATAAATAGATTTGTAGTGAAGCGCGCTCTTGTGCATGCAAGACTTGTTTTTGTTAAAGCGCGGTATAAAATTAATGACTAATTGTATTTATTGCATATGTAATTTGCTTTGCTGACCTTCGGTCTTGATTCTGTGCTGTGACTGCTTCTGAGAATATTCCGATGATTGTGGAGCGCTTTAATCTCCTTGTCATGCAGTGTTGCATTGTATTGTATTTAAGCATTTATAAAGCGCCTCTAGTAGGGTGAACCGTTCAGAGGTGCACCCAGTGCGCAAAACTTCGCGAGAAGAAACAGGTTTTGAGAAGAGACAAAGTAGGCCTATAGGAGTGACTGCCAGACAGAAATGTATAGCGAACAGAAGGAGAAAGAGCATTCCAAAGAGAAGGACCAATTGAAACAAATGATCGAGACTGAGCCAAAGCACTAACGACTGCGCCATATGTCGAGCACCGTAAGCAAAGTAAGCATCATATACATACGGTACATCGTTTTAATTGGAGTAACAGGCTGTTGTGGGTGTGCCCTGCGGCATGGATCAGGTTATAGCGGCAAAACATGCTGAACCCATCTTGTTATAGAAGCCCAAGGACAACGTTTAATCCTTCCTCCACAGCTGAATATTGATCCAAACGATAGTCGCGACTCAAGGTCGGAGAAAGAGAGAAGCGTAGAGTATTGGGTTGCGCCACGACCCAGTTTCAACGATGTCAATAACAGTTCTGGCTCTTTAACCAAAAAAAACATCTGTACAAAATATTAATATCCAACGAATGAACAGGCGTCCATGTGCTGAACAAATAACCATTATATACCTATCTACAATGTATGACATAATAATTATGCACCTGCAGGTGCTGTCGAATATATAGGCTATGATATAATATATATACAGGGTGGGCCAATAGGAATGCAACAACTTTGACGCCTTATAACTTGAACAATTTTTATCTCAGCGTCTTGGCCTATATATCAGATTGAACATAATTATCCATTTTATCACTCTGAAAAATATCTAAGAGATACTTTTATGACTTTTTGAGATAATGCTATTAATGTTCGATGTCCCTTTTTGCCATAAAACTGCAAGAAAAACCCCCAAAAGTCTTAAACCGAATGTGTCGATGACTCAATTCTAAGCAATCACTAGTTCTAACAATTAATAACAGTTCATATCTTGAGTGAATTTATCATCAGTCAAACAAATACTCAATATGTCCACCACGTGCTTTAATGACAGCATGGACACGAGACGACCACTGAACAATGGCTGAGGCTCGGGTTATTTCAGCCCAGCAGTAAACAATCAATTTTTTCAAATGTTCAACGTCACGTATCGGTTCACGATAGACCAGTTGCTGAAGACAACCCCAGATCGAATAGTCAACCGGGTTTAAATCCGGACTGTACGGTGGCCAGTTCTCCGGTTCAATAAACTCTGGTACGTTAACGTTCAGATAGGCTAGGCAATCGCATGACGTGAACGATGCGCCGGCGGGAGAACGTTTGCGACCACAGTTGCGGCTGTTAGACGTTCCAGTGGCATCAATTTGTTTAATCAATCGATGTAGAGCATATTTATTCCATTTTCTAGAAGGGAAATCTATCAACATCTGATGTGTATTGTATTCTTTTTCTACTCTTAAAATTCTGATTAAAATTCTATCCTCTTCCGTGAGCGGTGCCATGATGTTCATTATTTACAATCAAAATTGAGAGGTGTGCGCCGCACCGAAATGTTTTTTAAAACGGTGTCGTATATCAGCGCAAGATTTTACTCAGTAGCAGAACGGATAAATTACCTTCAATTTAGTATATTGCTCACGATGTTCGGATAAAAGTTGTTCAAGTTATAAGGCGTCAAAGTTGTTGCATTCCTATTGGCCCACCCTGTATATGTATATATATTATATCATAGCCTATATATTCGATGTATCCGTGTATATATATATACACGGTGTCCCAATTGAACTGATACCCTTTTTGTTTTTGCGATACACTTGTCAATTCTAAATAAAACTCTATAAAATTTCAGAGAATGTAAGAGGTATAAATTATCAATGTTTCCTGAAAATTTTATCCAATTCAGCCAGCAGAGTCCGAAGTCATGCACATTCAAATTGTGGCAAAAGAAATTTTAAGTTTCCAACATGTAAAAGATAGGAAATTGTTTGCAACCGCACGCCTTCCTTTCTAAATTAATAAATATGACGTCATATTATTCCCGTCATTTCCATGCTAGGGGACAATAATAAAAATGGTTTTCAGCAAAGATGATTTGAATTTAATAAAAAATTTAATAGAAGAAAAACATTACGGCGCCAAAGGTTTTTAACGGAATTTCATAACAGAAATTGGCCCATCGCAGCCTTATAAAACTCGCATACGTGACGTTGACCAGTGACCACTTCAAACAGCCAATTGTAGCCTACAAGAATGGAATCGTTTTGATCAAGGGATTTTGACATTGCAATCAATGAATGGCAAAGCGCCTTAGACTTAGAGCATGCATTCGAGCTAATGGAGGACAGTTTTAACATCAGCTTTGAAGAACAGCGCTAACACTAATTTCCTATCTTTTACATGTTGGAAACTTAAAATTTTCGTTGCCCAAATTTGAACGTGCATAACTTCGGATTCTGTTCGTAGAATTGAATAAACTTTTCAGGAAACATTAATATTTTATCCCTCTTACATTCTCTTAAATTTTACAGAGTTTCACTTAGAATTGACAAGTATATCGCCAAAACAAAAAGAGTATCAGTTCAATTGGGACACCGTGTAATGTACACCGTGAAACATAAAACGGAAGCCCCTGGAAATCGTTATAATTTTATAAATATTCAAGCAATGTCAATGAAATTCAGGAAAGTTACAACTACATAGCAGGCAATGTAACACAAATTATAGTCTGTACTCATACGGTCCGCCTTTAGCTTCTACGCATGCGTTAAGTCGCTTACGCCATTCACGCACCGCCGAGTCAATAAATTCGCTGGTCAAGATCGTTCCAAGCTTGCAAGATTCGCTTACGAATATCTTCAACATTTCCCGCATGCATCCCCATATTTTATAATCGGCGGGATTAAAATCTGGGCTGTTAGGGGGCAATAGTGTAGGAATTACGAATTCAGGAGTTTCATTCGTCAGAAGTGCAACTGTTTCTCGAGCTCTGTGCGCTGGAGCACCATCTCGCTGGAAAATGTAAAATTCAGAGAGTCTTGGAACGATCTTGACCAGCGAATTTTTGACTCGGCGGTGCGTGAATGGCGCGGGCGACTTCGCGCATGCGTAGAAGCTAAAGGTGGACAGCTTGAGTACAAACTGTAATTTGGTTTACATTGCCTGCTATTTAGCTTAACTTTCATAAATTTCACTGACATTATTTGCTTTAATATTGTTAAAATAATAACGATTTTTCCAGAGACTTCCTTTTTATGCCTCATGGTGTATTTATTGTGAAAAGGTCGACGATTCTTACGCCAGAGCTGTATATTATATATATATACATATATATACACTGTGCCCCATAAAAAACACACCAAAAAACTTTGTCATGAAACGCATTTAAGTCTAATGTTAAATAAGAAAAAGTAATGTTTCATTTAAGAAGATGTTCGAAGTGATGTCCCTTCGCTTGAACGCAGGCTCTCAGCCTTGGCCGCCACTGTTCAATAGCTTTGTCAATGACACTCTGCATCAATGCTCTCTGTTGTGCGCAGCGAACGTGGTCGTCCGCTGCAGGGCTGACGATCCACGCTGGCCGTTTTTCGAATCTTTCGCAGTAGTATACATCGAGGCCATTTTTATTCCAACCCTTCTGCGGGAACTCTTTAATCAACCGAAGACTACTGTAACCCTTCAGCAATACTAAATTCTTACTAAAAAATTTATCTTCGCTGCTGAAAATCATTTTAACTATAAGTTACTAATCTCTGTTTAAATGTTTCCAAACACGCCTAGTCTGCGTCACTGCCTCCATCAGCAACCACTTCTGTGAGTAAGTAAAATGTAAAATATTTTGTGGCAAAATTATCTGAGAAACAACGTACAAACTTTTATTACAATTGGCTTAGCTTTATAGAAGATTTTTGAAAAGTTTGTTGGTGTGTTTTTTATGGGGCACAGTGTATATAATATCTATATAAATAAAAATGAAACTTTCCAATAGTTCGGAACATGATCACGCCCAAAGTGACGCACCGATTGTTTTGAAACTTTTACAACACCTTCCATTCCAATAGGAAAGTGTTAATTTATGCTTTTTTCCCGAAACGCAACCTTTTCCACAAAAAGTGAACTTTGCAATCCGTTCGTCCGCCATTTGCAAATTCAACACGTCCCACATGGCTGCCAGATTTCAGTAACGCTGTCTCCAAACACAGAAGACGAAACATGAATGATGTCGCGTCCTGTGACGTCATAAGCGATTCGCGTATTAATTTCACAAAGCGGCCTTCCGGGGGAGGAGGAGGGGGAGGGGAAGGGAAGGGAGAGGGGAGGGGGAAGGGAGGGGAGGGCGAGGGGGAGGGAGAGGGGGAGGGAGAAGGGGAGGGGGAGGAGAGGGGAGGGGGAGCCTCTTTTCAGCCACAGCAACGCGTGGCCGGGTTCAGCTAGTAACCTTATATAATTATAACCTTAACCATATTATGTGGTTGACGATTCTTAATCTTGTACAATGTACAGTGTATGTATACAATGGTACATTGTATACATAGACTGCAATCGCGCTGGGTGTTGTTACATGTAGCCTAGGTCAGCAGAGTGGCAACGATATACAGTATATACATAGTCATCTGTCTGCAGTTGTTATCCACTGATCACTCGGCTTCGCTTGCATGCCAGTGAGCCTAGGGCAGAGCCAAGGATAAGATGTAGGCCTAAGCTACGCCTACGTGGCGGAACCCAGCAGAGGCGTAGGCTGCCGCAGACCTTGATTACACAGTGTGAGCTGTGGTTGTATAGCATCTCGGAGTATTTACTGGAGTATTTACATACAAGATGAATCTGTAGAACGTTCAAGAGCGGTATGAGTTACTCTGTTTTAAACGTACGGCGTTTGTGTAGCGCCAGTTATTAGACCATGAGGGACGATATTATGCGTACGACGTAATGGACTGATTAAGCAACCTGTAGTACACAACGGTGTACACCTTTTAAGTCTATATTACGTGTCTGGCCTTATAATTATGTGAGCGGCAGGCAAGAGTCGCGTACGGAGGCAAGGTCCAATTAACGGAAGTTGATACCCAGACTGCAGATACAACAATTTATGTCTCTACAGTCTGCACACTATATAATAAAGACATAATAAGCCAGATGTAGCAACACACACGAAAATCTGTATAATAGGCGCATGATTGGCAATTTATAAACCAGCTGTGCTTGATAGTCTGCATGACCATTATTAACAATATCATTATTAATGTGGGGCGCGGTGGTGTAGTGGTTGGTTCGGTGCCTTGGAGCCGAAGGGTTCCAGGCTCGAAACAACATCAAGTCGGCGCGTAGGGACCCTTGTCAAGTTCTACACTAGCAACTGCTCATGCGCCTCTGTGTGAAACTCCGATGCTGTGTCCGCGCTGTAATTGGGAGCGCCTCTGAATAGACAGGTTGAAGGGCGCTATATCAGTCCAAAAAATAATTTTTAAAAAACAATTTATCACTGCAAGGTGAGCTTACAGAGACCGATGTGACGCATGGGGATTAGGCCTATTTTAGACAGTTGCTAGTGAGACACTATAGACCCATTTGTTACAGTAGTTTAGGCAGTATGAGAATTGTGGAAAAATAACTGGGGGGCTGGCCTATGATAAACTTGAAATTGGGGTATGAAAAACATACTTTAACATGGGGCTCTAAGAAAGACTGGGGGGTTGAACCCCCCAACCCCCGGCAATTCTCACCCTGAGTTTAGGGTGAGCAATGAACAGGTGAGCAGCATGAACGCAAAGAACTTCGAGAGTACCGTAGTCAAAGCGTCGTTCCCGCGCGTTTCCAAAGTCTCCACCCGCTTTAAACCCTGATAAGCATGGTGAGAATAATTGCCAAGGGTTGAGATGGTTCAGTCCCTGATCTTTCTTGGAACCAACAGTACAGTCTTCTTTGCATTTCCCATCTCCAGGTGGACGTTTTTAAAATTTAACCCCCATTTATATTCTATAATTTTCTCAAACTGCTGGTTAAGGCCCATAAAACTTACAAACCAGACATAATCGTAATCTAATTTGCAAATTTCTAGAGCGCCACATGGAAGCCAGGTGTAGGGCACCAGCCTATTCACGAGCGATGTGTCTAATCATAAGGGTTGCCAGAAGAGTAGTCTGAAAGAGGTCGCAGTTCGGAACAAATTCCGTGACACTCCACATTCGAGTCGGACCGAATAATCTATTCTTTCTGTTCAGCTTTGTAGTCTTGGAATCTTGGAGAGCATCGCTTCTTCGTTCTTCCGACTCTGAACTAAACTAAATTGGATTGGGACTCTTGATTAGCCTACTGCTGTCACATTCATTACGCGCAGCTACATTAATACGAGTTCGAGCCACCATTCGGGTTACTCAGCTTAGAGACGATCGACCTGCAGAGATGGGTGCGAATAATTCTTCGTCAATCGAAGACGACGAACTGTTTTCAATGACTAACGAAACAGACGCGGTTGACGGCTGCGAAGCGGGCGATAACGAAATCGACATAGCCTTCAAAGTGTATCTCTTTATTTCGGTGAGCAATTTCTTCTACTTGTTTGTCTAACTACAGGTCTGTTCAGAGGCGGATCCAGGCGCAATCCGGCCATGGGTTCCATCAGAAATTCCCATAGGATGTGGCCCCCATCAGGTTTCAAGAAGTTTCCGATCAATGGAGCGGGCAAAGGGAAAAGTAGAATATGAGTAAAAAAACAATGATCATTGTAGCATTGGGTTGGAAAAAATGGTAGACTTCTACATGTACATTCAAGTTCAAGTTCAAGTTTTTATAGCTCCGAAAAAACATAAATTACACGTTATGCAGTGTACAAAGTGATTAATAGTATGAGTGATATACAGTGATAAGAGTTAGAAGTATATAGGGAAACATGGTTTACTATCAAAACCGCGCACACAAAACCGCGCACACAAAACCGCGCACACAAAACCGCGATTCACAAAACCGCGCACCCTCAGAACCGCGCACGATCATTACCGCGCACGATCATAACCACTCTTGTTTGAGCATCTGTTTAAGCGGTGTCACGACAACTGGTCTACATACAACTGGTCCAGCGCTTGAGAAATGGAAGCTGGATTAAATTATTTAGAGGTGAAATGGAGGCTGGGTTGATGAAAAACGCAAGAGAAATTGAGGCTGGATGAAGGTTCTTTTACAGGTAAAATCGAAGCTGGATTAACGAAAATAACGCATGAGAAACGGAAGCTGGATGCAGGTATTTTTAGATATGAAATAGAAGCTGGATTGATGAAAAACGCTTAAGAAACTTAAGCTGGATGAAGGTATTTTTAATTTTTATATCTGGTATATATCTGGATTGAAAAGAACAATCGAATTCATATTACAAGAGATAGGACAGTCAAGAGGGAATATGTCATTGGGGCAGAGAGCGGCAAGGCAGAAGATGGCGTTCTTTGGACATGTGATGCGAGCAAACGGCTTGGAAAAGGAGATGATGCTGGCCTGCGGAGAGGGAAAAAGGAGAAGAGGACGCCCAAGAAGGAGGTGGATGGAGGAAATGCACGAGAGAACGAAGATGAACTCGGAAGAACTGAGAGACGCGACGGAAGATCGTAATACGTGGAGAAGCTTGATCATAGCGGTCGCTAGGAGCCTAGGATTCAAAGAATCGACGGCATAACGCATGAAAATGGAAGCTGGATGAAGGTATTTTTATATATGAAATAGAAGCTGGATGCATGTTGAAATAGGCCTACTTGAATGTGGTTATGATCGTGCGCGGTAATGATCGTGCGCGGTTCTGAGGGTGCGCGGTTTTGTGAATCGCGGTTTTGTGTGCGCGGTTTTGTGTGCGCGGTTTTGTGTGCGCGGTTTTGACCGGATACCGGGAAACATCAGGAACCCCTGAAGGGAAGATCCCGCTAGGTAGGGGTCCTATAATAATAGGTACATGTAGGCCTACGCCCTACAGTGTAGGTGATTATTTATATCAAAGATGGTGTGTAGCCTAGGCTATGTGTCCTTTGTCAGGTTTAGTTTCAGAGTTGAGAAAATGGAAGAATTGAGTATGAGTGAGTGTTAATAGAGGTGCAGCTGAGGAGAGAATAAAGTTTGATACACAACTGAACAGAAAAACTGAAGAAAAGAAAAAGAACAAAACAGATGCAAGAACATCAGAAAACGACAATAATTAGTTTTAGACCCCGTATAACATTTTTTACTTCATGTGCACGGAATAGATGCTTGAAATGTGCATGGGCAGCCTACATGTTCAAAAGTTTATTAAATCACCAAAAAGTCGTCAGTTTTTTCGGCGAAGGATCGACGAAAAATTTTCAGACCCAAGGTAAAAAATGTTACCCCCCTTCAAAAAGTTCTGTATCCGCCCGTCTGTTTGTCTTTCAGATGTCTGTCGGTTTGTCCGGAATGTAGGACATTTCTCCCGAACATATTCCCCCCGGACATATTCCTCCCGGATATTTATCCCCCCAGACGTTTCCCCCCGACCTAGGACATTTCCCTCCCCATAAGGGTCTCTATGTTAATGAATGACTGCACAAACCCTATCACTAACCCCTAACCAACCCTCACGATGTCTAACCTGAACCTAACCAACCATCAGGTCCCTCACGATGCCTAACCTATATGTACAGAAGGGGGGAATTGTCCGGGGTTAAATGTCCTAGTCAAAAACGGGGAGGAGAAACGTCCGGGGGTAATTGTCCGGGGGGGAATATGTCCGGGGGAATATGTCTGGGGTGGTGGTAAATGTCCGGCTCCCGTTTGTCCGCCTGTAGTTTCGTCTAAATATATATCCAACCGTTAAGTCTAGTCTTCTATCGGTTCGTGCATTCTCCCAATGATTCATAAATCAGTGTTTGTGTCTGTCTGTCTGTCTGTGTGTATGTTTGTCTGTTTGTCTGTTTGTCTGTTTGTCTGTCTGTCTGTCTTTGGATCAATGTTAATCAGTCAACTGTTTGTGTTACGCAGCAGCACAGCATATAATTTATATATATATATATATATATATTATATATAATTATGTATAGATAGGTAGATAGATAGATAGATAGAAAGAGAGAGAGAGAGAGAGAGAGAGAGAGAGAGAGAGAGAGAGAGAGAGAGAGAGAGAGAGAGAGAGAGAGAGAGAGAGAGAGAGAGAGAGGCAGAGGCAGAGGCAGAGGCAGAGGCAGAGGCAGAGGCAGAGGCAGAGGCAGAGGCAGAGGCAGAGGCAGAGGCAGAGGCAGAGGCAGAGGCAGAGGCAGAGGCAGAGGCAGAGGCAGAGGCAGAGGCAGAGGCAGAGGCAGAGGCAGAGGCAGAGGCAGAGGCAGAGGCAGAGGCAGAGGCAGAGGCAGAGGCAGAGGCAGAGGCAGAGGCAGAGGCAGAGGCAGAGGCAGAGGCAGAGGCAGAGGCAGAGGCAGAGGCAGAGGCAGAGGCAGAGGCAGAGGCAGAGGCAGAGGCAGAGGCAGAGGCAGAGGCAGAGGCAGAGGCAGAGGCAGAGGCAGAGGCAGAGGCAGAGGCAGAGGCAGAGGCAGAGGCAGAGGCAGAGGCAGAGGCAGAGGCAGAGGCAGAGGCAGAGGCAGAGGCAGAGGCAGAGGCAGAGGCAGAGGCAGAGGCAGAGGCAGAGGCAGAGGCAGAGGCAGAGGCAGAGGCAGAGGCAGAGGCAGAGGCAGAGGCAGAGGCAGAGGCAGAGGCAGAGGCAGAGGCAGAGGCAGAGGCAGAGGCAGAGATAGGGAGAGGGATAGGAAGAGGGAGCGGCAGATGAATAGCTGTTGATCAAAGTTTAGTCGATGTCTTCCGTTGAACTGCCTGTTTGATCATCTGCTAAAAGCATAACATTTATTTCGTCTCTCTTAGACACAAAAAACACAATAATTCAATTTATGGATAGAAAATACGACGGAAAAGGAATATTATAAAACGAGAAAAAGTCATTTTATTAAAAACACACAAAAAACTTTTAAAAACCCGTTTTAATTCAACAATTACGTAGGGCTCTCTATTGTTGTTTTTCTCTCTTTTCGTCGTTTGAATTTGCCTTGTAGCCACTTTTGATGTTTTGTGTTTGTTCCAGACCCATTTTGTGTGTTTTGATTTTTGTAGATTTTCATGACTTTCGGTCTATCGTTCGTTGTTCGTCGAAAGCAACGATGGCCAGGCTGTTGTTGGGGCAGACCGGGCATATTACAGTTAAGCGTCTATCTATTCGTCTATCTATCTATCTATCTATCTATCTATCTATCTATCTATCTGTCTGTCTGTCTGTCTGTCTGTCTGTCTGTCTGTCTGTCTGTCTGTCTGTCTGTCTGTCTGTCTGTCTGTCTGTCTGTCTGTCTGTCTGTCTGTCTGTCTGTCTGTCTGTCTGTCTGTCTGTCTGTCTGTCTGTCTGTCTGTCTGTCTGTCTGTCTGTCTGTCTGTCTGTCTGTCTGTCTGTCTGTCTGTCTGTCTGTCTGTCTGTCTGTCTGTCTGTCTGTCTGTCTATCTGTCTATCTGTCTATCTGTCTATCTGTCTATGTCTATCTGTCTATCTGTCTATATGTCTATATGTCTATATGTCTATATGTCTATATGTCTGTCTGTCTGTCTCTCTATCTGTCTCTCTATCTATCTATCGGTCCGTCCGTCCGTCCGTCTGTTTGTCTGTCCGCATATCTATATATCAATAAGACATACATATAGATAGAGAGATAGATTATCTGTCTATATATCCATCTGTCTGTCTATCCATATGTCTGTCTGTATATCTATATATCTATCAGACAGACTTACATATAGATAGATAATTAATGATACAGATAGATAGTCTGTCTGTATTATATATATATACATGTATATTATATGTGTGTTTGTCTGTCTGCCTTCGGGTGTCTGTCCGTCCGTCCCCCAGTCCGTCCGTCCATCCATCTACCCGCACACCCATACAGCAGTCCGTTCGTGACGTTCGTCTGTCTGTCTGCCTGCATGCTTGTTAATCAGTCTGTCGGTGTGTTTGTCTGTAACTGTTTGTGTTACGCAGCAACGCAACATGTATAGGCCTAATTGTATCTATTTATGGAGTAATTATATAAGATCTGTTTGTTTTGTTTGTCTATTTTTGTTTCATCTGTCCGTCAATATACTTGATTGTCTATTATTTCATCTATCTGTCTGTCAGTTTTTCTGCTATTCATTCATCCGTTATATTTTTGATTATTGTTACGATCGGGTTCCCTGTAATTGTTATCATCTTGCAAATGCCTCTGAGATAATTCCTTGAATATGGCAATTGGATGGATCTCACATAAAACTGATAGAAACGCATTTGAATTTTAATTTTTTATGCTTAATTTTATCATTTTCAATTGAATATGTTCTGCCAATTTTAGACCATTGAATTTCATGGACGAGATAGGGCGACGTTGGGCGTATGCCGCATGCTTCGTGATAATAGCGCACGACATAATACCAATGTTTTTCGGTGAACCCCATTTTGAATTCATTCCGAAAGACGATGTGGAATGGATGAGGAAATATGGATGGGTTAGCGGTAAGAGTTCATTCATATTATAGGTGTGTGTGCACAATTGCGCCACATTTGCTATAGCTGCTTTCCGGTAGGACAAAATAGCGTTGTCTCGCTCCATGCATTGTGTGAGCCCAATCAGACGATGTCATTAGAAATTGGCGAGTTCGGTTGAATTGGTGTGACTCTCATGCTCTGGGCTATAACACCTGTAATTAACTTTAACTTTGTCGTTTTCATGGGCGCCCAGCGCCGCCCACATAATTATATTCTTTCAAGAGAGGCAAAACAAAATAATCAAGGTTACATTTTTCAGCAAGAGTTTGCAAAATGCAAAACAGGAAATTAAGAACAAGATGTGAATTTCTCAACTGCATTGTGTATAGGCCCTACCATTGGCATCATTAACGTTTTAGTGTGAAGATATTCGTCTAAAAAGTACTGTAGTAGTTAAAAAATAAATTGTATGTAGGCCTACAAATATCAATTTTCAGGGGTAAGTTCCCCGTCTTGCATCATGTGTGGGTGCCCGTGTGTGCGTTTGTACAGCAAGATTCCTATAATAAGCGAATATACAAAATCGCGGCTCGCCCTTGGCTCCGCGAAATAGTAAGAGCGATTGCAAAGCTGATTGGGTTAATTTCAAAAGGTATCATAAAGCCCTACCTGCACCTCACCGTGGTGAGAGGGTGAACAGCCAAGTAGGGGATAGCCCGGTGAGTCTATGCCATCAGTGGTGAAGACTTCGGTCGAAGTACCACCTAGGGCGTCACGCGAGGTGGACAAGCTCACCGGGAAAACTGAAAGTGCTGGCCAACGCAGGAGGCAGGTGTTGGAAGGACACCTCAGACCGGACGATCTCCTTACCCTACCAGGAGAGGACTGGTCACCGCCTGGCAAGAGACCTAGAAACTCTAACAAAATGAACACGAAATTAAGAATGCCGGAGAAGTGGAGGGAACGAGGAGCAGAGGACGACCGAAGAAGAAATGGATAGTCAACGTACTGGAGGACATAGAAGACAGAGGAATGGAGCTGGGAAAGGCAATAGAACTCGCAAGAGACCGGCCGAAATGGAGAAGTTTTGTTAGAGCCTCATCGTCGGCGAATACTTGACGGAGAAGAAAGAAAGAAGAAGACCATAAAAAGACGACAAATATTATACGTACATACAGCCATACATGCATGTGCTTCATTATGCCTTAAAGAGTTTTAGAAGTAACGGCTTTTGGTCAGACGTTTCTCGTCGAATCATCCCATTAAATCAAATCAAATTAAATCATTAAATCAACCTTAAATTTTAAGGTTGTTGTTTCATCAACATGTTTTCGTCGTCTTTCAGTGTTCTATAAGTTCTTTGAAGCCATGTGCATTTGTCTTGTGTTCTATCCGCTGCTGGCTTGCATTGATCACCGACATTATATTGCTGCAAACGTTGTGGGAATAATCTATCTGCTTCCCTGGTCAGTATCAATATAATTCATTCATTCATTCCATGGTCCTATATAGCACCTCTTCTAGAAATCTATATAGCACCTCTTCTAGAAATCTACCCAGAAGCGCTCCCAGGCAAGACACGGTAGAAAAAAGGACTCGAGAGAGATCTATAAAACCAAGTTTGATTGGTCGGATGTAAGAAACGCAGCTTTGGAAAGGTCATTCCATATAGACGGCCATACAACCGAGAAGGCTCTGTTCTTATAGCTATTATCGCTATGTTGCAGCATTGTACCCAGAAGCGCTCCCAGGCAAGACACGGTAGAAAAAAGGACTCGAGAGAGATCTATAAAACCAAGTTTGATTGGTCGGATGTAAGAAACGCAGCTTTGGAAAGGTCATTCCATATAGACGGCCATACAACCGAGAAGGCTCTGTTCTTATAGCTATTATCGCTATGTTGCAGCATTGTTACACACGTATCATAAAAAAATTCAAATCTAAACGTAATGTCATCTTCCCTTCTCAGCAGGGATTTCAATTCGGACACTCTACCTAGAGTAGATCTACGTGCTTATGATGAGTATGCAGGACAAAGTTTCGAATGCAATTGGAAATAACCAGTATGCAATAGGATTTTTTTCCGACCTTGCAATTGCAAAGGCCTTTGATACCGTAATTCTTAATAATCTGATTCTTGCATTGAAATCGGATATCTGTTTGAAGATGTTGCGGTGATGGACTTAAGTCTTGTTGTTTCCATAGGATTGATGCATATACTGAATATTTCTACATCTGCCGCATCGGGGAGGTCAGATAAAATATTCTTCTAATCATTCATTAGCGTAAAATGTAGGTCTGCATGTTAGCTTACATAAAGAGTCTTACAGACATACAGACGTACGTACCTGCATACATTACTAGACTATACCGGTGTACACACTTAGCCTAACGGTTGTTGCTGCTCAGTGTCGATCATTTGCCTCAATTGGTTCTCGTTGGAATGCGCTTTCCTCTGTTTGCAATATAATAATAATTAGTCTGTCTGGTAGTCTCTCTTCAGCCTTCTCTCGTCTTAAAGCCTGTCGAGAGCTTCTAGCGGGCCCTTATGCACTGGGAGCGCTTAAAAACAGTTCACATTACTAGAGGCCCTTTAAAACAGATCAGCAATCAGTAGTCTACAAGTTATTCATGCATTCATATAGGCTATATAGGCCTACTTATATAGTCCATAATAAAGATATTAAAAAACTCGAAAGAATCGCGATATACTGTCACAGTAGTCTATAAATATTATTAGTTTTAATTAATTTAACGTCAAGAATTTGCGTTTGAAATCTATGACTAATGGAAGTCTTCTTCCGATTTCTTGTAATTTTAGGGATTTATTGGAGCTTCAATTATCCTTACCAAAGTCCCGATTTACATAGCATTCTATGTTGTCGGCATTTCCTATGTTATGGATTTGATCAGAAATTGTTTACGACGAATACGAAATCGACGTCGGAAGGTAGGCCTACGTGCATTACACACCTGCTTAACCAATCATGTTAAACCAATAATTGGCTATGTTTAACCAATTATGCTCGACCAATTTTGTTCAACCAGTTATGGTTAACCAATTATGTTTAACCGATCATGCTAGCAGCTTACTTCAACAAATAATGTTTAACCAATTATGTTTAACCAATTATGTTTAACCAATTATGTTAGTCAATTTTGTTTAGCCAATTATGTTTAACCAACTATTATGTTCAACCAATCACTGGCAATCAGGTTTGTCCAATTATTTCGAACCAATTAGGGCCTATGTATAGCCAATTACGTTTTGCCAATTATTTTTACCAAATTATGTTTAATCAACTATAGTTGAATTAGGAATTGTAATTGTTTAACACATTGAAAGACGTTAACTTTTTGATAGAATATTCAATACCGGTTTGTCGATTAAGCTTAGGCTATCATGTTAACCGTCGCCGTCACATGCAACGTAAATGGTGCGTAATAAAAAATATTATCTGGTTGATAAAACATGAAGGCGTTGCACGAAATTCTTTTCACCATGGCAGAGGAATTCCAAACCGGAATTTGTAATCAATGAGGATGCTGCGAATCATTCCGATGGCAGAAATTTCTCTACTAAGAATTTTGATCAACGTTAGCATTACTCTCTCACACACTTGTGGACGCGGTGGTGTAGTGGGTATGTTCGTTGCCTTGCAGCCGGAGGGTTGCAGGTTCGAATCCACCTCAAGCCGCCGTGTAGAGACATTGGCAAGTCCTTGATTCGCAATTGCTCAGTGAAACTTCTATTCAGTGTCCGCTCTGTAGTCGGAGCGCTTCTGAGTAGTAATCTTGAAGGGGCGCTGTAGCCCATGCATACATACCTACTTAGCAAAGCATCTCAGTGAGGTCTAAACTATTCTCTGTCAAATGTTTCGCCTTTGCATTGGTATTTTGTTGTTAGATTTAATCTGCTTTATAATAGGAGACAGATGACGCTTAAATTAGCCCATCTTGCGAACTAGAGGCATACATATGGAACTGATCAAGAGTTGATTGGTTTTATAGATGTGGGCAAGAAAAATCTTTGCGTTTTGCTGATATCACTAAGCTTATTCGTCTTGAGCAAAGCATTTTGTTGGCAGACTTAAAAACATGTTTTATCAACCAGACACTGACTTAGAGCTACATGTAATTGAACTTTTTAGGCAGCTGACAAAACATTGTCGACAATCGACAACACAAATAAACGAATCTATAAAATTGGTCATCACTTTGAATACGTCATCAACTTGTTGCAAAAAAGAAGTACAGAACAGATTGATGAAACGTTAGTCTTGTTTTAAGGACTTGTTTCTTGAACTTTTTGTCAATGTCTTATGTTTAAAGTCTTGTGTTTAATTAAAACAGCCAAAATGGCTCTACGCATAATTATGGTCTAACTGTCGCAATTTTCTGATGTTTACAAAAGCCAGCTTACCGTTTTCAAACTTCCACCGCAAACTTAAATAGGCCTACTTTTAGGAAAGTGTTCACAAACTTATTACTTAGGCCTATTGCTTATTTATCGTAACTAGCGTATGATAGTTGCCATTACGTAGACCATAATAATTTTGTTCAGCAATCAGTATTTGTAAGCTAACATAAATTATAAGCTTAGTTGTTACGTTTCAATTACTGGGTGGTTATTATTTTATTTGCATAGGCCTACTATTAGGCAAAATACTATTAGACACAAGTCAAGTTAAACAAATTTAATTACGTACGTTTTCGTCAGATATCCCTTCACTAACTTAAGCAAAGTTTATTAGACCTACTCGCGGCTCATTCTCTCATTTATGAAAGACATAACCTATGAACTGCATACAAACCAACTTAGACGATAAGCCTATAATCATGGGCGGAGACCTAGGGAGGACAGGGGGACGGCCCCCCAAAGGTGTCGGGGGACGGCCCATGTATTGGTCCCCCCCCCAAAGTTGAGCGTCAAGACTTTCACGGCGGGTGAAAAAAAACAATTTTTATGGGAAAATGGAATTTGTTCTTCACTTTTGTGGACATTTTGGGCCAAATGACTAAAAAAAAGGTCATCAACTTTTCGACGATGGAATTAGAAAATTTTCTTGAGAAAAGGGTCGCGGAAAATTTTCGTCCGTCCAAAAATCTCGCGTCTTTTTTTCAGCCACCCGTCAGTCCTTCCCCCCCCGCCCCCCAATCCTCAGCCCAGGTCTCCGCCTATGCCTATAATTATGATAATCTTCTGTCAGTGCTGTGAGTGACCATCTATTGTAATTTAGGAAATCAGCTCTAAAGGTGAAATCGACGAAGCTGGTAAAGAAAGCGAAATATGATAAAATATTAGGTTGGTATTGCTTAACCCTTTAATGCCGAGATGGTATTAAATGGTATGGGAAATCCTATACCCTCCGGCATTGAAGGGTTAAAGTCTTAAACTATGAAATCTTCTATGCCGTGTTTGCTTGCTTGAGCCTCGACAATAATAATTATAAGTGCGGGTCCTTTGACGTTCACTTCAACCCAATTCCGGCCTTGCCCTTGTTCATGCTTTGGTTTGTAGTAGAATTAATTTCTGCAGCGCCATCTTTGCTGGATTGCATTGTTTGTATGTGCACTTGCTACAGCGCTCCTTCAAGCTCCCAACTCAGAGGCGCTCCCGAGTCCCGACTAGAGCGCGGACACTGCGTCGGTGTTTCACGCCGAAGCGCTGAGCAATTGCGAGTGAAGGACTCGCACAAGGTCCCTAAGCGGCGACCTGAGGTGGATTCGAACCTGCAACCCTTCGGCTGCAAGGCGACGAACATACCCACTACATGTGCACCACCGCGCCCCACAGTTTGAGTGTGTTTCGCGCAGCTGCTTAGGTTATACATGTAGTAGGCCTTCTTCTAATAATTAATTTGGACGTGAAACAAGCTCTAGCCTATTATAATGAATATTAGTTAAGTCATTAGTTAAAAGAGTTGTTTTTCTGTTGTTTTTAGCTGCAATTTGTCAATTTTTTCTGCAATTGAATGTGTTGTCATGTTCTTTTTTTTTATATCTTTACATGATTAATGGGTGGCCCTATTAGCGGGATTCTCCATCCCTTCTGGGTCTCCCCTTCTTAACCAAATTATGTTAAAGAATTGTTTACTGCCATAATTGTATCGTGTTTGTTTGTTGGTTCAAGAAAAAATAAATAAATAAAAAAAATACCGTGCAGTGCAAACCGTGTTTGTTTGATTCTAATACATTATCTTGTATTTGCAGGTTTTTGTTATTCTACGCGCATCGTTTGCTGCCTCACAGTGTCTTCAACGTTTCTCATTTGGGTAAATACAATACAATACAATTCAACACAATACAATACAATACAATACAATTCAATACAATACAATACAATACAACTCAATACAATACAATACAATACAATTCAATACAATACAATAAAACTGTAATCTGACAATTACCTTTTCAGAAATACCCTCTAATACCGACCAACACGAATCGTTAGCTCGAGAATACGGGAAGCATCATACTACACGAAATGGTATATATAGGTTTACTCGACCGAAATCTTGACATTGCCAAACTAGCAAAAGATATAAGTAATATTTTTGACAATTATTGCTGTGTTTTCAATTATTATTATGAGGACTGGTGTTGTCACCATGGGCGGAGTTTATCAGGGGCTAGGGGGAGCTAAGCCCCCTCAAGAAGGCCCAGATTCAGCTTTTTTACCTTGAAAATTATATCTGTTTCCGGGCTTAGCCCCCCTAAGAAGGCATTAGCCCCTCCAAGAACGGAAACCAAACTCCGCCCATGGTTGTCACTATCCAGTAATTTTTTAGCCCATCAAAATGATAACGAGTTCTGGATCATAGCCTGCAATTCTATTTCAGCTTATGTCCACTAACACTGAAGCGAAAGTATCGAATTATGATGATCGATAATAGGCTATCTATCTATCTATCTATCTATCTATCCATTTATTATCTGTCTGTCTGTCTGTCTGTCTGTCTGTCTGTCTATCTATCTATCTATCTATCTATCTATCTATCTATCTATCTATCTATCTATCTATCTATCTATCTATCTATCTGCCTATCTATCTGTCTATCTGTCTGTCTGTCTGTCTGTCTGTCTGTCTGTCTGTCTGCCTGTCTGTCTGTCTGTCAGTCAGTCAGTCAGTCTGTCGGTGTATATGTCTGTCTGTCTGTCTATATGTCTGTCTGTATGTCTGTCTGTATGTCTGTCTGTCAGTCAGTCTGTCTGTCTGTATGTCTGTCTGTATGTCTGTCTGTATGTCTGTCTGTATGTCTGTCTGTATGTCTGTCTGTATGTCTGTCTGCCTGTCAGTCTGTCTGTCTGTCTGTCGGTCTGTCTGTCTGTGCCGGTATAGACTATCTATCTATTTTTCTATCTACCTATCTTTCTATCTATCTATCCATTTATTATCTGTCTGTCTGTCTGCCTGTCTGTCTGTCTGTCTGTGTGTCTGTGTGTCTGTGTGTCTGTTTGTCTATCTATCTATCTATTTATGCCGGTATAGACTACATGTATCTACCTACACGTATCTATCTATTCTTCTATTTATCTAACTATCTAGCTAACAGTTACTAATTATCTATTTGTCATTGTCAACTACTTTCTCTAGTAGTTGGCCACAGGCCGCGAGTTGACTCAAAAGTTTCCAGTACAACTAACTTTATTAATGATATTCACATATTTATATACAAGTGTAACAATAAACTCCGCCTACAATATTAAGATTGTCCAATCAGGACACAGTGTGCCCTGTTATAGTTCATTATTGACAGTTCTTAATAAATTTTAAGAAATATATTAATATTTAATATATATATAAACATATATTTCTATGCCTAGTTGCCTGCCTATGACAATCATCTAATGTTATATTATATTATAACAGTTACTAATTGTCTATTTATTATCTATTTAACTAACTATATAACTAACAGTTACTAATGATCTATTAATCATCTATAATTATATCTGTCTGTGACTATGCTCTTTCGCATGTCTATTAATGCAACGGGGAAGTACCTTGTAAGGGTAAACATTAAAATTTTGTCGTGTGCATAATTTTCAGATAATGATTTCTGCTGCTGCGGCTCTTGAATCAATGATCGAGTTGATCGATTTTGGTTGCTTTGTAATCAAAGATTCTGAATTGGAGTCTATTTTCGAGACGCTTTGCGAATACGTCATCGTAACTAGAAGTATGTGACCTGTAGCCTATTAGAAGACTTAGAAGTACTGAACGGTGTGTATATGGTACTATGAGTATCAGAGTCGGCCTAAGGAAAAAGGCAAAGAAGGCAGTTGCCTGGGGCGATACTATTCTAGGGAACGCCATAAAAGCTGCGTTTTAACACTTATAATGTTATTCCCGTCTTTGACCATCTGCCAAAAATTGAATATTACCCAGGCTTGAATCTACAAGTAATAGGTCTATTTATGATAAATAACTCAGTAGAGTGCGAATGCTGGGGCTGGTTCATCATTGGATTAGCGACTTGGGCGAGAGAAATTGAGTGAGACGGCATGGGGGGGGGGGAGAGGAAGAGACGGAGGGAGAGAAGTGTAGATCAATAAAGTCTTGTTTTGACGTCTCAAAACTCCACTCTCCAAAAAGCCTCTCCGGGAAAGTATTTGCCCCTAATAAAGCATATAATGTGCATAGAAAATTGTGTAAAATATAATTATTTGAATTGGAAATGTGCTTATGCTGGCGTACCTTTGTTCCGTGGTGTAGGCTAAAGCATGCTGAACTAGCCTACAACTAGAGCCTACGTAACATAATACCATTATTTTAAAACTCATTTGATGCAAGCTTACTTTATTAATTTGTAAATTAATATTTCTGCTGCAGTTGTTGTGCACGTTGCCAACATTTTGGCTGGGCTGGTGATAGCGGGATTTTTCATCAACACTTTCATCTCTTACAAGTTAGTATTATTATCAACTTCATTTTTTTCTATTGAAGACGATTTGATTTTCTAGAGGACGACAACGACGACGATGACGACGACGACGACGATGATGATGATGATGATTATGATGATGATGATGATGATGATGATGATGATGATGATGATGATGATGATGATGATGATGATGATGATGATGATGATGATGATGACAAAGACGACGACGATGGCAACGACGACGACGATGACGATGGTGATAATGATGATAATAATAATATTAATAATATTAATATTATTAATGATGATAATAATAATAATAATAATAATAATAATAATAATAATAATAATAATAATAATAATAATAATAATAATAACAAGAAGCAATAATAATAATAGTAATAATATTGATAATGATGATGGTAAGGATGACGGTGATGATGATGATGATGATGATGATGATGATGATGATGATGATGATGATGATGATGATGATGGTGATGGTAACGTTGACTTTGACGACGACGATGATGATGATAATGACGCTGACAACGACGACAACGATGACGACGACGACGATGATGATGATGATGATGATGATGATGATGATGACGATAATGGTAGTAGACTAGTAGTTGTAGTAACGACATCGGCTGCAGCGGCAACTTGGGAATGCAATACTTATCAAAACGAGTCTTGGAGTTGTTCCAGTTTCAATGTAGACTATTTTTCTTTTGCATCTGAATTTTCGTTTCGGTTTATTTTCGCGCTAGACGCCGTTGGCACCAGATGCTTCGTGGAGATCATTCGTGGCACATGTACGGAGGATCCAGGATCGTTAGTCCTCAAAGCACTCTGGTATGAATAATTATTCGTCCGCATGATTGTATTGACGTTCGAAGTATGTAGTTTCATAGGCGTAGGGGACAAAATGAGACTTTGCCCGATTTTTTTATCCGGTCGAAATCTTAAGAAAAATTGCCGTTACGTATGCCCGAAAGTTCTGACGACCTTTTTTTAGTCATCCGTTACTTTTGCCCGAAATTTTTTCACTTTTTATATTTTTTCCGCTCTGCTTGCCGCAAAATCAGACTTGCCCGAAATTTGTCCTACACCTTCGATTTCTAGCTGAACGAATGGATATCTATTGAGTTCAAGCAAAGCGCTTCTTACTCACATGTCTTCTTGCTTACTTATTTACTCCACCGCGAAAGGAAGCTTGCAGAACGAAAAATTAAACTACATGTAAGTGTATGAAACTCAAAATTTGTGGCTTCAGAGTCTACATATTTCTGTCATAATGTTTCAAGGTTTGAATTTTTCCAGTTCCTTATTTGTTGCAGTTAAATGGACTTAAATTCGCCGGATACCAGGCGGCGTACGGCGCATGGGGTAAGTAAGGATTGAATTCTTGAAATTTACTGCTATGGGTTTTACCTGTACAAAAGTTTAAGTAAAATTCTGCATATTAGTCTACACTCTACACCTTACAAAAGCAGGCCAGTTTAAAGTGCTCGCGGCCTCATTAGAAAAGATTGACTTGTGTATAATTAATCCAACAATTTATCCGTAGATCCAGACTATTCATAATTGTTGCGTCTTTTAGGTAAGCTTATACCTCGCAGAAACGATATATTATGTGAGCCTAAATGGACATTGAATCCACCTCTGAAGCGAAAATTATTTGAAAGGATAGCCTACATCTTAAGTTCAGAGCAAAATTACTGAGGAACGTGAGTTAGTATTTTACGAATTAAGCTGTAAATTGAGTGATGCAATTAACATAACTTTTTGTCTAGGCCTAGATGTTGTTTATCGTCCTTGGTTGGATCTGATTTGTAGGTTGGATCTGATTTGTTGGTTGGATCTGATTTGTAGGTTGGATCTGATTTGTTGGTTGGATCTGATTTGTAGGTTGGATCTGATTTGTAGGTTGGATCTGATTTGTAGGTTGGATCTGATTTGTTGGTTGGATCTGATTTGTAAGTTGGATCTGATTTGCAGGTTGGATCTGATTTGTAGGTTGGATCTGATTTGTAGGTTGGATCTGATTTGTAGGTTGGATCTGATTTGTAGGTTGGATCTGATTTGTTGGTTGGATCTGATTTGTAGGTTGGATCTGATTTGTAGGTTGGATCTGATTTGTTGGTTGGATCTGATTTGTAGGTTGGATCTGATTTGTTGGTTGGATCTGATTTGTAGGTTGGATCTGATTTGTAGGTTGGATCTGATTTGTAGGTTGGATCTGATTTGTTGGTTGGATCTGATTTGTAGGTTGGATCTGATTTGTTGGTTGGATCTGATTTGTAGGTTGGATCTGATTTGTAGGTTGGATCTGGTTTGTAGGTTGGATCTGATTTGTAGGTTGGATCTGATTTGTTGGTTGGATCTGATTTGTTGGTTGGATCTGATTTATTGGTTGGATCTGATTTGTAGGTTGGATCTGATTTGTAGGTTGGATCTGATTTGTTGGTTGGATCTGATTTGTAGGTTGGATCTGATTTGTTGGTTGGATCTGATTTGTAAGTTGGATCTGATTTGTAGGTTGGATCTGATTTGTAGGTTGGATCTGATTTGTTGGTTGGATCTGATTTGTAGGTTGGATCTGATTTGTTGGTTGGATCTGATTTGTAAGTTGGATCTGATTTGTAGGTTGGATCTGATTTGTAGGTTGGATCTGATTTGTAGGTTGGATCTGATTTGTAGGTTGGATCTGATTTGTAGGTTGGATCTGATTTGTAGGTTGGATCTGATTTGTAGGTTGGATCTGATTTGTAGGTTGGATCTGATTTGTAGGTTGGATCTGATTTGTTGGTTGGATCTGATTTGTAAGTTGGATCTGATTTGTTGGTTGGATCTGATTTGTAGGTTGGATCTGATTTGTTGGTTGGATCTGATTTGTAGGTTGGATCTGATTTGTAGGTTGGATCTGATTTGTTGGTTGGATCTGATTTGTTGGTTGGATCTGATTTGTTGGTTGGATCTGATGTTTAGGCTGGATTGTGTTGATGCTCACCATAAGCATCATTCTCATGTTCCTGGCATTCGTTGTCATCATTCCGTTGACGCACGGAGAACAAAACTGGTTTATCAGGATGATTTTGAAACTATGGTAGGCACGATTTCAAGCTTTAATCGGCAGTAATTGTGGCTGGGGGGCAGTGGGGTTTTGTACCACCCATGCAGTGCTTAGATTTAGAGGAATAAAAGAGTGAGCCTCCTACTTATTTTCAACTTGAGCACTGAGCAGGTCCTCTTTATTGCTTTGTTTTGCGAAGAGACAAGTGAATATGCAGTAGCCTACGTTAGACTTCAGAATTCGAATAATTATGAACAACGATTTCACATTGCTCTGCATGGCTGACGAGTAACGGTAGAAACAAAAGTATAATACAAAGGAAAGGTTACGTTGATCTTTGAAATTTCTCAGCGCCAACATTTCCCAGGCAAGGAGATCAGCTCATAATGCAGGCGCTGCACCGGTTCTATGGCAATTACCCCTGGATATTTGGCTCGGGGTAGTTTTCCGGGAGGTAATTGGCACAGGGGTAATTGTCCGGGGGTAATAATTGTCCTGGGGTAATTGTCTAAGGGTAATTGTCGGGGGGTAATTGTCCGGGGGGGGTAATTTCCGGGGGGGGGGGGGGTATTTGTCCGGGGGTAATTGTCCAGGGGTAATTGTTCTGTCACCGCTGCACCGCATCAAGTCCGCAATATCCAGGTGATGGGTTCGTGTGGACGTCAAGCAGAAATCCAGGTTAAGAAGTTTGTGGACTGTGCCAAGTGCTGGACCCAGTCGATGAAGACCAGGTAGGTCCTAGGGCCTATGCTTTTAGCAGCTAAGAGATGATCGACGAAGGTGAGGTTCTTGTCGAGAATGATTCTACGACAGTAGTGGTGTGAGTAACAGTTCTACCTCAACCACGCCCCCTCATTAATATGCAATTAGCCACGCCTCCGTGAGTCATCAGCCAGGCCCCATGAGGGAAGTATGGTGATGGAAACGTTTGGGGGAGGTTGGAATGAGAAGATTAGTTTACTTGTAGGTTACATTAAAGACATAAAGTTAGTGTTGGCATACGTCGTAGCTTGCATGCAGAAAATGCACATGTCGATAAAGAATTATTAAGTTTAGACGACAATAATGAGTACTTACTAAGCTTATAGAATCAGCAGATCACGCAGTTTATTCAGCGGCAAGTGTCAGTACTATTGAAACAATTTTCAAGAAGTGACAAGGCTTCCCTGCTGTGTGTTTAGGCCGACTCTCCTATTGGGCGCACTCATCGCTCTGGTTCAGAAGCTGATCTGTCGATACTGTTTCTTGCAAGACAAAGGATCAGTTATGGCGCTTGACAACAGGTATGTCAGTTAAATGCATATCACCTAGTGCCGTCAGCTCTTGGAGCTCTGGCGACATAAATGCATATAGTGCATATATACACATATATATATAATATATACATATATATATAATACAACATTTTAAAAAAAAATTATTGTTTGTATAATGTATATAATCACTTAATCAGTTAAAGGTTGTACACATAAATGCGTACGCAATTGCACATGTGCATTGATGCATAGGTAGGCCTACATACGTTTACGGTGCATGCTCATGGGCGGAGACTTAGGGGGACAGAGGACAGTCTCTCTCAATGCATGTGTTGAGGGGACCGTCCATGCATTTGTCCCTTCTAACAACCGTTAAGTGTCAGGAGATGTACGCTTGATAAACACACTGGTGATGTTATAACGCTAGAGGAAGAAATCGTCGCATAAATGACAGAGAAAATTGTATTTTCCCCTGGAAATTTAGGCCAAACCACTAAAAAAAGGTCGTCAGAAATTTTGAAATTTTGGTCGGCAAAAAGATGGAAAAGTTCGTCGGCGACTCAGCCGTTCGTCCACCCGAAATCTCGCGTCTTTCCTTCTGCCACTCGTTCGTCCCCCGCAAATTGCAGACCAAGTCTCCGCCCATGTAGACCTACATACGTACGTATGCATAAAGGCATCACAGCAACGAGAGCATGTGCAATTGTGCATTGTGCATGCATACATAATTCGTATAGACCCTTTACTTAATAAATGCATACATGAAGATACATATATGTATGTACAATTATGCTTGCACTCATAATGAGAAATATTTCTACAAAAATGTGTTTTTTGCTTATTGACAAATGACGCCAATGTTAATATAATTAATTTTTCTGTAGGCGAATGTACAACGCTGTCAGCTATTACTTCCTCGTGCTAAACGTCATCGTCGGCTTCTTTTCCTGTCTTAAGAGAATCCTGATTCCACTATTCCTTGGAGTGACCTTTCTCTCCCGTCTCGATCGTCCGCTAGTCATGTCAGGATTTGAGACACATGATCCAGGTGAAAACTTATGAAGACTTAGTGTCGTGTGTAACCAAAAACCTATCACTCATTAGAGGCCTATAATAACTGCTTTTGCATAGATTATAGTCTCAAGAGACGCGAACCTCACTTTCGACGTAGATCAGAGGTTATTCTACGAAATGTTTAGAACTGCACAAAACGGCCTTTTTAGTCGTCTGGACCAAATGTTTGATCGTCGAAATCCCGTGAAAATATTACCATTTTGAAATTTTCCCGGTCCCCCCCCCCAAACTGATGAACTTTTTTTAGCTTTTCGTTCACTATAATAGACCTAACACTATGAGTTACTGCAAAAAAAATTTTGATTTTCAACTGCACAAATTCCTTTTTCAACTACACGCTTTGTGTCCAGCTGCACGTTAAAATAACCCTTAACGCAGATACCTGCTCATGCTTAATTAGTGTTGTGTATCACGAAACTCCTACCTTAATCTCTTCGACAGCTTATTTAGGTCTAATGGAGGAAACCCCAATTTTGGTATAAACCGTATCTTATGTCAGCTTTTATGAACTCGAACCAAACAATATAGAAAACATTTTATTAACGTCGCCCATATAATTACCAGTTCATTTTTAGATCTTAATGCAGAACAAATGATACACAGAGACGCAAAATATGTGCCAAAGATTTTTTATACCACTGCATGTCTTTGGTTTTGTTATTAACTAACTCGTTTCAGAGTATTTGACAAACATTATTTCGTTCGTTTTCCCTTAAAAGCTAGGCCTATATCTAATTTTCAACGGACTGACACTAACATTCAGTCTCAACACATGTCAAGTGCAAAAATGGGACATAATTTTTGCGTGTCATTGACAGGGTTTGTTTCATTCGTGTCGATGCTGTTGGTCGACCTGTACCACAACCATCCGGTGGTGAAAACTTTTGTTGAGCTGCTGTTGAAAGTCAGAGAAAACCGAGAGCAACAGGAGCAACAAAACCAAGATCAACAAAATCCAGAGCAGCAAAAGCAACCTCTTACAGGTTAATTAATTATTCTGCAGTATAAATTAAAGTGTCTGATGTGTTGTGCATTGTGACATTTGACGATACAGATAAATCAGTCTAGATTCAACCGATACGATTAATGTGAAAACACTCATCTTCTGATGGCAAGAATATACATGTATATATATATGTATATATTATACATATACATGTAGCCTACAGCTGCCTATATATATATATATATATATATATATATACTGTAAACGATGATGACGTTGCAGATTTTTTGGCAGAAAATAAGACTAATGTAAAGAGATATGCATAGCGGTGAAAACGTTAATAAACTTAAATGAAGAGTTGGACATTGATGCAATTTTGATAATTGTTTTATTTATTTCGTTGCAACGCTATTTAATAACATATTATAGGCCAGTGAAGAGAGCGCTTCAAAGTAGATACCGTATCTTGTGCTGTGTAAATTCTCAGAATGATTGAATGATAATCATGAATTTTTATAGCGCAACATCAAGAGAAACTCCTCAGAGGCGTTCCCGACATGGCAGCACAAAACCACGGTCAAAAAGAATGCTCTTTTAAATGTATTCCGGAAAAGCAAAGAAAGACCAGGAAGTTCATTACGGAGGTTGCTAGGCAAACAATTAGGCCTACAGAGAGAAGGACCGCGTTCACATTAGGCCTAAATCGTTTATGGAGCACTTCGGAAGTTTGAACCATGGGGGAAACCCGGAAACCAATTCGCTCTTTGTGGCAGAGCGAACGACTACTATTGCATAATTTTTTCTGCGGTATCACAAGGCGCTAAATCAAATCCGATGTCGCAACATTATGTGGCGTCTTTAAAGACATCGCATAAGCATCTTTCTGTGGTAGATCTATGTTACTCTTAATTAAAAGAAGATATATATATATATATATATATGTATAAGTGCCACTATTATAGTGTACGGAAATGATTTGTTTTCTTAGATATGAGTGGAGAGAACGCAGCACTGGAGGCTGAGAAGCGTCTAAGATCAAAGCTGATTAGAAATCGTTGGTTGAAGACAGTCACCCTTGTCAACAATCCTTCTCTTGCCGTTAAAGTCATCGAACAGCGACTGAAAGATGAACGCAGAAACGCAGAACAAATCTCAGCGTTGACGGTAGGACTCATTTCACTATTCTTAAAAGTGAAATTCCATACTTCCTCCATTTAATGTTCATAAGTCTACATGTAAATTCGACCATTAAACGTTGATTGCGACGGGCTTAAGTGAGAAACTTGCTCAACTTCCATACAGAGTAACCATTTAAGTGCGCAAGATGGCTGACTTTGAGAAAAATACTTATATTTTGTTTGCTAACTTATAAAGGAATGGAGACGATGCGTTGCCCGATGTGCAGATCTGCACGGGATGGACTAAGTTCTAAGTAAGTAACTTATAAAAGATATTGTGATGTCTGAATTTTACCTAGAATGTAGCTGCTATCACTACACTGTGTCATTATGACGTCATTATTGGAACTGAAACTTTTATATTTTCACCAGTGTTAGACAAATATGTCAGGATTAAAAATTGTATTTGACTTGTAAAAATTGATGAATACTGACTAATAATAACTAATTGACTATAAATAACTAATAATAAGTAACTGACTATAAATAACTAATAATAAAAGGACTCATTTTGTAAGTATGAAAGGACTCATTTTGTAAGTATGAAAATAATTATTGTTTTCATACTTACAAAATGAGTCCTTTTTTCCGGACACGGTGTAGATTCGTTGTTGTGAAAAAAATTTATTAATTGCGTTTGGCATCGTCGAACTAAAACAGATTTATCCCCGCGTCCTTTCCAACTGAGAGTATATATATATATATATATATATATATATATATATATATATATATATATATATATATATATATATATATATATATATATATATATATATATCTATATATATAGGCCTGCCTCTATTGTCACGTCGCCGCTATTGCAATGCAAATATATCGCTCAATGCTTACTTCGAGATAAATCTCAATAACATGTCGTGGTCCACGGCAGAAATCATAATTATAGAAAACAGACAAAAATCACTGGAAGGACAGGAAATAGTATCTGCACCTCGCTGGATGCAACACTGCAGACAATAAAAGCCTATCATGGCTTACATGTACCTTTCCTGTTATTAGTTGTAGCCCAGAGAGCGGTAGCTATTCAATGACTCTATTCTGTCCCGTCCCGAAGGAAAAATGATATTTGACAATGATTTAATAGTAGCGAACAACGACCGAAGACGGCATAATTGCAGTATCGGGGACCTCAAACGCTGGTTAAGATCAGGTTAGAAGTCATGACGGTCGGTTAGGGTTAATGTTAGGGTTAATGTCTTCATTAGATACTATCCATGATACTGTACATATATTTATACTTCGGTCCCCGATACTGCAATTGCGCCCAGAACCTTTCCGATTTTTTAAATTGTGCTGTAATCCATAATAACCATTTACAATGTATGTCATGAAAATAAATTTCTGTGTACCTGCAGATCAAAGTGAAAGATGATTTGGTTGCAATCGAGATGCAACCTTTGAACGACAACACGGCAACGACAACCGTCTATAAACTATAAGTGCGTTAGCTGAATCACGAAATTGTCTTCAAACTACGCCTTCAAAAAATACTGTCTCGCCAAGCGTTCGTTACTGTAACTATTTTTCTCCCTAGCGTGATGTTATCTGTTTCATTTCACGGCTTATAGTATTATTGTGGCCCATGCTTTATCCTGATTACTTACTCTATTGAGGTGCCAATACTACAGCGCATTCTATTGTGCGTGTCTCGTTTATACATCTGTAGGCTATTGTTTTTGTTTATGACGTCAGCCTTTTTTGTTATTACATCAGATTCTTATTGGTCGGATTTACTGTGTTTATTATAATACGTCAGTCTTGTTTTTTGATTGCTACGTCATTATAGTATATTATTTTGATTTGGCTATTTTCAATCTAGTTTTTGATTGCTGTGTCATTCGATAGCGTTTTATCAGGCTATTTTCAGCCTTGTTTTTCTAATTGTTGCGCTATACTAGTGTTTCCTAGTGTTTCCTAGTTTTCCGCTTAGGATAATTATGTCAGTATCATTTTTGCTTATCATGTCGTTTTGGTATTGTTCATTGCGTCATTATCTATCTATCTATCTATCTATCTATCTATCTATCTATCTATCTATCTATCTATCTATCTATCTATCTATCTATCTATCTATCTATCTATCTATCTATCTATCTATCTATCTATCTATCTATCTATCTATCTATCTATCTATCTATCTATCTATCTATCTATCTATCTATCTATCTATCTATCTATCTATCTATCTATCTATCTATCTATCTATCTATCTATCTATCTATCTATCTATCTATCTATCTATCTATCTATCTATCTATCTATCTATCTATCTATCTATCTATCTATCTATCTATCTATCTATCTATCTATCTATCTATCTATCTATCTATCTATCTATCTATCTATCTATCTATCTATGTGATTTATATAGCGCCTCTTCAAGAGTGTTGTTTGGGTCTTCGATAATGTAAATTGTAGTTTCCTAGCTTAATTGACTGTCAGATGAGATACAATCTCCGTCGGGGACACAAATCCAAGTAAAACTATAGTATCGGGGACCAAATGACGACACTAGCCCCGAACCTATCCATAACCGACCCTCACGACGCCTAATCTGACGTAGCCGACCCTCACGACGCCTAACCTGACCATAGCCGAAATGTCGGTCCCCGATACTATAGTTATGCAGCTGACTCAGTTATGATGCAGATGCTCTGACGCTACACGATAATGGAAAGTCGCGAGTTAATTCAGCTTCATTTTCACTGGTTGTCAAAGATGTTGCGATTGCTATTGCAGAGATTATTAGTTTACACAAAGACGATGATTAGGTCTAATGGTATCCTTGTTTTGATTGTATTCTGTGTAATAAAACCCTTTGACGTGGTCAGCGTTTTTCTGTATTCGATTGCGTGAATTCTGATAATATAAGCAGCTTCAATTTATTTATTTTATTTTATTTTATTTTATTTAGGCCTATTTCGTCAGATAACAAGGCAGAATGTCCGAACAAATCATGAAAGAAACAGAGAAATTCATATGCAACGGGAAGCCGTAGGTTATAGGCTATCAACCTTTTGATGTCAGAGCAAGCCAAAGCATTAAAAGGTTGATAGCCTACATGTCATACATAGTAGAATAGGCTTACATTTAGTAGAATAAAATCATAATATAAGACAAAATGATTAACAGTCAAATAGCACAGAGATTGGAACTAAAATTAGCAAGCAAAAGCAAATTTTATTACAAAAGTATAGTTTTACAACGTTAACGGATCTCGTGAATTATTTATGAAATAAACGCAATCGTCGCTCAGTGGGGCGGCAGGCACCCGGTCTAGATGGGTAGACTGCGTTGGGGAACTGGTAGTTACGACTTGTAGATTGGGATTGACCCTGAACGTATGTATGTATGTATGTATGTATGTATGTATGTATGTATGTATGTATGTATGTATGTATGTATGTATGTATGTATGTATGTATGTATGTATGTATGTATGTATGTATGTATGTATGTATGTATGTATGTATGTATGTATGTATGTATGTATGTATGTATGTATGTATGTATGTATGTATGTATGTATGTATGTATGTATGTATGTATGTTTGTATGTATGTATGTATGTATGTATGTATGTATGTATGTATGTATGTATGTATGTATGTATGTATGTATGTATGTATGTATGTATGTATGTATGTATGTATGTATGTATGTATGTATGTATGTATGTATGTATGTATGTATGTATGTATGTATGTATGTATGTATGTATGCATGCATGCATGTAGGTAGGTAGGTAGGTATGTATGTATGTATGTATGTATGCATGCATGCATGCATGCATGCATGCATGTATGTATGTATGTATATGTATGTATGCATGTATGCATGCATGTATGTATCTATGTATGTATAATATATATGTATATATGTATAATATATATGTATGTTTTATATGTTGATTAGGTATGTACACGAATACACGCTGTAGAGCGCTTTTAACGATGCAGTTGTATAACTGCAAAAGGTCTCGGGTCATGTTCGTTTCAATTTAAAATCATTGTCAGATCTCACTGTCCGTTGAGACTGCTATTGAATAGCAAACGCTACCGTCACAGCTAGTAGCAGAGGAATGATCAGCGTCAACTTTTTTTGTCTTCATCCAGCGAGGTGCAGTCGATACTTCTGAAAGAATCTTAGTTTAATTTCAAACTGACACGTCGTAGAAAGATCACGATTCATAGTGATCTATTATAATATCCATTGATCACAAGCTATTACTGGAGTAGAATTTAACTGTTGGCAGATAACAGGGCTCCGTCACACCCTACTACTCATTTCACTATCGCCATCTGCCGATTGGAAGGTTGAGTGGACCTTTTGGGAGTTTAGTGGGAAGCGATCCCACATCCATGCGCTTTTCGTGCCAGAGTGTTAACCATTATCCCAAACCATCCCTCGCCAGTAAAAATGAAATGTTCAGGGCTTAACGACACTGTTTCATATCGAAGATGATTAGTGTCGGAGGCAGAGAACAACCTCACACTCCACGTTTATATTGCGACCGAGCCACCCGCTGTAAAGATCCCCGCCCGGGAATTGAACCCGGGCCGCCGGCGCGGCGAGCGGGCTACAACCCACTCGACCACGCAGGATCTTCTCCCTCGCCAGTGATTGGTTGTCTCTTTTATATCTCACTAATGCCGTGGGTATTGTTGTCTGCATCCACACGTTGAAGGAGAAAGGAGAAGAAGGAGACAACGAAGAAAAGGATAGTCAATACCAAGGAAGATTTAATATGCAAAAACACGAACTTGACCATGGTTCAATCAGGGACAGAACACTGTGGCGAAACTTCATAAGGGCCTTATCGTCAGGAGACGGAAGAGAATAATGTGGGGCGCGGTGTTGTAGGGTAGGCTATGTTCGGTGCCTTGACCCCGGAAGATTGCGGGTTTGAATCCACCTCAAGTCGCCTCGTGTACACATGAACCCTGAACGAGTACTTTACCTGCATACGCTCATGCGCTTCGGCGTGAAACTTTGATTCAGTGTCCGCGCCGCAGTCGGGATGCGCCTCTGAGTTGAAATCTTGAAGGAGTACAACAATAATTGCTCATACATATGAGTGGCGTCTACCAATGGGGGGGGGGGGTTGGGAGAACGTTCTCCCACGGTTTCCAGAAATGGGGGGGTTTGACGGTTTTGGACGTAAACTGGGGGGGTTGTCGATTTCTAATGTATTATTTCGGACCAAGAATCCAAGATTCGTTTGAAGTAATTGCCAACTCAATGGGACATCAGTGGTGGAACAGAGGGTCGTAAATTGTTGTGGGGAAGGAAATTTCCTAGTTTGGAATTGGGCCTAGTATGCCTCCCTCAAGGAGCCCACCATTGAATTCAGTGACACCATAGGTTAGTGTTAATTGCTGGCTTGCATTACTGGACATAGCCTTTTATGTCAGGAACACAGGTAAACAACCATGCTGTAGGCCTATAATGTGGTCTTGAGATGAACTGATATGAGTATTTCTCCTCACATCAGAGAGCCCACACTCCCAATATGATTTGCCCATATACTTATAGGCCTACTTGTTATGTAGGCATGAATAATGAAGGTTATGTGTTGTATTGTGTTTGAGAAGTTGTAAAGCGCCTCTTACCGTACTAGCTATTCAGAGGCCCTATCAGCCCCCAGGAAATAAGAAAGACTTCAAACAGAGAAGTGCTGAAGGAGTTACCCACAATGAGATGTTAATACGGATAGAAAGAGAGGTCATTCCACATAGAAGGGTATACACAATGTCAAAGGCTCGGTGTTTGGCCATAATTATAGTAGGCTTGGGAGATCAAAGTCGATCAGCAGACCGATTAGGGCGGGAAGGGGCTGCGGAGAGGGGTTTGTGCATCAAGCCACAAAGGTATTTAGGAGCTTGCCCATTTTGAGTTTACATGTATGTATTGTATGCTATAAATATGTATATATATAATTATATATATTTATATGTCACATCATAAATTCCTCCCACTTTGTATTAATGAAGACGAGATTCAATGGACACAATCATTTACACCTCGTGTAGCCTTTGATCACAGAGGGCAAGTTTTCAAGTATTCACGATTCGATTCGAGCAATGTAGCTTGCCGACCCTATGCTTTGTGACACAGCTGAGAGAAACTGTGGGAAATTCTCTCCTTTCCCACCCCTGCATTTACGACCCTGGTGGAACACATAGATTGAGGTGGACCTCTTATCGCTTCAGGTCACACCTAGGCCTACTGACGAAGTCCAGCCGAGCGGTGGCAGGCAAGATTGGAATGATCTTGGGTGGCAGGTGATAAAGTCCACAAATGACCAGGATGGCCAAGGGTCATTAGACAGCATAGGCGTCTTGCTGTGCTTGACTTGCTTGTATACCCCAGTCTTCGGTCAGTGGTTCCTTTTGTGAAGCTAATGACGTTACTACAGATGATTCGAATTAGATACCCGGCAAGCTCTGTAGGAGATCAGCTCAAATTAATGTACATGTAAGATGTAAACACGAGCCTTCCAGTTTTAGAGAATGATGCACTCTGGAGTTTAAGGGGCAACTGGTTTCTGAAGGTGATATTCGGATATTCCTTATTATGCCATAGACTAGGAACTTTCATTGTTTCTCGCCGAGAGATGCAATAATTAAGCATGCACATCAACGGAAAATTCTTGACAGCCAGCCAGAGGGATATAATAGCCTGCAGACAATCCGTGGGGAGACTTCGGACATTAGGTTTTTACTATTAGGCACAATAGCCTATTCGGAGGTACCAGAAACATGAAATTTCTCCGCGGGTGAGTCATAACAATAATTAATTAGAACTGCACAATTCTCTGCTAATCTAAATTTGTTTGATTATTTAGTTGCAGGTAGGCCGAAGCCCGAGCACAGCGCATTGACGTGACTTTTGTTCAAATTAAAATTTCTTTAAGCCCTGACCCTGTTCTGTTATGAAATATAATATGCAAGGAATAGCCTACATTAAAATTCCAAGAAGTTTTGCCCAGGTCAAGAGCTGAATGGGCAGGTCATTATGACCTGCCCATGACCTGCTATGGCAGCACCGTCACTTAAAACAGTTGTGTGAGTACAAGCTGAAAATGTAAACATTTAGGATGATTGCAATTTTGTTGCTATGCTGTAGGTTTTACAACCCACTTCCCCCAAAATTAAGTATGCTAATGGTGATCTATGGTTAATGATGTAGGCACCTATAATTTTTTAGCAGAAGGATCTGTCTTTTTCCTGCAAAAATTTATGTTGGCACCTATGCCAAACGTTAAGATATTTATAGGCCACAACTTGGTAGTTACAAATCTGCATTACTACTCAAGACTGAAATCAGAATAAAACTGTGTGTAGCCTAATGGTCACTAGACTCATCTGTAGAATAGGACCTTTAGTCTGTCTGTTGGAAAAAAATTAAATTATGCCACCAAGCCAATAAATTGTAAATGATGTAAACTTGCGAATTAATAGATTTTTTATTTTATAATTAAGATATTTGATTTTCTTTGCTTATAATCACTTTTATCATGATCTGCTCATTATATATATATATATTACATATATAATTATATACATATATTCCCTATTAATGTACAGTTTTGTGTGCCTTCTGAAGAACCGTGTATTAGAAATACAAGTCGGCCAAAGTGGGGGGGTTTGTTCTCCCACGCCAAGTGGGGGGGTTAGAAGCCACTGTCACCCTGCATATGACATATATTATTATTACTCTATGTCTTCTGTCTCAGTTGTTTCATCACTATCCTCCCACCATCCATCCAAACTGGTTGCCCAGCGGTGGTGAGCCGTGTTTAATCTAGACAAAAGTCCTCTGCTTTGGGAGGCGGAATTCAGGTTTTTGGAGGGCGAGAAAAACTGACGTTTGGGGCGCGAATGGCAACTACTGAGCCAGTCAACGGCGACAACTTTTTTAATTTTGTAATTTTTTCTGCCTTTTTTTCTTGTTTTTTCGTCTTGCACTTTTAAATCGGATGACCTTTTTTCTTTTTTCTGACGAGGAAGTTTTAAATTATACTATAGCCTGAATGCAAAATATACATGTGAGCGAACAAGAGCTCTTGAATTTCTGGGGGAGAAGGTTGCGAGTATTATTTCTCTGGGTGAGGGCATGTGTTACTTTATGTAAACGTGTAAACACCCAAATGTTTTTCGGTGAAATGTCATTCGGGGGGCGGGGACTTACACACCAACCCCCAGAGACGTCTAGACTAAGCACTGGGTAGTGAAGCATCTCACCCAATTAATTCATTGAAAATTGATCAGGGTGGAAGCCATAAATTATATACGGTCGCTATAAAAAAGCATGGACGCATTCATTTCCCTATTTCATATCGTTTTTTCTCTCTGTATGTCTATACAATAATAACAATAATTAATTATCTAATGATATCAACCGGGTGCTTGCAAAAGGATTAGCCCGCCGAGCAGACAATATTCCTGATGATCAAACAACAGCTGTATTTTATATATATATAAATATATATATATATATATATATATATATGCCTATTTTATGTTATAGTCGTCGCGTGGACACAGTTCTGGTCAGTGTTGGTAAGCGCAACGATGACCTCGAAAGAAAACAACCACGAAATAAGATATTCTATCAGACGAACGTCGTCCGCTATTTATGTCTCCCTCCCTCCGTCCGTTCCGTTACCCATCCGTCTGTCCTTAGGTCTGGATATATGTGTGTCTGTCTGTCCGTTGCTCTGTCTATTAGTTTCTGCAGTGTCTGTGTGTGTGTGTGTGTGTGTGTGTGCGCGTGTATATATATATATATACAGGGTGGGCCATAAAAAAGTAACCCCCTACGGTGTTTTGCACATATCTTGGCCAGAAGTAACAATTTCAAAATGACATTTTACAGGCTTAAAGACAATTCATATTTACACATGGTGGCCAGATTTCATAAAAATATTTCAAACAGAACAAAAGTTATATCACTTTAAGTGAGGCCACCCACAGTTATTTGACGATTCAAAAACGCGACGCAACAAAAAGTTGCAAAAAACAATTTAAGTATTCTGGCCAATATCCTGGTCAGAAGTAAAAATATCGAAATGAAATTTTACAGGCTTGGAGACAATTCATATCTACACATGACGGCCAGATTTCATCAAAATATTTCAAGCAGAATATAAGTTATGCCATATTCAGTGAGACCCCCCCACCGTTTTTTGACGATTCACAAGGGTAATGCAACAAAAAGTAGCAAAAACAGAATTTTATTAAGTCTCATCTCAAATATTTGTCATCAAATAGCCTTGATATTGCCAGCTGATCATTATTATTACTATTTAAAAAAGTAACAGGGTACCAGTGTAGCTGCACGTCACTGAGAAATCACTTAGCAAGATGACAATTAATTGGTAAATAAGGAATCTGTCAGATTAATCAACAGGTCCATCAAGAACTGTGCAAAGAAACTCAAAGGAAGTTTTGGCACTGGTGGTGGACACATTGAACACAAGTTGTGAAGCACTACCAAGTTCAGTTGACAAAAGTTTTTTGAGATGATACTTAATAAAATCGTGTTTTTGTTACTTTTTGTTGGGTTTCGTTTTTGAATCGTCAAAAAACGGTGGGTGGTCTCACTAAAAGTGATATAACTTTTGTTCTGTTTGAAATATTTTTATGAAATCTGGCCATCATGTGTAGATATGAATTGTCTTTAAGCCTGTAAAATATCATTTCGAAGTTCTTAATTCTAGCCAAGATATGGACAAAAAGTCTTAGGGGGTTACTTTTTTATGGCCCACCCTGTATATGCGCCTCTGGACGACAGGGATATCGATTAATGCTAAACAACAAATCAACCGAATTGTTTGACCAACGAGAATAATTATGACACTTTTCCTGCATTTTCTCAGTAGTCACAATCATGCACAAAACATTGCACATGCAGATATCGACAGGGTGAAAATTGCCGGGGAGTTACGATGATTCAACTGCAGTCTTTCTTAGGACCTCTCAGTAAAGTCTTTATTTCTGACCACAATTATTCCACATAAATCAACGGTCTAACCGCCACTCCCCCAACCCTCAGATTCGTTTTCAATGAATTGTCGATGAATTGACCTGGCGACATCCCTCACCATTTATGTCCGTAGCAACGACACCTATCAGCTGGGAGGCTCCTGAATAGGTTTCTTGAGGAGGCCCACATGAGTCCAATTAATGAATGAGTGAATGAATGAATGAGTAAATGAATGAATGGATGGATGAATGAATGAATGAATGAATGAATGAATGAATGAACAAATCCGCTTGTCGGTCTTATTTGGTCGGGAGTCGCGACGCGTCGGCGCATGATCACGGCTTTTTGCTGTTTAAAGACACTGTTTCATATCAAAGATGATTAGTATCGCCCTCCCCCTTTATCCAGACGTGGAACTGGCACTGTTAGAGGACGCACATTGGCGGCGCATGATCAGCGAGTCCCAGGCTTATATTGGCTTTTATGGGACGGTTTTACGATATAAAGTATCCCTGATATAAAGTCTCTACCCCTGGCAGAAATTCTGTATTGGAAGATTGTGTCTGATATAAAAGTAATAGACTCTATGTTCTTGTTTGATATAATTTAGCAACGTAAGCTAACGACTTAACCTGCCAACTATAAATTATATGCGACTGTAGCCCATTTTACGCTGAACGTGGGAGACTTCAGTTCGTGGCTGGAGGAAATATTCTCTCCCCGGAGACATTATTTCAGAATATAGTCTCCGGATGGTAGGCGAATTCATTCTGAAACATATCTCCCGGGAGAATCTGTTTCGAAATTCAGTCACCGAGGGGAGACTTTTAGAGGGGATACTCTGTCGCGCGACACCGACACTATATACACTGCATATGAAGCAACCGTCTAGTATACCAGCAGAGCTTGATGGAGGATGTTGGTCTGCAACTGGACAGCCAACCATCGCCCGCCGATCTGGCCTTTAAACCGGCGCTAGACAACTAAGACAGAGGAGAACGCTGAACGTGGAATGTACAATTATACATAAGCCTCAGAGGTAGAACGCATAAAGTGGAAACACACAGAAACCTCAGAGGTAGGCGTATGCTACAGCAATTGTTTGCGGGTTAAGCATTTCAACTGAATATAATTATGTTGTCTAGCGAGTCAAGGACAATGCATTTTACGCTGCCTAGATAATTTATATATTTTTTATGAATGGCTTGCTGTATACGCAAGTAGCCTACATGTATCAGGACCGGTGTCGCGTGACAGAGTATCCCCTTATAAAAGTCTCTCTACCCCTGTGAACTCCGCCAGTGGCTGATCTTTGCCAGTGCCAGTCCCAAGCCTGGATAAAGGAGGATGGCGACACTAATCATCTTCGATATAGCAGTGTCGTTAAACATTTAACATGATGAGACTCTACTGCATAGACTTCTCTCTATTGCTTCTCGTAACCTTGTACGGTTGGAGTGGGCTGAAGTCACATGAAAAACTGCAGGAGGTAGATACACAGGCGTAACTCTAGTTAGATGATTTTTAATGTGGAAAATATATGAGTGATTATGTTTCAAGAATCTTCATTCGCTGGTATTCGCAGTCGAAAGATGTCATTATGACATTATGTCATTATGTCATTATGTCACTATGTCATTATGTCAACATTAGATCAACAGACACACACGCCAAACAGTAGGCCTACAAATGCATAAAATTATTGCCTTTTAAACGAATTAGGCCTACTTGAAATGGGGCAATGAAGTCAATAATTACTTTAGAATTGTTCCAAAGGAAGTCTTGAATTAAAACGAAAACTGAAACTGAAAACTGAGACTCTACTGCATAGACTTCTCTCTATTGCTTCTCGTAACCTTGTACGGTTGGAGTGGGCTGAAGTCACATGAAAAACTGCAGGAGGTAGCGAAAACGAAAACGAGAACTGAGAAATGGCCAAAATTAAAAAAATCATAAAAAATCATATTTACTGGTCTTATTTCGAGATGCTTTCTCCGCTGCTGCACCTGCGTTTTGCGATGTTAGATGTTCGTACGAGGCTGCAAATGTGTCCGGCACGGTGACGTCCCAAGACAGGCAACGGCCTCTGGACCAGTGTATTACAGTAACTCCGTCTGGTCTTTTGCCATCGGTTTTGGAAAGACCATTAGGTTCTTTGGTGGCCGGTATTTTGGTTCTCGTGAACGCTCGCCAAATCACATCATTTATCATAGCATGCCATTGCTGTCTTCCAGCACCTTTCGGACAAGAGAATCCGTGATGACCTAAGGATTCTACTCTGGCACCACATTTACACATATGTGATATTATATGGTTCACAAAGCACAGTACCTAGACGAATGCCTACTGCAACTCTCAACACCTCTCCCGTCATCCGCAATCCAGCTGCCATAATGGGTAGTGCGTGAAGCCAATCTCCTGAATGTGGCGATTGTACGGCTAGCAATCGAGATTTAGAAGCGGAATCTATGGCTCTTTCTGTGAGTTCTTGAAATGCATGCAAAATCGGCGCTGCGTCCCATTCTCTTTGTACGTAAGCTTTCAGCTCAGTAGAAGGAGGTGCGTTCGAATTCAACATCGAAGAACTAGAGGCTTCTTCGACCAATGGATCGGTAGAAGTTACGGAGACAGCGAGTAGCATTTGGTCTTGGAGGCTTCGAGTGCCAGCAGATGATGAAAAAAGGCGGAAGTTGCCAGCATTTCGGCACTACGAATCCCCAGACCGCCGTTTCTCACTGGTAACGATGCCTGGATCCATTGATCATCATTCATGTCAATATTGAGGAGGCTACAAAGACCTGTCCTCAATGCTACATCGAAGTCGGGTAGAATTATTATTATTATTATTATTATTATTATTATTATTATTATTATTATTATTATTATTATTATTATTATTATTATTATTATTTTTATTATTTTTATTTTTTATTATTATTATTATTATTATTATTATTATTATTATTATTATTATTAACCCTCAGGCTACCAAGCTTTTTTTGTAACACTGACTACCAAGGGGGGTGGTTACCACCCCCCCCTGGATTTTGGGTTTGGTTTGAGATATCATAACTTGTAATACATCAAGGGATTCAGCATTCATTTCTGCACAAAATGGTATATTTAGGTTTGAAATATATGAAAGCACCCCGGAATTATGAATTTTTTCCGTAGGCACCCGTCGATTTCACAAAATGCATACTTTCGCATAAGCAAAATATTAGATTCTGTGTGTTTTTAACATAATTTATTTATTTAAAAATAGTTTAATATAATAAAGTCCAATATCCAACTATAAAAACTAGTAATAAGTTAGTTTTAATTACAATAAAAAGAAAAAAACATGTATTAGCTGCTGAAAAACGTTTACGCAGACTTATCGGTTTACGTTGTAAAAAAAACCTAACATTTTCACACATTTAAATTTATTTTGAGCACTTCCGGTCATCAAATGTCATATTATTTAGAATCAAAAAATAGCCCTATATGCCCTCTATAGAATGGCATAATTTACTTCTCTTGAAAAATAAATTAGAAATAATTTTTAATAGAAAAAACATAAAAATTTTATGAAAATAAAACACCTTTTTATATATTTTAATTTATTTTGAGCACTTCCGGTTGTCAAAAGACAACTCCGTGACCACCACAATGTAGCCCCACATTCCCTCTACAGAATGGTGTAATTCGTGTCTCTTCATGTCAAAGGACGGATAAGATACAGCCGATAATCTAAGGGGGGTGGTATCCACCCCCCCTGGTGCCTCGGGTATATCGGGTATAACTTTTGAATGGCATGGTATATCATCACACAATTTAGCTCAAAATGTGTGCAAATGAATCCTCTACAGCTACCTAAAACGTCAAAATTTTATTCCAAACGAAAAAAGTTTGATTTGGAAAAAACCTAGGGGGGGGGAGGTGGATACCACCCCCCTGGTAGCCCGAGGGTTAATGTCATAATAATAATAATATAATTATTGGTGTCCATCACTGAGGCGCTATTATTATTATTATTATTATTATTATTATTATTTTTTTTTTTTTTTTTTTTGCCCCGAGGTAAACATGATCCCTCGGGGACTTCAACTCTCTCGATAAAAGCAAATAGATTATTATTATTATTATTATTAGGCTATTATTATTATTATTATTATTATTATTATTATTATTATTATTGTTATTATTATTATTATTATTATTATTAATATTATTATTATTATTATTGTTGCTGTTGTTGTTATTATCATCATCATCATCATCGTCATCATCATCATCATCATCATCATCATCATCATCATCATCATCATCATCATCATCATCATCATCATCATCATCATCATCATTATACATGTAACACAAAGGCAGAAGAACACAAGTATAGAATAACCCAAAACTGTTACTATTATTATCATTATTATAACAGTCTTGAGTTATTCTATACTTATTATGATCATCGTCATCATCATCATCATCATCATCATCATCATCATCATCATCATCATCATCATCATCATCATCATCATCATCATCATCATCATCATCATCATCATCATCATCATCATCATCATCATCATCATCATCATCATCATCATCATCATCATCATCATCATCATCATCATCATCATCATCATCATCATCATCATCATCATCATCATCATCATCATCATCATCATCATCATCATCATCATCATCATCATCATTATTATTATTATTATTTTGTTATTATTGAGTTTTTATATAGAGCACCTTCAAGGTACTCCTCTTTGAAGTGCTGTAAAATGTAAAACTGCAAATGTGAAATGTATGCATATATTATAACAGAAGCGCTTATGAGCTTACATGTATATGTTATTATATCTGTTATACATTGTCTTACATTATGTATAGCCTATAATAATTATGTTATAATTATAATGTCATGGTCAGAGCGATGGACACCAACGAAACTGACTTAGAAGAATCGGAGACGGAGATGCGAAGCAACGGAACGACGGAAACGCAATCTGACTACATAGATTGGCTGGGTATAGAGCTGGGTAGACCTATAAGGAAGAGCTTCGCAATAACAATGGTTTTATGCGTAAGTTTCTTCTCAGTCTATTTCGTTTTAGTCTTTGGTTTCGCAGAACAGGTTCCGCAGCAGCAGTTGTGTGTGGCCAGGATTGGGGGGGGGAGGGGTGTCTGCCAACTTTTGCTCTGCCAAAATTTCTGACGACCTTTTTCACTCATCACCTGCTTTTCGTAGGATTTTTACTGTTCACCGCGGCGTAAACAATAAAACGATTTAATTTCATGCTTGTTCTTCTAAAATCGCGATCTTCTACTGGTTCTGGGCGACCAATACATTGCACGCTGTAGTTCTTACATTTTGTGCTAGTAAATGCATTATTTTATTTTTTACATTTTTCATTTGGGGGGGGTGGTGCTCAAACACCCAAAGCACCGCCTAGCTACGGCCTTGGTTATACAACCGAAACGAAGGATGGAAAAAGAACATCCGATTGGCTGTCTATTAATTCACACAGCCATAATAATTATGTCCATCCATCCATCCATTCATTCATCCAATCATCCATCCTTCGATCGATCCATCCATCCATCAGCCAATTCATTAATCCTTCGATCCATCCATCAACAATTCATCCATCCTTCGATCCATCCATTCATCCAACAATGCACATTCATATATCCATCCCTCCATCCATCCATTATTTCGGTCCATCCATCCATCCATCCGCCCAACCATCAATCTATCCATCTATCAGATTATCCATCAATATATCCTTATCAAATTAATGTCCATACTATATGTGGCATATATTATACTGTGTCTCGTTTAGGTGCTCGTTCATATTGGTCTTCCATTTCTTGTTCGTCGAAAGCGACAATGTCTCAGATGCTGCTGGGGCAGACCTGGCATCCAACAGTAAGAATAAACGTATCATTGTTTCTGCTTAAGACAGACTTAGTTTTAAATGATTGAGTGACTATATAGGTGAGCGATGCTCATGTGAGGGGCCGTCCATAAAGTATGTCACGCTCGAGGGGGGGAAGGGGTGTAAGAAAGTGTGACAGTTTGTGACAGGGGAGGGGGGTCAAGCCATGTGTGACTTCACACATTTATTTTTTTTAAATGATGTGCATTATATAATTGTCTAGTCTAATTTTTGCAATTTTTGTTTTCAAATTCAATCTACATTGAGTTACTGCTTCAATTAATAACTGTGACAACTGTTGACAATTAACTATTCTACTATTAAAGTCATTTTAATAATGTGATAGTTCTTTTAAGTAGAAACTTTACAGTTTAATAGTGAAGTGTGTTTTAGATTAAATTTGAATAAGGTGTTAATTTAAAAAAAATCGAAAGTGCGACGTACTTTGGGGGGGGGGGTCCGAGAAAGTGTGACGTACTTTAGGGGGGGGGGAAGAACCTTGTGACAGTTTGTGACAGGTGGGAAGGGGGGCCAAAAATGGTCAAAAATAGCGTGACGTACTTTATGGACGGCCCCTGAGTGGGCGATGAGAACGTGAGCTACTACCACTACCACTACCACTGCTGCTGCTGCTGCTGCTGCTACTTCTACTACTACTACTACTTCTACTACTACTACTACTACTACTACTACTACTACTACTACTACTACTACTACTACTACTACTACTACTACTACTACTACTACTACTACTACTGCTTCTACTACTACCACTACTACTACCACTACTACTACTACTACTACTACTACTACTACTACTCCCTACTACTACTCACTACTACTACTGCTGCTACTAACACAACTACTACTACTACTATGCCTACTAGTATTATTACTACTACTAAAGTTACTACTATAATTGTCATCATTTTTTCGACTTTTCCATTATCTCATTCTTTATCTCATTCCTCTTAATTATTATTATTATTATTATTATTATTATTATTATTATTATTATTATTATTATTATTATTATTATTATTATTATTATTATTATTATTATTACTATAAATATTTTTTTGGTATTTAGGATTCCACTGGGATCTCATTACTAACTACTGGTTAAAAATTAGTCCAGAATGACCCTACTGGTCGTTGTCTTGATTATCAAAAGTGCCTCGGAATGCGATCATTAAATAAAAGAGATACGTTGGTGCAGGAAGGAAGTTTTTCGTGGGTCTCCCGTAATCATGCTGACCTTTTGTCCTATAGGTCAGAGAGAAAGACAAGGTCTTCACTGTTTATTGGTCCCATGGTCTCAAAGACAAAGAGAAAAAAGGAGTGTGTTGTGGAGAGCTGGAGATATTTCTCATAGTTACCATAATAATTTCGATTTGCATAACAATTCTCAGTTATTATTATTGCCATATCATTACTCTTATGGTTATTATCAAGGGTATCATCGTCATCGTCATCGTCATCATGATCACGATCATTCATAATCTTCTCCTCATTCATCATCATCATCATCATCATCACCATCACAATCATCATTATCATCACCACCACCACCACCACCATCATCATAATCATCATCATCATCATCATCATCATCATCATAATCATCATCATCATTATTATCATCATCATCATCGCCATCCCCATCATCACCACCACCACCACCACCACCACCACCACCATAATCACCATCATCATCATCATCATCATCATCACCACCATCACCATCATAATCATCATCATCATTATTATCATCATCATCATCGCCATCCCCATCATCACCACCAACACCACCACCACCATAATCACCATCACGATCACCATCACCATCATCACCCCCATAATCATCATTATCATCATCACCATCATCATCATCATCTTCATCAGTATTACTGTATATAATTGCATTTTAGACCCGTTGATTTCGTCGATGAGGTTGGTCGGCGCTGGGCCTACGCCGCGTGTTTTGTGATTCTGACGTTTGTAATACTTGAAACTGTTACGGGCAGAAGTCTCTTCTTCCAACTACCAACAACGGATGAATGGCTGGATAAATTCGGATGGGTTAAAAGTATGTCAGGCATCGATGTTTTCTAATACGTGCGTGTAGCCTACTGCAAAGGTTCAGCAGCCACTTTTGCTTGCGTAAAGTAAAATAGGGAGGTGACCTGACCGACGCATCTTTTGATCGTAGACTCGGAACCGACCTGGGCTGATGAGCCAAAGTCCTCCGTGCCCTCCTTCCCGTGGTGCAAACCGTTAGTAACTTTCCTGTTATGGGAAAGTGAACGAACGAGCACGGCAGGCAAAACCAGAGGAAGGCAAGTGCAAACCCCCCTGTCAACGTGCCAAGAAAACCGTCATGAAACGAGAAACTTATCATGACAGTCTCTAGAGTTCAAGAAACTGCGAGCACAAGGTGACATGGTGCTCGATCTCTGTCTCCAACTCCGCCACTGCTCGCACTTTTGCAGTGCCAGTCCCAAGCCTGGAGAAAGGAGGAGGGCGGCACTAATCATTCTTGATATATGCCACAGTGTCGTTTAACGACAAGAAGAGGTTCTTTGTCTCTTTGATTCTTCGTTTGGTTTCAGCATTCGTCAACTTAGTTGAAGTCTTGTTTCTCTGTCTCATCTACTATCCACTGCTGGCTTGTGTTGACCATCGTCACTCCATTGCAGCAAACATCATGGGACTGATATACCTTGTACCATGGTTAGTGGCACAATACGAATCACCTGAAATAGGTCTATTGCTTTCTTTGCACAGCCGTAATATACCACTTGTACAAAGTCGCATGCGACCTGCATGCGTACAATTTGCACTGATATTGTGGGGCGCGGAGGTGTAGTGGTGGGTTCGGTGCCTTGGAGCCGGAAGGTTTCAGGTTCGAATCCATCTCAAGCCGCTGATTATATATCGACCTTGAGCAAGTCTTTCACTCGCAATTACTCATGCACTTCGGCGCGAAACTCCTATGCAGTCCCCTCGCTGTAGTCTGGAGTGCCTCCTTAGTAGTAAGCGTGAAGGGAATCTACAACAAAATAATGCGAGAAATAAATAAAGAAAATAAAGAAATTGTACAGTATCTACATCGGTGCTAAACGTCAGAGTTGCATGTGAGAGCATCCAGGCAGGGTCAATACAATAGCATGGCATTATTATTGTTCCGACCGCTGCGGCGGCTGGACCGCCGGACAGTGGACACAAGCTTGCCGGTTGTCAGCATTTGTGTGTGTGTGTGTGTGTGTGTGCGCGTGTAGGTGTGTGTATTTGTATGTGTGTATTTGCATGTGTATATGCGTGCGTGTGTGCGTGTGCGCGCGCGTTAGCGCGAAGGACAGATAAAAAGGCGTATACCAGTCGCTTATTATAATTTTTAGCGTATACGTCTGCATTGTCTACATAGGCTACTTACGGTTTGGCTCTATAACAACAGCAAGAGCGCCATCTAAATTATTATTATATAAAAGCGCTATATAAGTAGGACGTATGCAGTGGACGGACGCGTGGACTATCCGACCGACTCGTGCCGTAGCAGAAAGCGGGGGCTGAGTGGTGGGTGTGGGATGGTTGGGGTGGTCAGTCAGACGTGGACACAGCTCTGGTCAGTGTCGGTCAACGCAACAATGACCATAACAGAAAACGACAACAAAATAATATTCTATCAAGCGATATCAGTCGTCCGATTTCTGCTTCCTTCCGTCTGTTTGTCTGCTTTGCTATCCATCCCTCTGTCCACGGTCCTGGATGTGTGTGTGGGTCTGTATCTGCCTGTTGCTCTGTGTATTAGTGTATGTGTATGCCTACAGTATGACATTGTGTCTATCTATTGGTGTATGTGTATGTGTCTATCTGGCTGTTTCAGCAAGAGAGTATACGCTTATACATGGTGCTAAGTAACGCTTACCCCGGTATACACGGTGGTAAATAGGGTCGATAAGGAGGCAGGAAGGATGGATGGACGGATGGATGGATGAAGAAGAGCGACGAGACTTCAATGCAGAAGTTGAATAGGCCTATCATCTTTACAAGTCTGGGCAGGGCCTTTTTCAGTGTGCTGTTCTTGACAAAATATGCAGTTCTAAATGAAATCGTGCAGTTGTAACAGCACTTCTGTGCACCTAGGAATAGCTTTAAAAAACCGCCGTTATATTATTGAAAAATATACGATTTTCATTGGAGGAATAATTGACATCAAACGATTTCCATAGCAGGAATAAACATGATAATCATAACTTTATACATAAAAAGTAATGACAAAAATCAGAAAAATGAAACTTTAGCATGGAGATCGGGAAGGGAAAGAAGACGTTGTGCAATTCTAAAAATATTTCTTTAGAGAAATGCTGAATCTGGGCTTACTTGTGTTCCTGCCTTTAGTCACACTTTGAACGCCCACCAGCCAGAGCTCTGCGCCGGCCGCGCCGCGCCGCCGCCGCCGACAATTTGTGGGCGCCGCCGCCGCCGATTTTTTTGGGTCGGCGCGCCGGCGTCGCCGCCGCCGAAAATTTGTCGGCGCGCCGCCGATGCCACGCTGATTTGTCTATTTATTTTTGTTGAATTTTTCAACTCTTGCATGATTTCGCTAAAAACATTGTTGCGTCAGTTCGAAGTACATTCTTTTTCTTGTGTACTTCAATTTTTCGTGGCCATTTTGCTTCAATGCTATGAAACCTATGATTTCACCTCGTCGTTTTGACTTTTGGAATAATGCGCTTAATGTTTAAACTTTTGTTCATCTTGTGATTTGATTTGACTATCGGCAGCAACATTGGTAAAAAGAACTGTATATATGTATGTATGTATGTATGTATGTATGTATGTATGTATGTATGTATGTATGTATGTATGTATGTATGTATGTATGTATGTATGTATGTATGTATGTATGTATGTATGTATGTATGTATGTATGTATGTATGTATGTATGTATGTATGTATGTATGTATGTATGTATGTATGTATGTATGTATGTATGCATGCATGCATGCATGCATGCATGCATGTATGTATGCATGCATGCGTGTATGTATGTATGTATGTATGTATGTATGTATGTATGTATGGATGTATGTATGCAGGTGTGCCTGTATGTAATTATGTATGTATGTATAAATGTATATGTGTAATGTTTGCATATATGTTTGTATGTATGGATGAATGTACAAATGTATGTATGTATATATGTATGCATGTATGTATGTATGTATGTATAATATGTATGCATGTATGAGTGTATGTATGCGTACTTGCATGCATCAATTAATCAATCTGCATGCGTACAGTTATACAATTTCAGCTGATCGAGTCAAGAAAATGGGCCTCACTTGGCAGATCAAAGAATTTAAATGTACAGAAGATATTAAAAATCCGAAAGTATTTTTTGGAGGATCATAAGGCAGGCCAAGAGTAGATTGGGTAGGTAGCACCGCCACTGCGCGAACAGTCCTTTAACTTTTTTAGTAGGTTACGTAAGCTGGAAAAAACGTTGTCAAGTTGTTTTTAATCCAGTTTTTGTATAATTTTCTAAATGAACGTCCGTTCTGAGAATAGTTGTTTCTCACGCATATTGATTAAAGACCAGATAACTGCCAAAAATTACACGCAATTTTTTAACTTATACGTTGCTTGTGTAACAACTTGTAGAACAAGTATGCGATGCTTGAACACTAATCCCACCGCGCCGCGCCGCCGACGCCGACATTTTGAGGGCGCCGCCGCCGCCGATTTCTGTTGGTCGGCGCGCCGCCGCCGCCGACCAAAAATGACCGGCGCGCCGCCGCCGACACTTTCAAGTCGGCGCATGGCTCTACCACCAGCCCACCTGTAAAAGTTTTTTTCGTTTTGCGTCGCCTACGTGAAACAATGTGTTTTGTCAATTCTTCAGGATCAAAGAATACACTGAGAAAATCTTTTTTCACGAGGTCAGATTTTTGCATTTTCGTGGCTCAAAACTTCGGTAATTCGCGAGTATCTCACTGGTTGCAAGTTATTCATCGTGCCATTAAGCCTTTCATTTATTTTAGTTCACGAACTTTCGTCAACACCTTCCGAAACAACAATAATAACAGTCAAATATCCACATTCAAAAATATTCAAGTAAATTATGCACAAATCAAAGGGCAATCTGAAACATCAAAATACGGGACTTTGGGGGAAAAAACGCAAAATCTTAGAATTCATGGACAATGGACAGGTGAGACTTTTATCAAATATTTCACATGTCCAAAGCATTTGACACAGTGGACCACAAGATCAAATTAGAAAACTTGAACACTATGATTTTGGATTGTATTTCAAGGGTCATTTCGGGCCCATCTATTGGCACAACTATCAGCAATTAATAGGTGACAATTGATAATTGATAGAGATTACCAATCATTGGTTTTTACAGCATGGCGGCACATCATTAACGTCGTCTATCATGGTAGCGCTACATCACTGTTAATTCATTTTTCATTCATTTCGGAAATTTACATAGCGCCCCTTCAATAAGCCTACTCCGAGGCGTTATTAACAGAAGACGGCTGATGAATAAAACTATGAACTTGTGGAATTACTAATAGCCAACAGCAAATGAGAAGCTAATTATAATGGCTACTACTACTACTGCTACTACTACTACTACTACTACTACTACTACTACTACTACTACTACTACTACTACTACTACTACTACTACTACTACTACTACTACTGCTACTGCTGCTGCTGCTGCTGCTGCTGCTGCTGCTACTGCTACTGCTACTGCTACTCCTACTACCACTACCACTACCACTACCACTACCACTACCACTACCACTACCACTACCACTACCACTACTACTACTACTACTACTACTACTACTACTACTACTACTACTACTACTACTACTATACTATTACTACTACTACTGGCAGTTTGCATTTATAATATAACGAGCTGGTCTTATAAGCAGCTTATTCAAGATTATTTTTTAGGACATTGAGAATTGATTGATGTATGAATGTTTACTAGAATGATTTCGAAACTTGGATCCGAATGCCGGTTTACATTTCCTTCTACGTCGTTGGGATTTCTTATTTGCTGGATCTAGTCAGGAATATAAGACGGAAGAAAGGGCATTGCTGCAAGGTAACCATACCCGTAGATAAGTTTCATCACGAGATGTCAAATTTAGTGGGATAACTAGATTCATAGTGAAAATCCTAGCAATAATTTGACCCTCTTTAGGTTCGGTGGCGGCGCCTTGCACCATGGGTCGCTTGACCTACCAATTTTACTTTTTGGACCTATATACTTTATGACCTGCCAAACATCAGGTGAAATTGGTGAATTATTTTAAATGTCCATTTTGCATTTATAAGTTTTAGGTAAATACATCATCATCTTTCTGAAATTCTGTCCCATACGACCATCAGTGCACGACTATTATTTTACGCTTGCTCTAGTGTCCCAATTTAAGTCTATTCTGTAGACCATAAAATTAAAATGCTTGGCGTTATAGTGTTCTTTGAAACAATTATTTTTTCAAGTTGTCTCTGATGATTTAACGTTAAGCGTTGTCATTTTTATCACCTTATTATGGAACATTGTAAAAAAATATGAAATAAGCGAGGGTTTTCAATGTGTAGTCGTTTCAGACAACTGCTGAGATTAAATCTCTAAATCCCAGTCAACAGGTTAAACGAGGTTACACGATTTCTCACCATCTCGAGTACGTTGCAAACTTGCTGAACAAGAAGAAGCTGGATGATGCGTAAGTCCTTTAAATCGAGGCTTTCGAGCATATTATTCCTTTTCAGTATAATAACATCGCATGTTCTCATGACTCGTTCCTGCATGGGTTAATTTCATGGGTTAATTTCTGGATTTATGTTAACCCTTACATGACGTCTCCACATTTTTCTCTGTCTCTGATACTGTCCATGGCTTTTTTCATATCCTAATTTCTGTCGGCTGGCCTTACGCCAGTCCGTAAACACCGGCGAGCGTAACAGACTCCCTCCCTAAAAGTCTCCCTTCCCCGGAGACTTTATTTCGAAACAGATTCTCCCATGGCGGATCTGTTCCAGAATAATTTCGCCCTCAGACTATATTCTGAAATAAAGTTTCGGGGGATAGAATATTTAATCCGTCGCATGTTAAAGTCTCCCCATTCAGCGTGAAATGGGCTACAGTCGTATACAATTTATAGATTAGCAGGTTAACACGTTGACCGCTACGGCTTTCTTACCTGCTACGCCACGACAAAAACTTTAAATTTTCAACATACGAAATTCATGGAAAACAATAATGTTTCACTTTGTTTTCACCTCCCTCCGACCTCACCACGGTCCCACCCCATATCCAACCGCACCAAATCTTACCCTTCCCGACCACGCTCCACCAAACCCCCATTCCACCCCACCGGCCCAGTACTGCCCCACCCCACCCAAACCCACAATCTGGATCAACTTTTTGTTTTTGCGTTCCACCCACCGTCTAACGTCTCCCCACAATTTTCCTGCCCCATTCCCGTCCCATACCCCACCAAACCCACCCATCCCCACCGCCCCCATTCCACCCCAACCCACCCGTACCACCCCACCCAACCCCACACTCTGGAGCAAATTTTAATTTTTCGTCCCACCCACCGTCCAGCGTCTCCCAACACTTGCCCTACCCCATTCCCTTCCCATACCACACCAAACCCACACATCCCCACCGCCCCTCATTCCACTCCACCCCACCCGCCCCACTCCACCCAACCCCACCATCTGGAGCAAATTTTGGTTTCTTGTGTCACCCACCGTCTAGCGTCACCCCATATTTGAGCTACTCCATTCCTGCCCCATACCCCACCAAACCCACCCATCCCCATCGCCCCATTCCACTCCGCCCACCCGCCCCGCCCCACGTAACTCCACCTTCAGGAGCAAATTTTGGTTTGTCATCCCACCCACCGTCCAGAGTCTCCCCATACTTGACCTACCCCATTCCCGCCCCATACCAAACCCCACCAAACCCAATCTCTTCCCCCCAACCTGCCCGACACGCCCCACCAAACTCCACCGCTCTTGAGTAAATTTCGGACTTTCAGCCTACTTCGCCGTCCAACCATGGCTCCACCCCGCACCCCACCCCACTTGCACTCTCCTCATCTCCTTCCACACCCCACCTCCCTCAGCCATTCCATCCCTAACCAGCCAAACCCAGCCCCATTCTTTATATGGAGTATATATCGGTTTTTACGCTCTCAGCTCGACCTAATCCCATGCAGCAGTTAGCCGTATAATCCAGTACGAGATATCTCGTGGGGCCTGCTGGGCGCCACAGGACGCAAAAATTGGTACGAGATATCTCGTACTGGGCGGTGAACGTGTTAAGCCGTTTGTTTACGTTGCGAAATAATTATTTAACAGGAAAATAGGTTAGACTATATATATATACTTTTATATAAGAAAATTTCTTCCAATAGGCCTACAGAGTTTCAGTCATGGAGACTGTTTCGGGGGGAGGATGATTTAGGCCTATATCAGGAGAGGAAATCAAAGGAAAATTTGGGAAATCTAAGGAGGATTTATATCGTGAGATGGGCGTAAATCTGATAGCCAACAACTTTGGAGTTTGGATGCATCTGTAATAAATTATTCTGTGTCAAATAATCTTACAGAAACAACTCATTGCCAACAGAGGCCCGTCTGTGTTCGGTGAAAAAGTTAATGAAGCCTTTTAAATACGACAAAATATTTGGTTAGTATGACGTGACATCTCTGCTCAACGATTGAACGACGCTATTGTATGTACATGTAGAATTGTAGATTGTAGAACTTCAGACGAGTCAGACGACTGTCTGGCATAAGTAGCCTATCGCTTGTTCTAATTTTTTCGAGAATAATATTATAGGCCTACGTATATTTAATATAAACTTAACTGCTTTGAGGTTACAACCGGGACGAAATAAACTTGTAACATATTTACTATTAACTGCTCGGCTTATCTTTTTGATACTACATAGGGCTTACAGACATCGCCGATTTCATCTCTGTTTATTCCTTCAGTTGCTTAGAGATTATAATGCTAATTTTGATAAACTTTTATGTCTTATTATTCAGCATCACTATTTTATGATCAAGTATACCATATATGCATGTATGACATGCATTTATATACATATACATTATATATGTATGCATGTATGTATGTATGTATGTATGTATGTATGTATGTATGTATGTATGTATGTATGTATGTATGTATGTATGTATGTATGTATGTATGTATGTATGTATGTATGTATGTATGTATGTATGTATGTATGTATGTATGTATGTATGTGTGTGTGTATGTGTGTGTGCATGTATGTATGTATGTATGTATGTATGTATGTATGTATGTATGTATGTATGTATGTATGTATGTATGTGTGTATGTATGTATGTATGTATGTATGTATGTATGTATGTATGTATGTATGTATGTATGTATGTATTGTATGTATGTAAACGCCTAGAACCAGAAAATGTGCATAGGTGGCCCTAACCAGCGGGACTCTGCAGTCCCTTCTGGGTTTCCTCTTGTTACCAAGAGCGTTCATGTTTACTTTGATATGATGATATATATCTTGTGGGCTTCTTGGTTCAATAAATTGATTGATTGATTGATGTACGCATGTATGTACATGTATGCATCTACGCGTGTAAGTATGTATGTACAAAATTCTACATGTATGTGTGTATGTATGTATGTATGTATGTATGTATGTATGTATGTATGTATGTATGTATGTATGTATGTATGTATGTATGTATGTATGTATGTATGTATGTATGTATGTATGTATGTATGTATGTATGTATGTATGTATGTATGTATGTATGTATGTATGTATGTATGTATGTATGTATGTATGTATGTATGTATGTATGTATGTATGTATGTATGTATGTATGTATGTAGGTGTGTATGTGTGTATGTATGCATGTCTCTATGTATGCATGTCCGCATGTGTTTTTGTGACGCCAATAATTATTATTATAGCTGATGCTTTCTTTTCCCAGGATTCCGCTACTCTACGCGCCTCATCTGCTGCATGACAGTTTGTGTTGTGGTTGTAGCGCAGGTAAGAAGATATTGACGACCTATTAAATCAACAATTCTGACTTTAAATTCACAGCATTTCAATTTCAATTTCAATTCCAATTTCTTAATTGATCTCCAACAAAACAAAGCAAATTGTAGTTGACAGCAGTAAAATAGCCTAGGCTACATAAGTAGGCCTATATAGTCTATGTGGTATACGATCTTCTGATCTTATTAGCCTATATCACGCGGAAGGAATAGCCCCGCTAAGGGCCGCTATTAATGGGACCTAAGTTGGCCTTCAGAGATTAAATTGATGATTCTTAAGCTTAGTAGTTATTAGAACTGAAGTGGCGATTTCCCTGGAATCCTGCAAAATAGATATAGGCCTAAGTATGAATTATTATAGCTATAAATTCTCGAAATGAATGACTGATGAGCGTAGGCCTACAAATAATTAACAAATAAAACACTGGTGTGCAGACATTTGAACGGTGTTCATTTGAACGGACGACACTTGAACGCTTTACCGATCAATAATTATTAGGCTGTGACTAGCGGACCGCCAGGCGGCCCTCGAATTTCAAATACTAGCGGACCGCCAGTGGCGGCCGTCCAATACGGAATACTAGCAAGCCGCCAGGCGGGCATCTAATGCTGAATACTAGCGGACCGCCACTGGCGGCCGTCCAATAACGAATACTAGCAAGCCGCCAGGATTGATGAAAATCATTCAGTTACTCATTTAATAAGCTTACTCTTTTTTGCAATTTTCTAAGTCATTAAAACAAGAAAACTTTTGTCCGACATAAAACAAACGGTAATCCTGGGAACGGCGGTCGTAAATTCCGAAACACTGTTTTCAGCGTCGAAATAATAATTGATGTCAATCGCGTCATTCAATAGTTGCTATCCAACTTCTATTTAGATAACAATTTTTCGTCAATCCAGCTCCAGTTAGGCAAGAACATTTTCATCAATCCAGCTTCAATTTCAGCAGAATGACTGCACTAACCCTAAAACTAACCCTAACCGACCCTCACGACGCCTAACCTCAGCCCTAACCGACCATCACGCTCTAAATCCCGCTTCTATTTCGTCAGCAAATATTTTTCATCGAATTTATAAATTTTAAACGGCGAGACGCGTAAAACACGGACCTGAAAACACGGACTATAATATAGGCCTACACAATATAAAAAACAGTGTTTCGGAATTTACGACCGCCGTTCCCAGGATTAAGCTTACCAAACAAACTATCGGTAACTGCCGCCATTGTAACAATATTCAAGAATCAAGACTCGTCACTCATGTGACAGGTTACAAGTGACTGGCGGTCCGCTAGTAATTTAAATTGGACGGCCGCCTGGCGGTCCGCTAGTCACTTCGTAATTATTATTGTCCACCGGTCATCTGTCGTCCGTTCAATCACTCTCTGGCCGTTCAATAGTCACAGCGGTCATCTAATCGTTCTTTTGTCGTCCATTCAAATGTCGTGGAACCAACACACTAACAAATCAACCTTCACAGCGAATCACATCTTGATCAGACTCTTCGCGATACGCTTGATGGTTACATAAATGCATGTATGCAAATACATTTAATATATTATATTGGCATGAAATTAGATAATTCTATTGTGCTACGCCCATGCATCTATTATTATTTATAAAGCGCCTATCGCATGGCATGCAATCGGAAGTGCCGTAATAGACCTACGCGTGCACAAAAGTATGCATGCATGCAGGTTTCGTTACTGCTGTATGCATGCTTGTTGCTTATAAAGACTCACTTTTTATAGATTAAGTCCATGAGTTGATATAGAATTCTGAGCGTAAGACGAGATGAGTTGCATTTTATTTTGCATCTATTTCAGAGTTCCCTGTCTTTTGTATACGAAGTGGAAGCTGTTTACCGTACTGGTTTCTGTGTTAGTGGCAACAAGGAAGACTTTCTTGATTTTCTGATTTGCGCGATATTTTCACGTGAAAAATGTAAGTAGCCTTCGCGTTGAAATAATAATAATTATTATAAGCCTGATGAAATGGTTGAAGGTTTCAATAACAGACGGACATTGACCGGCGTTAACTCCGCCATTTGTTGCACTCTGCCAGTGCCAGTCCCAAGCCTGGTTAAAGGAGGAGGGCGTCGCTAGTGCTCTTTGTTATCGCACAGTGGCGTTAAAGTCAAACTACCTATTTGACCGGCGTGAATACACCGGCTGGTAGCATTATCCAGTCTAGGCACGCAATACTCATGATTGATTTGACTATGATTGTCAAAACATAATATTAATAAAAATAATAAAATAATAATAATAATAATACGGGTGAACAGAGAGAGACCAGTTATTTATTTCAGAGGCTCTCTATCACAATTCAGCGGTTCAACGCCGTAGCATTTAGTGGTTCTTTTAGAAGACCTACGCCCGAAATGGATGAGGTTTAGCCGTTCCAGGCACATTGCTTTTAATATTTTATAAGCCCCCTGGGGGAACGAAGTACCTCAGGGCAAAAAAAAAAAAAAAATAATAATAATAGTAATAGTAATAATAATAATAATAGCCCTGCTAAGGGCCGCTATTAATGGGACCTAAGTGGGCCTTCCAGAATAAAAAATTTTAAGTCTCCGGATAATTTTTGAAATGCCGAGGGATCTGAGATACCTCGGGTAAAAAAATAATAATGACTATATCACGGGCGCCTCACATAGGCTACTATAATACTATATGGACGATAATACTTCGAGAGGTAGGCCTAGACATACATGACAGTAAGTGTTGTAAAAGACATCCGGCAATAACTATCATGAGAGATATCCGACTATTTTCTAGAGTTATTCAGAAATTTCAACAGGTAGATGTTTTGGGAATGATTATGACGAAAAGGTTTGAGCTGTTGTCAAAGAACGCTTCTATGCCAACGGCCAAATTTATGATGTTCGCGCATTATCGCCAAATAAGAAGTGTCATGTATATTCCGACATAATTATTATGTAGAATGGACAACAACAGAAAAATTAAAAGTGTGATGTTTGGAATTATGGACGGCCAGTTTATGCAATGTCTAACCACTTTAGACAATGTCAAATCCCTTCAGACAATGTCCAGCCACGTTTGCAAGCTCTCTGTTATCAACTTCATTTTTTACTTCTTAGTCATTCTCTTTATTCGAGGGCCTCCACCATATTGAAACCATATTCATTCTCTGTAGTCAGGCCCGGTCTTAGGGCAAAGCGAGCGAGGCAACCGCCTTGGGCCCCGCGCTTCCAGGGGTCCCGCGCTGCTGGCTATAATTTTTTCTTTGACGATATTGACAATGATTACGTCGTATAAACAAATGTTCTTGCAGTCAATTTGTCACGCAAATGTGACATGGTGATTTTGAAAGAAACTTCGCTAAACCTTAAGGCGAGTCACAGCTAGCCTACTTTTTAGCGTTGACTTGCATGTAAAATTCTCTCCAGAAAACACTAATTAGTGCCTAACTCATTTTGCTTCAAATTTGCAAATGGACATCCGCATACAATTTTTGCTGGAGAGGGCAAAACACAATGATAGTGGTGACAATTTTAACGACAGCTTAGAAAATGCAAAACAGGAAATTTAGAACATGGATATTTTCAGAGATATGCCTACATGTAGCCTAAATTTATCCGTTTCACTTTGTGAATAATTAACATCATTAGTGCTTTGGCGCAAAGAAATTTGTCAAAAGCCAAAGCGCAAACCTAACATGCATCACTTGAAAATCAAATATATATAGGCCACATCAATGTGGTTTGTTTTAAAATATTGCTCTTAGCTCAAAAGAAATTTGGCAAATAACGTTAGGTGTCCCATCTTAGGTGACTCTCCCCCACCAGTGCCGCATTAACAGGAAATCAACTGCGTAAATTTAAGCTTGAAGACCCGCTGCTGCCTTGGGCCCCGCAAACCCTAGGGCCGGGCCTGTCTGTAGTTGAGTTGATGACCAGAAGACGCACATGATTGACCGTCCATGAGCATTAACATATTAATGCGATATCAATTTTTCAGGGGTGGTGTACATCGCCCTTGCATTAACTAACTTCGTTATTCTCGGCTGCCTTGTCAACACGCTGATCACTTACAGGTTGGTGCAGTGATCAACGGAAAGATGGTTTTTTATATACGGCAATTATTTTAATGACACTCTACAAAGTGAAATGCACAGTGTTCGAGTCAGAACGATAGTGGTAATAGGAGTTGTACTAGTAGGCCTATATTAGTATAAGTAACATAACATAACATAGCATAACATAACATAACATAAAATGAGTTTTAAGTGGTTCAGAAGACGCCGAGAACCACTGCAAATTTAACCTGGAACATTTTAATAGCACAATTTTTCTAGCTTTCTTTTAAACGCTGCAACTGTGTCCACCGACACAGTGCTGTCATCCAAACCATTCCACAGCTCTACAACTCTAGCACTGCAAATTTTATTTTATGCCCCGATGTTCCCTTCGGCTTCTTAAACAATTTGTACCTATGACCCAGAGTTACTTTGTTTGGTCCCTAATTCAAAGAACTTCTCCAAACCTAGTGCTTCCTTTCCTGTAATGATCTTGTATGCTTCAATTAGGTCTCCTCTGCTCCTCCGTCTCTCCAGTGTTGTTAGCCCACACCTTTCCAACTTCTCTTCATAGCTCAAATCTTTGTAACACCAAATAATCTTTGCAGCTCTTCTCTGCACTTTATCCAATTTTTTCGATGTCCTACTTCAAGTATGGATTCCATGCCTAAATGCAGTATTCCAACTGTGGCCTCCTAACCAGTGATTTATACAGCCTCAGAATAATTGTATCATTGTCCCTGGTAACTATTGTCCTTCTTATCATACCTACATGTAATGTTGAATTTGCCTTTTTTTTGCTTCAGCACATTGCCTTGAAGGTTTTGCACTCTTGTGCATAATCCCTCCTAAGTCCCTTTCTTCCT
>OX243824.1:10640930-10718019 GCA_945859605.1 Lumbricus rubellus | reverse complement strand
TCTTTCTGGTCGTCGTTCGAATGTGATTTGTAACCACTCGGGCATTTTTTACATGTATTTCCGATCCAGACCTACTGAGTGTGTTTTGCTTATTATAGATTTTCATAACCATTGGTTTGTCGTTCGTCATTCGTCGAAGGCATCGTTGGCCAGGCTGTTGCGGGGGTAGACCGGGCTTCTTACAGTTAAGCGTTTGTCTATTCGTCTATCTATCTTTCTATCTATCTATCTATCTATCTATCTATCTATCTATCTATCTATCTATCTATCTATCTATCTATCTATCTGTCTGTCTGTCTGTCTGTCTGTCTGTCTGTCTGTCTGTCTGTCTGTCTGTCTGTCTGTCTGTCTGTCTGTCTGTCTGTCTGTCTGTCTGTCTGTCTGTCTGTCTGTCTGTCTGTCTGTCTGTCTGTCTGTCTATCTATCTATCTATCTATCTATCTATCTATCTATCTATCTATCTATCTATCTATCTATCTATCTATCTATCTATCTATCTATCTATCTATCTATCTATCTATCTATCTATCTATCTATCTATATGTCTGTCTGTCTGTCTGTCTGTCTGTCTGTCTGTCTGTCTGTCTGTCTGTCTGTCTGTCTGTCTGTCTGTCTGTCTGTCTATCTATCGATTGATCGATCGATCGATCGATCTGTCTACCTACCTACCTATCTAAATGATTTCTTAATTTTGTCTGTCGTTTATTTTTCATCTATCCGTAAATGTATTTGATTGTCTATTTGTCTATCAGCATGTCTGTTTTTCTGCTGTTCATTCGTCCATAAAATTGCGATCAGTCTACGTATAATTGTTATCGTCTTGAAAAAGTGGTTGAAATAATATCTCAAATAAATATTAAACTGTTATAATTTATTTATTTGAATACAGGATTTGACATAAAACTGAGATAAACTCTTTTGACCAAATTCTTTTCTTATTAATAAACTGCTTCATTTTATCATTTTCAATATTATTGAACATGTGCCAATTTTAGGCCATTGGATTTCATGGACGAGATAGGGCGACGTTGGGCCTATGCCGCATGCTTCGTGATTATAGCGAACGATATCATACCGATGTTTATCGATGAATCTCATTTTGAATTGATTCCGAATGATGATGAAGAATGGATGAATAAATACGGATGGGTTAGCGGTAAGTGTTCAGTCATTCAGTTTGGGTTTTGTTTCTTTGTTTGTTTGCATGTGCACTATGTTATAACGCCCCTGCAAGCTCTCTATCTGAGTCAATATAGGGCCTAGACTACAATTACATACATGTAAATGCTTGCGCTTCATTATGCTTTGAAGAGTTTTATAAGTAAAAGTTTCTGCTTTTGGTCAGACGCTCATCATCGCATCTCTCTTGCTTCGAAGGCTGTTCGTTCGTCAGCATGATAGTAACATAATTAATAATTAATAATCATAGTGGAAAAGTGCAAAAGCTTTGCTTTTGTCGTCTTTCAGTGTTCCATGAGTTTTTTGAAGCCATGTGCATTTGTCTTGTGTTCTATCCGCTGCTGGCTTGCGTTGATCACCGACATTATATTGCTGCAAACGTTGTGGGTATAGTCTATCTGATTCCCTGGTCAGTAATCATATTATTCATTCAATCATTATGAAATATGCATGTATGTATACCCTATAAATATATAGGCTTTATATAGCCCCTTCCAGAAAACCAATCAGGAGCGCTCTCACCCCAGCCACGGCAGAAGAAAAGGACTTGAGAGATTTATGAAACAAAGTTTGGTTGTTCAGATGTAGCCTAATTTGATAAACGCAGCTTTGGATTACATAGGCCCCTATTATAATAGACAGCCTTACAACGAAGTTTAAATATTCGTATCTTTTTATCCGCACAACTCTATCTCATGAAATGTTTGAATCATATTCTTGGTCCAATTCTCTAAATATTTGGAACATTTTAGCTTGATGTGTCATCAGGTATTAGAGGTACAATTTTATGAAAAACAATTTGGCTTAGTTTTATTTTACCCACGGTGCATATACATGTACATACGAGTCCTTCGACCTGCTGTATTACTCTGCACTGTGTCTATTTTATTCAGAGCTAAGCTTTGAATGAAATAGATTCTTGCATAGAATTTGGAGATCTATTTGAGGATATTGCTATGATTGGCTTTTGTGGTTACTATAGGATTGGCTCATATACCGCATATTTCGTCATCTGTGGCACCGGAAAGGTCAGGTGTCATTTCCTATAATCATTCATTGACGTAGGCATAAGCCTAAATCTAAGCTTACATAAAGAGTAAGCTTATTCCTCAAGCGGTCTGTCTCCGTGGAATGCGCTTTCGTCTGTTCGTCGGTTATTATTCTGTCTGGTGTAATAATACTCTCTCTCTCTCTCTCGCTCTCGCTCTCGCTCTCTCTCTCTCTCTCTCTCTCTCTCTCTCTCTCTCTCTCTCTCTCTCTCTCTCTCTCTCTCTCTCTCTCTCTCTCTCTCTGCCTTCTCTCGTCTCAAAGCCCTTTTCGCCGGGCCTCGTTGTGCACTGGGAGCGCTTCAATACAGTTCACCTTACTAGAGGCGCTTTACAACTGTTCAGCAAGCAAAACGAGTAATTCATATATCCATAATAGTCGATAATACATGAAAAAAAGACACCAAGAGGCTGGAAGCTTTTGAAATGTGGGTATGGAGAAAGATGGAGAAAATTTGTTGGACAAAGCACGTTAGAAACGAAGAAGGGTGTAAGCTTACTAACGTTGCTAGAAGAGAAAAGATCTCTGCCGGACACAATAAAGATGAGACAAACGAATTGGGTGGGACATTTGCTAAGAGATAACTCACTGCAGAAAGAAATAAGGCGTAAAAAAATTGTTGTGTTTCCGGTAACCCGACCGACCCATTTTTACGGCCGCGACCCAAATATTTTTGTAAAAAGTTTTATTTTTAAAAAAAATTCAAAAAAAATTTTTTTTAACTTTTTTTTCCAAAAAATCTTTTTTTAACATTTGTATCAATCAATCAATCAATCAATCAAATCAGTTTATTCTGAGAATGAACAAGACAAACAAAACAAAACCAAGGTATACTGCAAAGAAAAATACTAGGCTACACAGTAGGCCCGACACATAAATAAAAATTAATGTTCGCAGGACACCTTGATTGTATAAACGGTGAACACTCAGAAAGGGTCATCCAGAAAGGGACAGGTCCCGCTAACCTGGATAACCCCTGAACGTAAAATGTAAGTCAAGATGGTGAGGTTAGAGATATAAACAGAAAATGGAATTTAAAAAAAAAGAAAATACCAGAAAAGAAAACAATGTGGCATAAAATCACATGATCAAAAAAGCCTTTGGCAACAAGCCAAAAAAAAACAACAACATAAAAAAATACAAAAAAAACAAAGCAAAACCAAAAAATAAGCAACAAACATAAGTCAGTAATGGCAACCTGAATCATTAAGCACATGTAAGGTAGTAGTAATCATATCGAGGCAAATGAACCAGAGGAAAAACACAATAAGCATCTTGGTAACTATATATTTGATAATTACTGAGCAGACCTATTACTAGTCGGAAAAAACCAGCATCGTAACTATACCAAGTACGACATTATTTATCATCATTGGTTATGCTACAATATAGCCAGGAAGGTTAATTATCACAAAAACAACCCAGTTAAACCCGTCAGATCAGATGGACTCATCAGAATACCTTATGGTTATAACAGATACATCATATGATGGTAAAATAATAATAATTACAATAAGGCAAAATAAACAGGTGATAGTAATAGCTCTAACTTAGACAAACAAGGCAAATATACAAATTCTTCAATTGAGCAGGAGAAATCGTTTAAGTGAGTTTTTAAACAGACCAAAAGACAGTAAGCTAGTAATGTCACCAGGCAATCCATTCCATAGCGAAGGACCCAAATATTTAATTGAGAACTGCCTGATTCTTAAGTGAGCAAATTCACTTCTATATGAGTGCGAGTGCCTGGTGAAATGACCATGAATATCAGAGCCCTTAGTAAAATAATGTTTAAAAGACATAGGCAATAAGTGTAAATGAAAACGAAACATGAATAAACAGATCTGAAATTTATTTATCTTAGGTAAAGTTAACAAATTATTATTTTTGAACAGGGGAGCAGTGTGAGCTCTCCAATGAGAACCACAGATTATTCTTATTGCTCGTTTTTGTAATGTGATCAAATGATGAAGACGTGAGGGATAATTCGAGCACCAGGAAATATTACAATATGAGAGATATAGAAAAATGAGTGAATAGTATAGGTTGATTAGAATGGACTTTGGAAGGCAGTGCTTAATCCTAAGTAAAACCCCAATATTTTTTGCAATCTTTTTGGAAATCGCCATTATATATGTGTTCCTTCCAAGTAAGATGTTGATCAACTATAACTCCAAGGAACTTAGAGGAGGTTGTTTGGGCAATAGGGGCATTATTAATTAAGAGTCTGTTGTCACCGTACATAATTTTCTTTATAGAGTGAAATAATATAAAATTTGTTTTTTCAAGGTTCAATGAAAATCTGTTTATTTTAAACCAGTCAGCAATTACTGTTAGTTCCTCATTAGCTATTTTAAAAAGGTGATCTATGGATGAGTGGGAAAGAAAAACATAACATAACATAAGAGACGTCAACAAAATGAAATTAATAGGACTGTTTCTAGAGCTGTTTTAGGTGCAGACAGTCGGGAAATAGGCAGTTTATACTTGCTTAGAGCATGTACTTTGTTTCAGCGTGCAAAAAAGACTAGTGGGGTATACTTTTTCGGATAGTCACTGCATAAAAATATTTTACAAAATAAAAATATTTTCCGACCTACCTACCCAATTTTTTTTAGCTCTGTTACCGGAAACACAACATTTTTTAAGGTCTAATTGAAGGTAGATTGGAGGGAAAGAGGTGCAGAGGAAGACCTGGACAAAAACTGCTGGACGGGATGATGGAGGAGGGTTAGGCCTACAGAGAACTTAAAGATATGGCACAACCGCGTGAAAGGTGGAGCCATTGGACGTTTTGACCTGCCGCCTGGCAGAGAACATAAAGAAGAAGAAGAAGAATACATGTAAATATCCTAAATTTGGAAGAATCGCAATGGTCTAGGACTCTAGGTCCTATATTAGTTTTAATTAATTTAATATCAAGCAATTACTGGTGGGGCTTTTTAAAATCAACCTCTCCTTCATCTGTGACTTATGGAGGCACTCTTTTTTGATTTGTTGTGATTTGTAGGGATTTACTGGACTCGCAAATCTTCTAATGAGAATCCCGATCTACATAGCATTCTTTGTTGTCGGCGTTTCCTATGTTCTGGATTTGGTCAGAAATTGTTTACGACGAATTCAAGATCGGCGTCGGAGGGTACGTGCATGACACATCTGCTTGACCAATTATGTTTTACCAATTATCATGCTTAACCAATTATGCTTAACCAATTATGCTTAACCAATTATGTTGAACCAAATATGTTTGACCAATTATGTTTATCAATATTATCACCGACTTCTTTAACTGAACTTTGTAGGCAGCAGCTGACAAAACATTGTCGACAATCGACAACACAAAGCAACGAATGTATAAAATTGGACATCACTTTGAGTACATCGTCAACTTGTTGCACCAAAGAAGTCCGGAACAGATTGATGAAACGTAAGTCTTGTTTCAAGGACTTGTTTTTCAAATCTCTTATCAAAGTCCTATATTTAAAGTCTTGTATACATTTAAAACAGCTTAAAATATCTACGCATGTAACTGCCAAAGTGTTCTGATGTTTACAGAAAGAAGCTTCCCATTTTTGCACTTCCACCACAGACTAGGATACTTTTAAGAAAGTGTTCACGAATTCATTACTTATTAGTCATTTATTCATTGATACATTATAACTACATGTAGGCTAGCTTACGGTAATCAATAACTAGCCTAGGCCTACGTATTTTTCATCAATCAGTATTTGTTAGCTAACATAATAAAAGTAACTACTATAGTTATCACTTATCACTTACTGGGTAGCTATTTTTTAAACTTAATATTTTTAGCATTCTATTACATACTATTAGATACAAGTCTACTTCAACAAATTTATTACTCATTGCTTACCTTTTCAATATAATCTCTTCACTAACTGAAGGAATACAGATTATACAGGCTATTTATTGCTCATTGCTTATTCTCCAATTTTTCAGTTGTTTTGTGAAGTACATAATCTATAAACTGCTTATTATGAATCAACTTAGGCGGTAGAGCTATTATAGGGCCTATGATATTATTCTGTCAGTGCTTTGAGTGACCATTTATTGTCTTTAGGAAATCTGCTTTAAAAGTGACATTAAAGAAGCTGATAAAGCAAGTTAAATATGATAAAATATTAGGTTAGTAATGTTCATACTCCTTAATCTTTTATGCCGTATTTGCTTGTTTAAGCTGCGACAATTATTGCTGGTGCTTGGACTTTCACTTTAACTCGATTCCGGTCTTGGTCTTGTTCACGCATTGGTAATAATGGGCCTACGAGGCGCGAACCCGTTACCTCACGCTCTCCAAGCCAGCGTGTTATCCAGTGCGCTACCGGGTTTAGGATAGCGTTTGTAAGATTGATCCTTGAATACTTTATTTTTCAACTATTCTAAATTGTATTGTAGTAACCGCCTTTAAGTATCTTCATGAAGATCGTTGGGTAAACTCCACTTGTAATTTTATTAAGACTCATTTTGTAAAGCAAATTTTGCGATTACTCTGACCTTCAGTGGCCTATATAAATTGCATGTGTACGTGCAGCGCAAATTGCGTTTGTTTTACTCTATTAAATTACCTTGTATTTGCAGGTTTTCGCTATTCTACGCGCATCGTGTGCTGTCTCACAGTGTCTTCAACGCTTCTCATTTGGGTAAATACAATACAATTATACAATACAATACAATACAATACAATCCAATACAATACAATACAATACCATACCATACAATTCAATACAATACAATACAATACAACTCAATACAATACAATACAATTCAATACAATACAATACAATTCAATACAATACAATACAACTCAATACAATACAATGCAATACAATTCAATACAATACAATATAACTCATTACAATACAATACAATACAACTCAATACAATACAATACAATATTCAATACAATACAATATAACTCATTACAATACAATACAATACAACTCAATACAATACAATACAATATTCAATACAATACAATACAACTCAATACAATACAATGCAATACAATTCAATACAATACAATATAGCTCATTATAATACTGTCAATACAATACAATACAGCTGTAATCTGACATTGACCATTTCAGACATGCCCTGTAATACCACCCAACGCGAAGCGTTAGCTCGAGCATACGGGAAGCATTATATGTGGGATGCGATGGTTTAGTGGTGGGTTTGGTGCATTGGAGCCGGATGATTCCAGGTTCGAATCCACCTCAAGCCGCCGCGTAGGGACCTTGAACAAGTCCTTCACACGCAATTGCTCGGGCGCTTCGGCGTGAAACTCCTATGAAGTGTCCGTGCTGTAGTCGGGAGCGCCTCTGAATAGAGAGCTTGAACGGCGCTATAGAAATAGAAAAATATATTTAAAATAATTTTAAAAAATTATAATACCTACCGTACCTACCTACCTACCTACCTACCTACCTACCTACCTACCTACCTACCTACCTACCTACCTACCTACCTACCTACCTACCTACCTACCTACCTACCTACCTACCTACCTACCTATCTGTCTGTATGTCTGTCTGTCTGTTTGTCTGTACATGTCTGTCTGTCTATCTATTTATCTATCTATGTCTGTCTGCTTGCTTGCCTGCCTGCCTGCCTGTCTGCCTGTCTGCCTGCCTGTCTGCCTGCCTGTCTGTCTGTCTGTCTGTTACTATACTTTTTAGCATGTATTTTAATGCAATGAGGGAGGGTTGTGGTAAACATTGTTTTGTCGCGTGCATAATTTTCAGATGATGATATTTGCTGCGGGAGTTCTTGAGTTAGTTATAACGTGGATCATTGATGGTTGCGCAAAAGTCGACGATTCTCATCTGGAGTCTACTTTCGAGATGTATTGCGAACACATCATCGTAACTAGAAGTATGTGACCTGTACTGGAAGTACTGAACGGTGTGTGAACGGTACTAGGAGTATCAGGGCCGGCCAAAGGAACAGGCAAATCAGGCAGTAATTGCCTGGGGCAATACTATTTATGGAACTTCATATTCATAACAACTGTGTTTTAACACATATGTTTTTCAAGGGTTTGGCCATTTCTCAAGATTGAATATTATCCAGGATTGAATTTACGATACATTACTCAGTATACCTTAAATGCTGTGACTGGTTCATCATTGAGTCGCAGCGTGGGGTGAAAAATTGAGGGGTGCAGTAGGGACAGATGGATGGAGGGAGGAGAGAAGAGTTAGTAACTATTATGGTATAGAACAATAAATATTATAATGCCCACATCCGTGGTAGAGTAGGCCTATTTGCCCTTCATAAAGCAAATAATAATGTGTATAGAAAATTGAGTAAAGAATTTAAAAGAATATTTGGTTTGAAAATATGTTTCACACTGTTTATGCAACACCGCCAACACGGTGCTACATTTCAAATGAAATTCCTTTATTATAGTGGGTAAATCATGCCACACTGCTTAATATCCTAATAATATAAAATAATATATGATATGATATCATATCATATCATATGATATCATATGATATCATATGAAATCATATCATATCATATCATATCATATCAAATCATATCGTTATATCATATCATATCATATCATATCATATCATATCATATCATATCATATCATATCATATCATATCATATCATATCATATCATATCATATCATATCATATCATATCATAAAGTATAGTATAGTATAGTATAATATAGTATAGTATAGTATAGTATAGTATAGTATAGTATAGTATAGTATAGTATAGTATAGTATAGTATAGTATAGAATAGTATAGTATAGTATAGTGTAGTGTAGTATAGTATAGTATAGTATAGTATAGTATAGTATAGTATAGTATAGTATAGTATAGTATAGTATAGTATAGTATAGTATAGTATAGTATAGTATAGTATAGTATAGTATAGTATAGTATAGTATAGTATAGTATAGTATAGTATAGTATAGTATAGTATAGTATAGTATAGTATAGTATAGTATAGTATAGTATAGTATAGTATAGTATAGTATAGTATAGTATAGTATAGTATAGTATAGTATAGTATAGTATAGTATAGTATAGTATAGTATAGTATAGTATAGTATAGTATAGTATAGTATAGTATAGTATAGTATAGTATAGTATAGTATAGTATAGTATAGTATAGTATAGTATAGTATAGTATAGTATAGTATAGTATAGTTTAGTATAGTATAGTTTAGTATAGTATAGTATAATACAATACAATACGATACAATATAATATAATATAACATAATATAATATAATATAATATAATATAATATAATATAATATAATATAATGAAACTCATTTAATTTAAATAATTTGTGGTGTAATTTTTGCTACAGTTGTGGTGCACGTTGCTAATGTTTTGGCTGGTCTGGTGATAGTGGGATTTTTCATCAACACTTTGATCATTTACAAGTAAGTACTAACCCTCGGGCTACAAAGGTATCACAGTTTGTTTGCCATTGATTCTGCAGCCGAAATTTTTCTCCATGTCACTGCCCTATCGTAGACTGAACAGTGAACATCGCAAATTTAAAATCCTTTATAATGATCGTTTTATGTACACATGTGGGCAACAATTAGTCGTACAAATATTCGTTCTCACGTGTGTGCAGGTATTAAGTGTCGCGGTATCAAATGTAGAGTAGTGCCATTTCAATGTCTTTTTTTCCTTTTGCGTCTGAATTTTCGTGTCGGTTATTTTCGCGATAGACGCCGTTGGCACCAGATGCTTCGTGGAGATCACTCGTGGCACATGTACGGAGGTTCCGTGATCGACGACCCTCAAGACACTCTGGTATGCATTCGTCTGCATCTATTGACGTGCAAAGTATATATGGATCATGGGAAACTCCTAGCGGCGTAACTCCGCCACTGGTTGCACTCTGGCAGTGCTAGTCCAAAGCCTGTATAAAGGAGGAGGGCGTCGCTAGTGGTCCTTGTTGCCAGAGTGACGTTAAACTGCAAACACACACAACTTAGCGGCGCTGAAGCATTGGTGTCATAATGTCGCAAGGTTTGAATATTTTCCAATTATTTTTGTCATTTTGTTGCAGCTAAATGGACTTGAATTCGCTGGATGTCAGGCCGCGTACGCGGCATGGGGTAAGTAAGGATTTAAATCTTGGAAGTAACTGTTATGTGCCCTAACGCTACAAAAATTATAAGTAGGCCCTAAGTTCTGCTGCATAATTACTACACCTTTCAAAAGCAGACCAATTTAACGTGCTCGCGCCTTTAATGAAAAGAGGTGTGGGTCTATCAAGCCAACGAATTATTTGTAGATCCAGACTCTTTATATAGCGTCTTTTAAGTGCCTCACAAGGCGACATCTACATTCCCCTTATTGGAATACAGTTTCCCCATATGAGTTTCTTGCTCGTTCCTTTGTTAAAAGTTTGTTCCCAGGGCTGTATCCAACCACAGGTAACACTAAATCTTTTAGACCTACCACGTGTCTAAACAAGCATTAATTAGTGGACTATGATGTTTAATAGCAGTAGATATTGTAATTGCCTATGCATGACTGTGAGCACTTGTGTGGCGGGTTTGTTACACCCACAAAATCGATGTTGCGCGGCTATTTACCGGATCTGAAACGTGTCATCTAAGCTATGGGCTGAGAATGCTTTTTGTATGTAGCGGTGAATAGTTTCTTTGTTTTGGTAACAGATCTCATAAAATTTTCATCTAAGCTATGATCTGAGAATGCTTTTTGTATGTAGCGGTGAATAGTTTCTTTGTTTTGGTAACAGATCTCATAAAATTTTCATCTAAGCTATGATCTGAGAATGCTTTTTGTATGTAGCGGTGAATAGTTTCTTTGTTTTGGTAACATATCTCATAAAATTTTCATCAAAGCTATGAGCTGAAAATGCTTTTTGTATGTAGCGGTGAATAGTTTTTTTGTTTTGGTAACATATCTCATAAAATTTTCATCTAAGCTTTGGGCTGAGAATGCTTTTTGTATGTAGCGGTGAATAGTTTCTTTGTTTTGGTAACAGATCTCATAAAATTTTCATCTAAGCTATGATCTGAGAATGCTTTTTGTATGTAGCGGTGAATAGTTTTTTGTTTTGGTAACATATCTCATAAAATTTTCATCTAAGCTATGGGCTGAGAATGCTTTTTGTATGTACCGGTGAATAGTTTCTTTGTTTTGGTAACAGATCTCATAAAATTTTCATCTAAGCTATGGGCTGAGAATGCTTTTTGTATGTAGCGGTGAATAGTTTCTCTGTTTTGGTAACAGAATCGGCATACAATCTTTTAACTTGTGCGGACACTTGTTCTTAAATTTCGCGCGTGACTAAAGCACGGCACGTGACGTTTGTTTTGGCACAGCTATTTTGGCGCAGCCATTTTGGCGCCCATATAAAATTGATCTCATCAGCTTATTTTCGGTTCAGTTTACAAATACATCAGTACGAAGTGATCGAATTGTGTTTAATATTTATTTTTCAAGTTTCATTCAGTGGTGTAATAATTAACCGTAATTTGCACCCTATACGGGACCGAATGACTACAATAATTCTATACCTAACCCCAACCGACCTTCACGACGCCTAACCTGACCCTAACCGACCCTCACGACGCATGTCATATACAATATATACATACATTCTTAGCTATTTCGGGCATAACTTTTGAATGGCGTGAAATATCATTACAAATTTTTACCTCAAAATGTGCGCAAATAAACCCCCTACAATTACCTACAATATCGTAATTTTTATACTCTAGAACAAGGGCGAAAAAATTCCGGCCCCAAAACGGGCGGCGCCAAAACGGCAGCGCCAAAACGTCCTGCTTCAACTAACGTGGCCAGTGAACTAAGACATTGAAGCAGTTTCTGGAGCGTAAATGATTTGAAATGTGTAAGTCTTAAGTTCACAGCGAAATTACTGAGCAAAGTACGTTTGCATTTTTCAAATTAAGTTGTAAATCGAATGATGCAATTAACATCACTTTTCTGTCTTGTTTTGTTTTATCGTCCTTAGTTGGATCGTATTGTAGGCTGGGTTGTGTTGATGGTCACTATAAGCTTTCTACTCATGTTTCTGTCGTACGCTCTCATCATTCCGTTGAAGAACGGCGAACAAAGCTGGTTCATAAAGATGATTTGGAGACTATGGTAGGCACGATACAAAGCTTTAATCGGTATGGTTCTATGGCAATTACCCCCTGGACAATTACCCCCTGGACAATTACCCCCCCGGACAACTACCCCCAGGATAACTACCCCCGCGTCAATTACCCCCCCCCCCGGACAACTAACCCCCGTACTAATTACCCCCGGACAATTAGGCAGGCGTTTAACATGCAGGAAATGCTGAAAGTCGATAAAGAATTAGACGATAATATCAGTACATACATGTAGGCCTACTATAAAATAAATCAGATTCACATTTCCGCGGCTCAGATTCACATTTCGGTGTGACCTTGCGCGCGTTATAAATTTATTTAATAATAATAATAATAATAATAATAATAATAATAATAATAATAATAATAATAATAATAATAATTTTTTCATTCCGCTGGCCCTGGAGACACTAGGTCCCATCAATTCTAGGGGAATTGATATGTTAATCGATTTAGGTCGGCACCTGTCACGGGCGTCTGACGATCCGAGGGAGACGTCGTTCCTATTCCAAAGACTGTCAGTACTTATTCAGCGTTTTAACGCTGTGGCCTTCACGGGTTCTTTCGCTAACAGTATGCCAGATTTGGGAGAGGGAGGCTATAAATTGGCATAGTAGTGCGTTCTGTTAAAGTCATCAACCCCCCGCATTGTGCATTGACCACCTACAAGCACGAATATTTTTGTATTAATTATTTATGCTTTTACCAAGCGAACTAAACGTGTGCACATCTTGAAATGTATTCGAGAAAAAAGAAATTTGATCATATTTTGGTAACGTTTATTATGCCAATTTGGGCTATTTACTGGGCTGCGAAGTGACAATTCAAATGTTTTGTGCTGATTTTGGAGACTTCCGGTTAGTAATTTCCGGTATTTTCGACGTTGAAGGTCTGCTAAAAAAAATAATATTTCTTTTAATTGATTATTTTTACGGAAATTTGGGTGGTTTCGGTAAGTTGGCAAGACATTATCATACTATACCTAACTTAGCACATTCAATAAATGGAGTGCCAAGCGGTAATTCTTCGGATTGGACCTGCTGCATTTTCTGTCAGAAAGTGACACGGGAAAATGCGTGTTGTTGCCCAGGTTTGTCATCGAGAAATGATTTTGACTTAGGCTACAGAACTTTCCCGCATATCAGGAGCTGAGATCATTTCCCGGCGGCATTGATGTCAGTTCGTGGAATGAAGGCGATGATAGCGAGAACACATATAACAGACACAATGCATGCTGGCATCGCACATAGCCTACAGGCAACGGCTGCACTCGACTAGGCTACAAGTGGACGGATGCGAAAGCGATCGCATTAGTAGGCTAGAATCAAAATCATAATTTATAAGCTGTACCTAATTCAGAACAAAGCGATATTTTTGCAATGTGTTAAGAAGGTTCTATAGGGTCAATCCGAAAACCTGCAGTGAGACTACTATTAGCAAAATGTCATATTTTCACTTAAATCTGGGACTAACTTCTTCACGAATTAAGACCTTGTTACTTATTTACGTAACCGCTTTTGAGCTGTATCCATGGTTTTTGGTTGTGTGATATTATAGACTAACCGCTCCAAGATGGATGATAGCTCATATCGCGATCATCGCTCCACCGTTTCGTTTCAACATTCGGAAATCTTCCACGAAAATTTGCCCCCAGTCATCCCGGATTATCCCCCTACTTTTCCCGGGTTTTGTTTCTTCACGTCGAACCAGGCCACTGACTTAAAACCTCCTGATCAACTCACCAAATCCGCCAATCCAGACTTCTTTCAGATTTCTAAGGGATTATATAAAGCAGTGAAGACCAGGTGTCATTTAGAAGATTGGAGAACTCTTCCCCAGTCTATTCAACAGAACCTTGACAGACTTGGATCTTTACACCCCCCCAGAACGAAATGAATCTCTCAAGCAAGACATTGAACAGATATTGACACAAATCGGAATGGCTATAAGAAACAGAATTCAACAGTACTTTGAAGGGAGACTACTCATCAAGGGACAAAGTTTGTCCTACAATTACCAGCCAAAATTTCATAATTTAATAATGAAATCTACTAACGAGATCAACCACCGAATTGACTTCACTTCCTACAATTTCCAGGAGGGAGTTCGACTCCCTGACCCTTTAATTTCCACCACGGATTATCGATAATTTTTCGCCCGTCAACTTACATTATGGCCAAATCACAAAAAGCCCTGCCTTGGCTGAAATAAAGAAAAAGAACACTCCATCCTCCCTCTTGCATCCTACTTGAATCATCTCACCAATATAAACCACAGATTAATAAAGAACCAACCAAGGGAACATCCAGAAAACCTGCTCTCAGACCGCTCCTCAATCCAAGGTAGCTTACTCCACCATCTCAGATTTGCACAGGTATCAAGGAAATTTTAACAAGGGCACATAATTCTTAAACAGCAAGGTCGTTCTTGGGAAGTCTACATACACACCTCTACAGGCCATCTATTCCTAGGTGACTGCTTGGCTTAATTGAAATACCTACCACAAGGCTGGCAACTTATGGTTCATTCTGGTTCAGGCAAGCTTGACCATGTTCCTGATATTATCAACAAGTTACCCTTCCATCAAATGCACAGCATTTTCATTGCCATTGGCATCAACAATAATACACATCCACCTCATTCTGGCAAATATGATGTTTTACAACGCATCAGCTCTGATCTTCACAAGAAAGAAAGAAGAGGCATCTTTTTGGCAATATTTCCATTGACAAATCCACATTAGATTGGGATGGGGGACAAAAGCCCTCCAAATCAACAGGTGGTCTTCAAGCATACCTGGAATGACTAACCAATTAATCCCTCCACTTGAATTGATTGACACAATCAGCAAACCATTTTCTGACATCCAAAGGACTACAATACAGCAAATAAGATCCTCCATTCCATTCTGGCAGAAGTCCCACCCTGAACCTCGTCAGAATCCACTTCATCTATGCTTACATCAACACAATTTTATCTGCTTCTCTATATTTGTATGCTTGTGTGAGTTAGGTGAGAAAGGCCTTTTCTCCTTTTGGGTGCGAGTCAATTTTGGGTAGTTCATTCATCTACAACTTGTGGCCATTAGTTTAATTTTTTTTAAATTTTTACATTAGTTTGCAGGGGTTTTGATCTGCTAAGTCGTTGCCACCAAATCTGTCCATGCTTTGTGCCAACTGAACTTTAGCTCTTCTCTGTTTCTTCACATCTGCAGCCTTGTTTTACTTTGTTCTGTATCCAGGAAACTTTTTGCCTAGTCATGTGCTGCTGCCATCTTTTAAGCTCTCTCAATTTCATCTTTCTTCCCATATTACTTTCTCTCTGTCTTGTAAAAGTTATATTTATGCCCTACTGCCTGGATTTTCTCTTGTAATGCTTTACATTATTGCTGGAGGCCTATATTACCATATAATCTCTCTCCAGATCCTCCTATTCTTTTCTGTGTCCTGCTGTTGCTGTGCTAAGTCAAAAATCAAAGCTGCTCTTACTTTGCTGCTTGTCTTTGCAATGACAGAAAAATTCAAAATTAGAATTTCTTGATATCGAGAATTTTGAGTGTATGCTTTTGGTGATTATGCTTAAATCAGTTACTGCAAGGCTGATGATCAATGAACTTTAATACTGAGCATGGTGGCTGCTTGGTAGATGCCACAATATCTGTATTGTATTGTTTTATTATAATGTATGGTGAGACTAGGGATTGCACAAGTCTTGATACTGCTCGAAAACAAAATAATGGTTTTTTGGTGTTTGCTACTATGCTTGGTGAATAAAGATTTCTGCAATTATTAGAGTTTGCAAAGTTCTGTCATATATATTGGTGTTGTGTGTATAACTGCTCTAAGTTGAAAAACAAGTCTGTTATTAAATGCATGTTTGTCCGTAATGCTCCAAGTGCTGTTTTCGCTTGTTATTTGCACTTTTGTCAGATCATTCTGTTTGTTTTTTTCTTGTTTCTTTCCGGTTTTGTTTGTACTGGTTGCTATGATTAGTGAATAGAGATTTCTATAAATATTACAGTTCAGAACTGTCTTCTATCGCTATATAATAATTATGGTTCTGTTTAAGTTGCTGTTTATCGCTGTTCACACGTGGGATGGTTTATGACTGTCATATATCACTTTACATGTAGCACAACTTTCCATATATAATGTAATAAGGCGAAAGCTGGGTGCGACTTTACCAGAGGTTTCACAAAGTTACAGTAAACTTATACACTGTAGCTGCAAGAAGCATTGCGTTGGAAGATCCAAAAAGGTTGCTTTGGTGTGTTAAATCACTTCTGGTCTGCACAGATCTGTGTCATTGTGGTGGTGTAGACAAGTGTGTCCAACTGTCCATAGGTAATTTCTGAAATAATGTGACCCATAATATTGATGAAATAATGCATATAGTAGCAGGAGTGTCATCATCCAACACATTGAACTCCATGGGGATCCATTTAACCCAATTGATACTTTTATAACCCTTGGCTGATACTTATATGCCTCATTCATCACTGTTTACTGCTTCTCTATCAAACTAGACTTTAACTTTTCTCTATTTCTTGCTTGTTTCTTTATAACTGCATCATTTGCTTGGTCTGTATCCAGGGACTTGTTTCATAGTTGTTTGTTTCCTACATGCATGGCGAAGATTGGTAGTTTATAATGATGTACGAAACCGGAGTGAGAATTGGGCTCTGTACAACATTTACTACGTTTTATATTATGAGCCAATGGTAGCACCACCCTCGATTCTTGAATATTTAGAAAGAGCACAACAAACTGGTTGCATGCAAAAAGTTTCAAACCTCTAGCCCATTTTCCCCCCAATATATAGCAGTCCAAACTTGGTAGATCATGCCGATTCGCGCAATCCGGTGTCTTGCTTAACTTAAAAAATTAATATCTTGGTCAAATTTTGAGATATTCTGCTAAAGTTTTCATTGTTATTACTTAATTAGCATGTAGTTTATGCATAAAATTTTTCATAAAAATCCAAGGGCTGGGGTGTGCACCCCCGGTTGATTTGACATGAAAATTTCTTAAAATTGGAAAAAAATGGGAATTTTTTTTCACTTCCGGAAATGTGCACACGTCCTATCATGTTCAGCTTGAAAAGCTGATTCCGAATATATAAAATTTTTGCTTGTAGGTGGAAAATGCACAATGTTACAGTAACAAAACGGACTATAGTAACCTTTTGTAACATGACGAATAATAATAATAATAATAATAATAATAATAATAATAATAATAATAATAATAATAATAATAATAATAATAATAATAATAATAATAATAATAATAATAATAATAATAGCAATAGTAGCAACAACAACGATGATAATAATAATAATAATAATAATAATAATAATAATAATAATAATAATAATAATAATAATAATAATAATAATAATAATAATAATAATAATAATAGGCTAATAATAATAATTAGGTGACGCAGTATATTCATCGGCTAGTGTCAGTTCTGTTTGGACAATTTTCGAGCAGTGACAAGGCATCCTTGCTGTGTGTTTAGGCCGACTGTCATATTGGGCGCACTCATCGCTATGGTTCAGAAGCTGATCTGTCGATACTGTTTCTTGCAAGACAAAGGATCAGTTATGGCGCTCGATAACAGGTATGTCTATAAAATGCATATTATACGTATATATATATGTGAATATATTTTTATTGTTTGTATATATAAGCATTTAAATAATTATAGTATACATAATTATATGCGTGCACAATTGCACAAGTAGGCCTACATATGCCTACAGTGCATACTTACGTGAATGCGTATGCATAAAGGCATTCACACTAACGTAAGCAAGTGCATTGTGCATTCATGCATTTATGCTTAAATAAGTAAATCAATACCTGCATGCATAACATTGCATACAAACAACCATACATTGCATACAGATACATATACATGTTTAGTTATACATCAAATCAAATCATTTATTTGGCAACCAAAAACACAAGAACAAATCAAATAAAGCATCATAACCACAAGGTTAACAAATATAGTAAAACATTGCTTAAATAACGATGCCAATGGTTTCTATTTGGTTGCACAGGGGACTCGGAAGGGGTCTTACAACCCCGCTAGGTGAGTCCCCTGGGCGACTATACCAAGAAGGTGATGGCCAATAGGTTGCCGTACCGTGGTCCTAACATAAAGTATAAGTGAAAAAAAACTAATTTAAGAAAGCAAACAGCAAACACCTTAACTAACTTAACTAATAGCACAGATACACATTCGATGATCATAGGGCCTCTAGTAGTTCTAGACGAAGTTAAAGGCACAGAAGTCACTGGATGGTCGGGATGCTGCATGGGTAGTAAGGATTTAAATATAATTTATTCAAAGTTAGAGAAGTTATTAAAAGGTTTGTCAATTTGATCACTCTGTAATGAGAAACAAATAATAGTCACAATGCACCAGAAAAAATCATTATTTAATGTCGAGAATCAGGGCACGCAGTTTAGACTTAAAAAGACGAAGACTAGGCAGCAATCTGATGGAGAGGGGAATCTTATTCCATGTTAGAGCCCCACTGTATTTAATAGAGAAGCGTCGGATATTGGTGCGGGCGTGAGGCAAATGATAAGAGTCAGCGTGTCTAGTATGATATGAGTGCACCTTAGTAGTATGGAGGAAGAAATTCTTAAACACAGAAGGTAATAGGTCATGAAAATATCTAAACATAAATTCGCCTAACTGCACCTGCCTAATTTGATAAACATTTAGAAGGCTATATTCCCGGAATTTAGATTCAGTCGTGGTCCCATAGGGCAGATTTCCTATATATCTAATAGCTCGCTTTTGGAGCTTCATTAGATTCAGAAGACTAGATATATAGGTGGAGGCCCATATTATGTTACAGTATGTGAGGTATGGGTAAATGAGAGAATAATACAAGGTGAGACGAATTTGAGGAGGTACTAACTGGGAGGTACGGGATAATATGCACTCATAATACGAAACTGTTGGTACAAAATTGTGTTTTCTTGCTTATTGACAAAAGACTCCAATGCCAAAAGAATTAATATTTTTCTCCAGGAGAGCGTACAACGCTGTCAGCTATTATTTTCTCGTATTGAACGTCATAGTCGGCTTCTTTTCCTGCCTGAAGAGAATCTTGGTTCCACTCGTCCTTGGAGTGACCTTTCTCTCCCGTCTCGATCGTCCGCTAATCATGTCAGGATTTGAATCGGAAGACCCAGGTGAATACTTACGCTTATGCTTATGAGCTATGAAAACCTAGCACTCATTCGCGTATCAGTAACTGCTTTTACATAATTATGGAGTATCACGTGTGGGGTCGTCAATCTGGAATGGCCTCCCCCCAAACCTCCATCTCCTCCACCTGACCAGTCAATCTTTATTTCTCAAGTCCCTTAAATCTTTTTTCTTTAGTCGTGGCTGGGCTGGGAACGCCTCTGAGTAGTTTCTTGAAGAGGCGCTATATAAATTCGAATAATGAATGAATGAATGAATGAATGAATGAATGAATGAATGACACGTGTCTCACATTCGACCCAGCCAACTTCTTGCTCTTGGAAAGTTGTGTACCGCGAAAACTCTACGTTAATCTCTTCAACAGTTTATTTATCTAGTGCATGGAGTAGGCTAAACAGCAATTTTGGTATTAACCTTATCTTGCAAGTAACCCTATGCACTCAAACCAAACAATATAGAAAACATTCAATTAACATTTAATAACTTTAATTAATTAATTTTGGGGCGGACAATTCTACCCCGGACAATTTGGAGCGGTCAGTTCGGAGCGGACAATTCGGAGCGGACAATTTGGAACAGGACAATTCGGAGAAGCCAAAATTAGTGATTGCGCTCAGGGCCGGGTTAACAAATGGGAAGATCCTGTTCAGTAAAACTGTAGAGACTCAACTTTGCAGAAGCACGACTAAGGGATACGAAAACATGTCGTATGCAACAAATTAATTATTAATTAGTTCGTTCTTTTTTCTCAATATCAATATGTCTTATAATATTTCTATTCAGTTTAAAAGGTTTAGGCCCTAATGATAATAATGTGGCTCGTGGTCAGATTTTTTAAACCAGGGCTTGGCAAGGTAGGCCTACTTGTACAAGCAAACAGCGCAGAAGCCCATGTGCTTACCAGTAGGGCCTACATTTTTCAATCTTAATACAGAAGAAAGGATGCATAGAGACGCAAAATATGGGGTGATGCAAATCTTATTTACACCACTGTGCATCAGTGGCGTAGCCAGGAATTGCTGATGGGGGTTTGGGGGGGGGTTTATGGCCTGCCCGGATGCCATTCTTGACACCAAATGAACAGTGTTATACAGTGAATAATAAAAGAATAAAGTAGCAAAGGGAATAAAGTAAGAAAAACAATTGTTACCACAGACAATTGCTTTGTTTTTCTTATTTAAGTGGATAAATAACCTTCAAAAAACCTTTTCCCTAAGCCAATGAGGGGTTTAAGCCCCGAGACCCTCCTGGCAACGCCACTGCTGTAGGCCTACATCATTGATCCTCCCATTAATTAACTCGTTTCAACGTAGTTCACGGCAGTAATTTCATTTTTGTTTACAATCAAAGCTGTTTCATATTTTCAATAGGTAGAGATGTCACTAGGTTACTAAAGTCCAGCATCAACAAATGTACTCTACAGATGGAAAAAGGACATAATTATTTATTTAATGACAGGATATGTTTCGTTCGTGTCGATGCTGTTGGTCGACCTGTACCACAACCATCCGATCGTGAAAACTTTTGTTGAGCTGTTGCTGAAAGTCAGAGGAACACGTGAAAAACAGGAGCAGCAAGTCCAAGATCGACAAAATGCGGAGCAGCAAAAACAACCTCTTACAGGTTAATCAATTATTCTGAAGAATGTAACTTTAAGTATCTGATGTCTTGTGCATTGTGACCATTTGCGGAGACCTAAGGGGGGTCAGGGGGACGGTCCCCCCAAAAGGTGTCGGGGTTAAAAAAAATTGGCGGTGAAAATAGAAATTTTCTTGACTTTTTTGGTCAGATAACTAAAAAAAACGGTCATCAACTTTTTTGACGGTGAAAAAAGAAATTTTTCTAAACTTTTCCGGCCAGATGACTAAAAAATAAAAAAAAGGTCATCAACTTTTTGGCGGTGAAAGTGGAAAATTTTTGCTTAGAAAAAGGTTGTCAGAAGTTTTCGTCCGTCAAAAAATCTCGCGTCTTTCCTTCGGCCACTCGTTCGTCCCCCCCCCCCCCCTAAAAAAAAATCTCCGCTCATGATTGTGACAACTGAGTCTACAGATACAATCGATAGGAGCGTGTGAAAACCCTCATCTCGTGGTGTCAACACGACAATTATTATTGGCCTCTTATTGTAAACGATGATGACAACGTTGCAGATTATAGCGGAAAATATGGCTAAGGTAAAGCTGTGCGTGCGAGTTAGAACTGTAATGAACTTTAATGAAGAGTTAGACAATGATGCTATTTTGGTAATTGATTTTTTTCCATTTCGTTGACATTATAATCATTGAACATCATATTATTGGCTAGTGCGGAGAGCAATGTGAAAACTCAGCCGTAGGCCTATAGAGGGACAAACCAAGTCGCCAAGTTAGTGTGGCAGAGCGAAGGAGCAATTACAACAACGACTACTACAGCAAAGATGTTTGCGAGGCACTCTAAAGGCGCTATATTAAGTGCAACGTCACACGTTATATGGCGGCCTTTGTGCCTCACAAAGGTATCCTTGCTGTGGTGTATTAGCCTACCCTTCATTAGTAAAAAGTAAAGTCCTATCCCGTTCCATGAGAAACATAGGGAGGCGCTCATCTCCTTTTCCACGACCCTGAGCCAGCAATGGACGAATCCCAAGGTCCTGGACACGCGGCCAGAGTATCGCAGGACTTGCTGTTTGCTTCCGAGCTTACGCCGGTACCAAATTATACTGCTTGGTTACAGAGGCACAACTTTCCCATGGTCGTTACCCGGAGTCGAACCCGCAACCTCCCGCTCTGTGAGCGGACGCGATACCGGTCCGCCACCAGCTGCATTAGATGAAGACAATAATTAAATGTCACTGCACTGCGACGACATCTGCTTTGATACACACTTAAATCTGAACCGAGTGAAATATCAATGGTATACATAATACTATAATATAGAATTATATAAGATATAGGGTACGCAATGATTTCTAACATTTCTTTGTTAAATAAGAGAGGATGCAGCACTGGAGGTTGAGAAGCGTCGAAGATATATACGCAAAACAATTTGGTTTCTTTTTTGAACCACGGTGTATTATTATATTAGGCAATGATGTCTTTCATAGGTATGAGTGGAGAGAACGCAGCACTGGAGGTTGCGAAGCGTCTAAGATCGAAGATGATTAGAAATCGTTGGTTGAAGACAGTCACCCTTGTCAACAATCCATCCTTGGCCGTCAAAGTCCTCGAAAAGCGACTGATAGATGAACGCAGAAAGGCAGAACTAATCGAAACGTTGACAGTAAGATTCTTTTCAGTATTCGTAAAACTGAATTTCCATATTTTCTCCATTTAATGTTCAGAAGTCTAAAATAAATCGACCACCAAACATCCATGGCGAAAGCTGGGGACCTGCTCAACGTCCATTAAAGTGGGAAGTTGGTTTGCTTTCAGAAACATATTTGGATTATTTTTGATAACTTAGAAAAAGTATAGCTCTGCTTTAAAATGTCCAGCAGCTATCACTAGATTCTCTGTAGAACAATCTTTTGGCATAATCGAACGAAAATTGATTTATCCGCAAACATGTCCCCGGTCCCTTCCTACTGAGCCAGAAGACATATTTAGGCATACATGTACATGTAGTTTGACGTCATACCCAGGACTAAACTACATCCGGTTATGGGCTAGCCTAAAACAACCCCCCTGCTTCAGGGTCATGGAGTGAAGACGGATGACTGAGGTAGTCAACGCCGGGATTATCAGTCTGCCCAGATCTGATCTACTCAGTTGTGGGGCGCGGTGGTGTAGTGGTGGCGTTGTTGCCTTGGAGCCGGAAGGTCCGAGGTTCGAATCCACCTCGCTGCGTAAGGACCTTGGGCAAGTCCTTCACTCACAATTACTCAGCGCTTCGACGTGAAACTCCGATGCAGTGTCCGCTCTGCATCGGGAGCGCCTCTGAGTAGAGAGAGCTTGAAGGTGCGCTATAACAAGTGCACATACAAACAAACATACTCGCGTTGGAGTGGCGACTCAACCGAGGAAAATTAGCCTACGAAAATGATGAGCAACAATTCTAAATATTATTGTTGCCGCATCATGCAACGCCCCAGGAGGGCATGCTTCAAGATTGATTGTACATGTACCAGGTTGTACCTCTCTATTGCCAGGCCACCGATATTGCAATGTTAAAAACATCACTCAATGTTTGTTCCAGAGGAAATTTCACCAACATATCTTGGACTATGACGGAAATCTTATAGAAACAGACAGCCAATCACTGGAAGCACAGGAAATGGTAAGTCTATGAGTATAACCTTAATTCTGGGGCGGACTATCTGCACCTCGCTGGACTTAACACTGTGTAGAAAATAAAAGCCTATTAATATGGCTTATCTTCCTTGTTATTAGTTGTAGCCCAGGTAGCGGTAGCTTTTCTACAACTCTATGCTGTCTCAACGGAAAATAATATTTGACAGTGATTTAAATCGAAACGAAGAGCGACCCAAGTCGGCGTAACTGCAGTATCGGGGACCGTAAGCGCCAGTTAGGATCAGGTTATGGCGTAATTGCAGTATCGGGGACCGAAGCATAAGCAATATTTAATGACACTAATCCTAAAACTAATCCTAACCGACCCTCACAACGCTTTAACATGAGCCTAATCGACCCTCACGACGCCTGACTTGACCTTAACCGACACACACCGTCTACCGACACTAAAATTACGGCTTCAAAGGTACTGCATATAAGCCTAATGCTTCGGTCTCCGATACTGCAATTACGCCCCGAAGCCTTTTCAGGTTTATAATTGTATTGTAATCTACGCCGTGATTTTTTAAAAATAGGCGAAACTGTTTTTTAAGATTATATCTCGAATGCCTGAGAACATATCTCGCAAAAAGTTTCAACATATTTAGAGAATTGGACCGGGAAACAGTTGAACGGATAAAAAGATATGAATCCTTCAACTTCATCCGTTCAACTTTATCTCATGAAATTTTGGAATCATATTCTTGGTCCAATTCTTTAAATATTTCATATTTGGAAAATATTTTAGCGTGATGTGTCATCAGGCATTCGAGATAGGCCTATATGAAAAACAGTTTGGCTTAGTTTTTTTAATCACTGTGTATAATTTATAACCATTTACAATGTATGTCTTGAAAATAAATTTCTGTGTGCTTGCAGATCAAAGTGAAAGACGATTCGGTAGCAATTAAGCTGCAACCTTTGAACGACAACACGGCAACGACAACCGTCTATAAGCTCTAGTGCGTTAGCTGAATCCCGAATTTAATGTTTTCAAACTATTCTCTTTCGAAAAAAGACTGCCTCGCCAGGCATTCTTTACTATAACTATTTTTCCTTCGTATACGTTGTCCCACTGTGATGTTATGTGTTTTATTTCACGGCTTATAGTATGGTCCATGCTTTATCGTGATTGGTTGCTCTTTATTATATGTTGCCAATGCTACAGTGCATTCTATTGCGTATATCTCGTTTATGCGTCAGTTTTTGTATAATGACGTCAACCGTTTTATTATTACGTCAGATTCTCTATTGGTCAGATTTACTGTGTTCATTATAAAACGTCAGTCTTGTTATTCAATTGCTACGTCATTCTAGTATTTGATTAGGCTATTTTCAGTCTGGTGTTTGACTGTTATTTAATTCTATAGTGTTAGATCAGGCTATTTTCAGAATTTATTTTTTAATTGTTGCGTCATTCTATTGTTTGATTATGCTATTACCTCATTCTAGTTTTCCGCTTAGGACTATTATGTCGGTGTGGTTTTTGCTTATTATGTCGTTTTGGTATTGTTTATTGCGTCTTTATGGTATTGTTTGGGTCCTCGATAGTGTAAATTCTAGCTTGTTAGCCTAATTGACTGTCAGATACAAATCCAGGTAACACTATAGTATCGGGGACCAAATTATGACAGCAGCCCTATACCTAACCCTAACCTACCCTCGCAACACCTAATCTGACCAGGCCGTTTACAAAATTCGAATATGTGATGTAAACGAGTTGTGTCGTCGAATTGTCGAGGCATATTGGCATAGGCGTACGGGAGATTTCAGCAGTGGGGGAGGGGGCAAAGATTGAACTTCTGCCCGAAAAATATATCCGGCAAAAAAGTTGACGACCTTTTTTTAGTCGTCCGGGGCTGTGATTGCCCGAAAAACCAGACCTGCCCGAAATTTGGGGGGCCTTGCCCCCTCTGGACCCCCGCCTCGTGCGCATATATGCTCATCCCGTCACTGCTTTTCAGTTCCCGTGACCCTCACAGTCGTTAGCTGTTAGTTGCAGCACGTTACCGTATATACCCCAACGCGTCGTGCCAATCAGTAACATACAGCGCAAATTCTCTATATCAGAGATGCCATGTAAAACGTTTCTCGACCTCGTCCCAGTTTCTGACACGATCGGATCTTAAGTTAACGACTTGCTGGATTAAAGTTTATGGTCTTGGAAAATGGGCAGACGCCATTATCCACCGTCTTCCTCCCCTCCCATGCACGATACTGAACCGATGAAAATGTGCAGCGCGTTAAGTGAATTGATAAACGATGAACATGCAATTTAGACGCACATAGCAGACAGTCCTGTTTCACGTCAATGTTTTAGAAACAATTTAACGTGTATTATCTGACGGTTCCAACTCTAAAATACACGTGCGTTGTTTTACTTTAAAATGTGCATCATTGTAGCCTAAAATAGGCCTAAATGGAAGCGTGGACCTGATGTCTCGAAATGGGTATGCCTAATTATATCGTAGGCCCTACGATATAATTATTGTAATGAAGTCTGCCATTGTAACTAGAAACAAGTATCCTTTGTCCCTGCTCAGACATTTTATCTATGCATAATGCATATGTATTATAGATGTTGTTATAGAATAAAAACTTCATATCTCATACATGTACTTGAAATACTCATAGACATTGTTTCACGAGAATATATGTAGGCCTATATATATCTATATATAGGCTATGTATATTATTTGTTAAATAATAATTAACATTTATGTTTTCTAAAGAGTTGTCTTCGTCTTATCGGATGAATTTTGACATTACCTATAACTATAAATGGGGACAGTAAGTAAAAATAGGCTTTATGTCACCAAAACTCAAGATCCGGATTTAGTCCTCCACTGTCGTAAATACATGTAGACCAGGGGTGTCAAAGAGCTGGCTCGCCAACGATTTTTTTCTGGCCCGCGGAGCCTTCCCAGAAGATTACAAAATTAGCGGATAAAAGTTCAAATTGTTATATTTTACAGTCAGCGCTAAATATCTTGCAAATCTTCATGGTTTATTGTACGTAAATCTATATAGTAGGCCTATCTTGTTAGAGTACGACTCCATTTTAAATGGATTGATAGAAACAAAAGACACATTGCTACAGGAGCTTCAACACCCTGGCCCGCCACTTGCTAGAAGATGTTCAAACTGGCCCGCCACTAAAAAAGGTTTGACACCCCTGATGTAGACGGAAAGGTCACGGTGTGACAGTCATTCTATAGAGTCTAAGAAATTGACAGTCGTAATTCTATCGCTGTCGAGTGTTGGCTAATATTGGGGGATGTAAATTTTTATGACACCACAATGGCGAACTTTGAAAGTTTACTTGTGTTTATTAATAAAAGACCTGTTAATTGTATGTAGGCCTATGTATATTCGTCTAATTCCCAAAAAAACAACAGGCAGAACGCTGTAGGTTTACACTAGCACAATTGAAAATAATTTCTAAGACATTGCACTGAACCTTCACATTACGAAACCACATCTTAATCAAAACCTGCATTCCGTCAATTTCCTGTCAACCGAACTTCACGAATTTAAATATTTTGCACCGAAACCGCAGAGTAAGTTACATGCAGAACACAACCAGGGCCTTGGATGGCGATGAAGGGAAACATGCGGTCGTCTGTTTGGTCCGAATTTAGCTATCTTATCTTTAGAATTAGGCAATCATTTGTGGAATTCAAGCAACTGGTTTCAGGGACGTTTGCAACTTGCAGAGAAACCCTACTGCACCGAATCTAGCTGTTTAACTTCATCTGTGAATGTGATTATATATAATTATCGCATGGGCAGGACAGAACCACAACCAGACAGACAGGCATAGAGACAGACAGACAGATAGACAGATATACAACCTGGAATACAGACAGACAGAGAGATAAGAGACCATGGCATAGGCAGTTACAAAGAGGGCGTGCTTGCAGCTGAGGTAAAACAACTTAGATTTATTGAGACTCTGTCAATTTTAGCCCGTTGCTCCACGCTTAGTAGGGTGATTAAAATTAATGCTGAACGCCGTTTGCAAGGGTCTGTAGCCTACAACCGAACTGTGTACACGGGAGAGTGTCGAGTTAGGCCTAATCATGGCGCTGATATGCAGCTCGTAGATTACAATGCAGTCCAAACAGTCCGCATAGCCCTGCACAAAGTTAGGTGCGAAATTTCACCAGGGCTTTGCAGGTTTTGTGTTTTTCTATTGGTTGAACGGAATAAACCTTATAAAATAAGCAGAAAACTTGCAAGGAAGCTTTTAGACAGATAAAGTTTTCAGATAAGTCTATAAAATGAATAGGGTCTACATCAGATGAATAGCTGAAACATTTAAAGAAAGTCTCGCAGTGATCGCAATGGATGGTCAATCGGAGGAGCACGAAAATGGCGGCGATGAAGCGCCCGGATATGATTACTGTTCTGACGTCATACCGACAACTGAAGAACTGTTTGCACGTAAGACATCGTTGGCTTACGTAATCGTAATCGTAATCTCCTGATTTCTGAAGCACTACTTAAAAGTAGACACCGGGCATTAGCTTGCTCACGAGCGCTACGTCACTTCAGAGAGGTTTCCATGGATCGTAATCGTAATCTCCTCTTTTCTAAAGCGCCTCTAGAAAGCCAAGCGAGAGGCACCGGCTTATTCACGAGCGCTGCGTTGAGTTACCAAAGAGTGAAGGATGCATATGATCCAGTTAAATGGGTTTCCATTAGGAAGAGAAGGTTGGATGGCAATTGGCCTAAGAGTTAAACCGTTTCACAGCAGCAGTTCTTCCAGAGACTTAGAATATTATTAGGCCTACATGATACACGAAGGAAACTTCGGGAATTATGCTATAAATGGGTTCGCTTTCTTTCTATTGCGCATGATTGTGTTCTTTCTAGTCATGCAGTCAAGTGAATTGCGCTAATCCTAAACAAGACTCAAATTTTTATCGCTCCAAGAATGGAGTGCTCTCGGTAATTGTCAGTGAAGAATGGTGGAATGTGGTGAGTGACAAATTCATTCATTCAAGAATGGAGCGTCATAATTATAGCTTGGTGATCAATGTAGGCTAGCCCCTACATTTTGCACTGTTTGAAGGACATTGTCTTCAAAAAAGTAATCTTTCGTCACAAAAATATTAGTTCAAATTTATAATAAATTGGTTTGTCGTCACTTAAAAGTTAGTTTATCTTCATAATCCATTGGTTCATTTTCACCTGTGGATTCGTTTAATCTTTGTGAGCAGATCTGCCAACGGAAGGCTACGTTTTCGTTGGAATTCTATCGCTCTTCACACTTCTTACAATCGCCATCTTTCTCGAGGAGATCGCTTTCTTCTACAAACACTTTCCGCATCCAGCGAGGACGCTGCTTGTTATCGCCTGCTTTCCAGTAAGATAAGACTTATCTCTATTTTGACACATGATCCATTAGGTATAGCCTAACCTTATCAGAAGTGCAACGACTGTTTACAAGCGCAGAATAGCAACGACTATGATGAATAGGCTAAAGCAGTAGCAGTGAGAGAAAGGATAGAAGGAATGCAGTCCAAACAGTCCGTATAGCCCTGCACACTTAAATAAATCATTATTAATGTTGATTTTTTTGTTGCAAAATTTGTTAATCTAGTTTAGTATTGATATTGTTTATGATAGCTATAATAATTATCCAATTTCTCCTCCGTCAAGCGCATGCTGACGATGAGGCCTTTACAAGACGTCTCCAAGTTGCTCTGTCTCTGGTCTTATCCACTGCTCTTCGTAATATGTCCAAGCCCTTCATTTCTAGGTCCTCCACCACGTTCTTCATCCATGTCTTTTTTGGTCTTCCTCTGCTTCTTTTTCCCTCGGTTTGTCCATATAGCACTGTCGCTGGCAGTCGTTTCTCCTCCATCCGTGTTACATGTCCGAACCAAGTCAGCCTTCTCTTCCTGATTCTGTCGATTACTGTTTCCTTTTGTCCGGTTTCTTCACGAGTTACTTCGTTTCGTATCCTTTCTATCCTCGATCTGCACAGTATTCCTCTCAGCCAGCTCATCTCTGCTACCAGCAGTCTTCTTAATAGTTATAATCGAAATAATTTTCTATGACTTTGATAATCCTTTAGGATCATTACAGCAGTAGTGGTAGCAGCAGTAGCAGCAGCAGCAGTAGTAGTAGTAGTTGTTGTGATGACATGATGATGATGATGATGATGATGGTGGTGGTGGTGGTGGTGGTGGGTGGTGGTGGTTGTGGTTGTGGTGGTGGGTGGTGGTGGTGTTGGTGTTGGTGGTGGTGGTGGTGTTGGTGGTGTTGGTGGGGGTGATGGCGATGGTGGTGGTGGTAGTGATGGTGATAACAATGATTTTAACGACGACAACGATGTTGGTGATGATTATCAGATTAACAGGCTACAACCATTCTCTCTTAAAAAATCAATTGAAGGTGTTTTCGCTGACGGCTCTGTTGGGTGTCATTATACCAAAGTCTGGAGCTGTCGTCGACCTCATAGCAAACGGGTAAGTCCACCGTTCACAGTTACAGAACCCTTGATAGCTTAATTGAATTATCCAATTAGATTGAACGACGCAGTGCACTGAAAGTCACTCAGATTCGTTTAGAAACGACATAAAACGATGTTAGTTCAAGATTCCGCTAGAAGCATTGTTTGGCTATGTATTTTTAGTTAGTAACTGAGTCAGTCAGTAGGTAACGATGCTTAGCCATACATGTAGGCTACAGTCTATAAGTTGTCAGCAATGAAGATTCATTAAGCATAGAAAGTACCAGTTACTGCAATATAATGCTCATAGTTACCATTGCTGTTCCACATTTCAGTGAGTTTTTCCCTTTGCCTTTCAATGATCCTGGAGATCGTCGAGCTAGTCTGACCACGAATTCTACCTTTTGGAGCTGACCTTTTGATATTACTTTTGAATCTGAACTTTGAACCTGGATTTTTTGATCTGACCTTTTGACCTGACTTTTTGAACCTGAAATTGACCTTATGTAGGTCACCAATCTGATCTATAACTTAGTCATTGTGCATGAGCTGTTCCTGCAGTTGTAAGCTTTTGGACCCGGTAGAAGAACAGACCCTCATATTGCAATTACAATTACACTTACGATTACTTTAAATCCAGGTTTTTCGGCAGCTGCATGTACAACTTCGGAGGCCTGATGACGTCATATATGGGTGGAACGATACGAATGTGGATGGACGTGAAACCGGATCGAAAGATTTCCTTCAACGTGATGCCGTGTTGCTGCTGCTGTCCGTGTCTACCAAAGCCCGACTTACGACAGTAAGTAAGCAAGTTTTCGTACAGTTTCTTTGGAACTTTGAGCATTCATTCATTCATTCGCTCGTTCGTGCGTTCATTCATTCGCTCGTTCGTGCGTTCATTCATTCTTTCGTTCGTTCGTTCGTTTGTTCGTTCAATCGTTCATTCATTCATTCATTCGTTCGTTTGTTTATTTGTTCATTCATTCCAAGGATTTATATAGCCCCCACCTCCGTCAAGAAATCTACTCAGGAGCGATCACAGTCCAGCGACGGCTAAAGACTGGCCTAGGCAACTGTAATGCGTACTCACCTCTCTATGTATAATTTTTGCAAGTATACTATACAGTCCAGGATAGAGCTACAAATTATATATAGTGTGCATAAGGTGAAACACATTTAAAATTCAGTGTGACGCTGAAATATTTGCAGACCCGCTTACACCAGAGTGCAGTTGTTGATCCTACAGGCGGCTGTGGTCCGTCCACTTCTGTCTTTGTTGGCACTCGTACTGTGGACGAATGGTAACTACTATCCAGGAAAGGTACGTGTATGCCTTGTCTTATCGTAATCGTGATCGCAGTCATGAATTTATATAGCAACACTTGGAGAGACTCCGCCAGGCTGACAACACAAAGCCATAATCAAAAAGAATGATTTTCAAACGTTAGCGGGAAAAGGGCAAAGAAAAACCAAGGATTTTATTACGGAGACTCCTAGGTTTCTCTTAGGCTATGCCAAAAAAGATGTGACTGGGCCGGGAGCGCCCCTGAGTAGTATTTTTTGATGGAGCGCTATAACCTACCGTATAAGCTCATATAGGCCCTACTGAATGACTAAATGAATTAATTAATCAATCAATTATGAAATTTTTGTTTTAGTTTCATGCGCGAAACGCAAACGGCTATATCCTTATCATCAACATGCTATCGACGATGCTGGCTGTGTATGGGTTGATGGTAACGAAGGTGACCTTAACCCCTGACCTTGGGGTGTCTCATCAGTTGTCCGGGAAAATCCTCAGCTTCCAATTGGCTCTCGTTTCCAGCGTCATACCGAACATCATCATTGGAATCCTGGTCAACAATAACGTCATCAAATGCGGACCAATCTTTCCATCCGATGCCCGTGGAGAAGGTAAGAACTAAGAAGGGTAGCATAGGCTATGGGACAACCTGTTGGACAGGAATGTTGGAGGAATCATAGAGATTTACTGGCTTTTGTTGGATTTAATCAGTCATTCGGGTATATTTATATGGCACTTCTTCGAGGAAACTACTCGGAGGTGCTCCCGACTCCTGCACGGTAAAAATTAGGAGTCTTCAAGTGCTTATAGAAAGTGTCGGAAAGTGACCTGGGAAGCAGGCACGGCATAATTATAACTAGACAATAGACATCACTAGTTTATCAGTTAAAAAATCTTCTTTTGCTGCACCTAATTTTATCACATAGAATTATCAATGCACACATAAAAGGATTTTGCTTTTTAGACAAACAATCCCCTTTATCTAATAGACCTACAATGCAAATAATGCGAGTGAATCCATTCATCGTCTTAGATCAGCTCAACCCGAATGCCACACACCCTTATACACCGTGCATACATTGCATACATCAATTATTAGCATTTGGTGCGATTTTAATCCAACTTCGGCTAGAATTGAACGAGTCAAATTGCTAAATAAATCATAAATAATACTGCAATTCATTATCTTTCACTAGAGATCTACCACGCAGTTCTCGTTCTTCTGATGTTTCCTTGCGCTTTGGTTGGTCAGAAATTCTTTCGCAGAGAGACGGATGGCCAGAGAAAGTCGACAACGACCAACGTTCTTAAGAATGGACTCGGTCAGGAGCTGATCACTAACACCGTCCACGAAACCGTCATCTGAACATTGCAGACACTTCTTGCCTCTGCGTAGTTCCGAGAAACTCGCTGGAGGCGTTGTATAAAACTTCTGTTACGATTTATAGGGCCTATACTTAAACCTGAATGGTCATCAACAATACCATCATCGTCGTCATCGTTATCATCATCGTCGTCGTCGTCTTCGTTATCATCATCATCGTCGTCGTCGTCATCGTCATCATCATCATCATCATCTCACCAGCATCATCGTTATAAATATGGTAATCAATGTAACAATCATCAACTCGTCAGAACATGAAAACCCACTTTTCTACTTCGCCTTTATTATGCATGTAGAGTACCCTACCCCTCGTTACTTCTCAACCAGTAACTAATTGCAGTAGCTACATGTAGGCCTAGTTACCGGAGTTGGAATCCACACAGACGTATTGAAAGATCAGCAGAGATGGATGAAGCATTTAGTGTCATTATTATCGTCAGCATCAGATGCAGTATCGAAAGCAGTACCAAAAATCGACGTCCAGTATCAAAGTCGTCTTCTTCGTCGTCGTCATCGTCATTAGGCCTATATCCACCATCGTTCTTCATCTTCATGACCAGCAAAAGGAGGTCGGTAAATACCAACGACCTCATAATACCATTCAGCAAACAAAGTAAATAAGCTTATCCCACGCAGCATTGAGTGAGCACCGCGGCTGCATCCTCCATTCAAAAGACGCTGGTCTGTCGATTCATTTTGGTCAGAAAGGCTGAAGATCGGTCCCCGAAACAGTCGACATCACTTGACGTATAAGCTTACTCCCTGACGCAGCTGCATGCTAACTTACGCACAGCGGACGGTCGACGTACGTGAGAGCAATACCCGAAGAAAGAAATGTCGGAATAAAATTGTTTTATTGTGCAGCGCTACGACCAATGTTTGGCGTCGTAACGTCAACGACAGAGTAAATAAATATTAGTCGTGCGGCTGTGACATTATCCTGAAAAATGTTTGGACGATAACTGCTTTGTAAGCAATAGTACAAACCGACTCTGAAAGATACTAACGATGAGTAACGATGATCATGATAATGGTGAAGTTAGAAGCTGATGTCGTTTTTAATGTCAGATATCTACGACGATAGCTATGAAGGTCGTGGTGTTAGCAATGCTGTGGCTGATGGTGATGGTGGTGGTGATAATATTTTTTAAGATGTTGATTGAATGCAATGATTAGGCTACTTACCTGCTGATGCTGATGATGATGATGATGAATGGTGATGGTGATTATAATGGCAATGACCTTGAAGCCGCTGCTAACACTGCGCCTGCTGACGATGTGAAGTTGGGTAGTAGTGGTAGTAGTAGTGGTAGTGGTAGTGGTAGTACTAGTAGCTGTAGCAATAGCAGTAGTAGGCCTAGTGGTAGTAGCAGCAGCAGTAGTAGTAGTAGTAGTAGTAGTATTATATAGTAGCGGCAGTAGCAGTGCAGTAGTAGTAGAAGCAGAAGCTGCTTCTGCTTCTACTACTACTGTACTGATACTGCCGCAGTAGTTGCTGCAGTTGCTGTAGTAGTAGCAGTTCAGCAGTAGTTGCATAGTAGCGTAATGGTGGTCTGGTCGTTCAGATCTAGTCATGCAAAAAGGCGCTTTATCATTATTATGCCTATAAAGCACTATACATGTAAATATCCTTCGCGAATGTACACATGTAATGGTATTGGATTATTCTGCAAGAATGATATTCAGGTCAGCGTTCTGTCTTTAAGGTTCTTCGAACACTTTTTCATTATATGCATTTATATAGCGCCTCTTCAAGGGGGCTACTCAGAGGCTGCTTATAGTCCAGCGTCCGTCGACCAGTCACCACCAGACATTCGATCAGACATTCCTCGTCGATACTTCTGAATCCTGCGGCCAATCGTGATTCATGGTTAGGGGTTAGAGGACAAATTCTCTCGTCGAGATCTCGCTCCAGTTCTCTTTCAGCGAGATCTCGTTCCCTGGTCACGGTAGAAAAACTCGGCGCCGGACCGTTGAACGGCGTGCATTCGCTTTGTGTTGTTATCTCATTTTAGCCAGGCGTGGCACGTCGTTTGGTTGACCGGACAGTTGGGCGGTTGGTCACTTGGTTGGTCAGTCGGTCAGTCGGTGACTGGGCGCCGGGGTTCGATGCGGGACATTGGACAAGTAATGAGGTGGCGGAGACGCTTTTGTCGCGAATGCAAACGGAGAAGAGACAAATGTGCGCGGAGGCGTTTTTCCACGGATATATTATTTCATTCGGACCATGTTCCGATCTTTTATTATTGGCACCGAGAAAACGGCAAGGTTTGAAGTGAGAGAAGATAGGGGAATGATTACAGAGGGAATGGTGAAGCGAACTGCGTGAGGGGAAAAGACTATTTTGTTGAGAGGGACCTTTGCAGGGAGGAAATAATCTGGATTGAGTCATGACAATCAAGACATGGAATAAAGGGTCATGACGTTTATAGAGTTGAGAGGATCTAAGGACTACGCCGCTCTTCGCACTCTGGCAGCGCCAGTCCCAAGTCTGGTACAGGGAGGAGGGCGATACTAATCATCCCTGACTTGACACTATGTCGTTCAAAAAGACGATTGCAGAGGACGCAGAGAAGTGACAGAGAGGAGAAGAATTGGATCACGAAGATACTTTGCAGCAAGACCAAATTGAGACTTAAATAGGCGACTTAGATGCGAACTTAGCATTGCATACGCAGCAAAGAGAGGAAGCCCGACAGTGAGGTTGTTCAACCATAAAATCAGAGATATGGGAGATTCGAGGAAGACGAGCTATCAGTCGAGAAGCAACGTTAAGTACAGACTGAAGAGAGATCTACGGACCTTAATGAGACCAATAAGGAAGCAAGCATGCGCACACAAAGTGCTTGCACACATGCATGAATGCATAATGGCATATATACAAACATTTTATCTTGCGACAATAAAATTGCCTACTTAGTTACTTACTCGTGCATAATATGGGCCTACACCAATAAATGTATAATAGTCTAGCACGTATACGGTATACATTCACATAGGCCTACCAATAAACAAACTTACCTACTTAGCCTACATCTATAGGCCTACTTGCTAACTTACATGCAATGAATGCATATAGACTATGCGATCATGCATGTAGGTCCTATGCGTAACTAAATAAAATTAGATATACATTTTATATGGATAATTTGCTACGCAGATATACAATTGCATCTTTGACAATCAATCTCCTAGATTGCTCTACTTTTATCGATTTCCTAATTAATTTCCACGACTCTTAAAAATGCAATTGTCTCAAATTGCAGACGTTTCATCTTGGTTACTGCGTTGCGCTTAGATGCCTCATCCTAAATCAAGAGAAATTGAATCATGCGGCGACTCGACCTGTAATTTGCTTAGTGACCAGTTCTTCGTTTTTTCCTGTCTCGCAATTTTTCACGTCGTCCTCCACGTCTTCTATTATTGCGGTGTCTAAAAACCGGTCTGCTTTCTCTGATTTAGTTTGTGGGTCCAATTAGAGGCGTCTGTATTTTGATATAGGGAAAGGGATCGGATAGTTCTGTAGTTGAGTCTTTGTGAGTGAGGTTTCTCAAGAAATGACAGCTATATTATTGATATCCAGTTACAACTGTTAGATACATAACACAGTTGTTTTTCAGTGAAGATCTCGGTCTAAAATATTTTGCGAACGATAGATACAGGGCCGGATTAAGCAATATGGGGGCCCTGTTCGGGAGAATTTTGTGGGGGCCCATGCTCGGGAGAATTTTTTTGGCGAAATTTTCGGGAAAATCCTATCATTTCATCCGTCAAAAAAGTTGATGACATTTTTTTAGTCATCTGGCGAAATTTTCCGGAAAATAGTCGTTTCGTCCAAATTTGCAAAAAAAATTGTTTGCATTTTGTGGAGGCCCCCTAAAGTGTGGGTGCCCCTGTTCCGCCGAACATGTTGAACATGCCTTAATCCGGCCCTGGGTAGATAGGCCTATATAGTTTCTTGATATAACAGGTGTCATTAATGGCTACTCTTAATAATTTTATTCGGTCATTATTCCCATCGGATTGACACGAATGACCTGGAATGAAGATGGACTGAGCTGCTATTCGGTTTATTCGATATGGTAGATGATAGGTTCGGGGAAATGACGATACTATCGTTGCTCATCGTTAGTTGGTTTCTGGATAATAATAAATTATTATTTCGAAAGCACACAGCGATCTTCATGTGTTAAGCTTATGCCTCGTAACTTTTTGGCCAGTGCACGGGAAACGTAAGAGCTCATTGGACGGCTGTTTTCTATAATTTATGACATTAAATATTTTTTAATTACGTTCCTGGATAATTTCTCGTGGTAGTTAGAACTGTGTCGGCGGAGACAGTGATGCGGCTGCAGTTTCCACAAAGAATATTAGAATCGACACCTGCTTTTCCACCTCTTTCCACCGTCGACGTCTCTCACCACCATCCTTGACCTCTTCGATCTTATAAAGGCTATCTATGAGACCTGGAAGACCGGACCCTGAATACAAGTTGTTCATACTTGGAGCGAACAGCACATGCCTCTGGCTGCGACGGTCGAGCACACCCGGTGGGTCGATGAATGCCCGCTCCAACTGCATCAGCTGGTCGTTGAGTCGCCGTACTGCAAGCGCATCTCCCTTGCTCGTCCTCTGAAGGAGACCCTCGAAGTCCCCTGCCGCCAAGGTGAAGTTCTGCACGGCTTGATGGAGGGGTTCCAGGTTGATACGGTGATCACGAAGCAGCGTACCGTAATCCTTCTCGAACGATTTCACCTGGGCGCTTACGACCTGGGCGTAGGTGGACGCGTTGAAGGGGATGATGATATAGTCGGCTAGACGTCGGGCAAGTTCACCCCAGACCTGGCCGACGGCGGTTGAGTATTTGAATGAAGGATCAATGTAGGTCTCGAAAAGGTGAGCCGTTTCGTAGGCCGAGTGGTAGAGGGGGTACGACGACAGACCAAGGGACTCGTCGTAGTTGTATCGCAGATCGAGTGATGTCACCCCGATGGCCGTGACGAAGGGGTCGTAGTCGCTTCCTGATCCCAACAAACCAATCCTCGGTCTCCCCGTCAGCTCGTTTGTATCCTCATTCTTCTCTGGGGATCTTTTCAACCACGTATCGTAGACTGTTCTCCTCCCCGCACGGACCTCATCCTTGTCTGGATTTGGAGTGGACTTGGCAGCGTCGCAGAGAGCGTTTCTGATGAGCGGCAGTGCTTTGCCTCTCAACGTGAAGTTTCCTTGAACGGCGATGTCGACATTGAGATAAGCAACAGTACGGTGGCCAAGTATATGCCCAAAGTTCTCCACCCACTCCCTGGACCCGATTAGACCCTGTTCCTCCGCACCCCAAGCGCAGAACACGATCGTTCGCCTCGGTCGCCAGCCCCCGGCGACCATCTTCCCAAACGCTCTCGACAGCTCAAGCATGACGGCCGTCCCGCTTGACGGGTCAACAGCCCCGAATACCCAAGCGTCATGGTGGTTACCCAGGATGACGTAGCGATCTGGTTCGACGCTCCCTTCGATGAACCCAATCACGTTGTAGGTCGTCGCAAGCTTAGATGTTGTTGAGATATCCATACGAACGTAGAGATCACCGTCAAGGTAACCTGGTCCGATGTTATAAGGCACGTCCAGACGTCCCTTCCACGCTGGTGGTGCCTCTCTTCCGGTCATGTTTTTCATGAGTACCCTGGCATCTTCGTACCCGATCGGCTGGACAGGGATTCGAGGAAGCTCCGCCTCAGAGAGTTCCAGACGGTAGGCGCTCTCCGTCGCCGGATAGAGTGGCGTGAGGGGATCTCCAACGGCCAGACCTAAGGATCCGCGCTGAACCCCTGTGCCTGGAAGCCACCAGGAGTTCGGGTAGACCTCGTCTGTGCCAGCCGGGGCAAAGTCCGCTGGATCGCTGTAGAGGATGAGGCCGGAGCAGCCGAACTTTTCAGCTAAGGACGCTTTGTTGCCGCGGAAGATCTTGCCGTATCTGGCGATGCAGATGCAACCGGTGAGGTTGACGCTTTCCGTTACGTTCTCAAAGTCCTCTACTCGGCCGTAATTGACGTAGACAAGCTTGCCCTTCAAGGATCAGAATCATTCACTTGTAATCAGTATACTCTATTTAATCAATATACTGTACTTAATCAATATAGGCCCTACTTTATTTAATCAATAATGCTAAGTGTTGGTGCCAGCCATGCAATTTCAGCAGGTCGCGTCAGGATCATGGGAGCTATTCGTCCTTGGCCGAAGAGACTAAAATTAGTGCAAATAAGATTTCATAAGTTCAGTCAACATTGAAAACCCCAGCGAAAACAGGAGGAAATCTAGACACACTTACTATTTTAAAAATTCATCATTCTATAATTATGGTCAGCTTTGGCAATTTCAGAATAGAGTTACTAACCTGTGGAGTTCCCGAGGCCGAGTAAGCATTGAAGGGTGGTATCACTCGAGAATCATTCTGCTCCGGTCGCAGAGCTGGTTCCACAAGACGCGAGGTGAACAGAGTCCTTCCATTTCCATCACGAATCTCAATACGATTGGGATTCGAAACGTTAGGAAACGACAGAAGGACTTTGTAGGGAACGACCTTGACCGTGTCCAGTCCATTCTCGCGCCAGAATCTCTCGATGTAACGGACTACATCCCTCTCTCCATCCGTACCGGATAGGTGTGGATGTGCTGTGAGATTCCGGAGGTGGAAGCGGATGTTCTCCGGTCGGATTTCTTTCCTTAGGAGATCAGCGATCGTCGGGTCTCCATTTTCCTTGAGAGGCCGAGTCCGTGGGTTGTAGTATCCGGCCAGGAAGCCAAGTAGGAATCCAATTAGAAGAATAACGACGGCGAATACAATTGTTGCGATTGACGAGGTAGTCAGCTTGAAGATGCGCATCGCTTCGGCAAATCTGTTACTAGTCGATTTTAAAAGTATTTCAGTAGATATGACCCAACCAAGTATTAAATCTTGAACCTCAGTGCAGTACTAATGTAGAACCAACACGCAACTCTTAGAATATAATTAATTAAAGGACATAATAATAATATCATAAGTAGATTGAATCGTGTAATAAATCAATTTACCTTACTGCACTGCAGATCAGCAGCTCATAGCTATAATTATAAATTTATGGATGCAATACAATATTAACTGACAGCGTCACAGCAGATACGATCCATGTCATGTTATAAAGCAATCTTTTACTGCAAGCCAAGACTATAACTCAATTCTCAGGTCTGTATCGGTCATGAACAATTTATACGAAGCAATACCGCTGCCGGGTTACATAGTCTACAAGCCTCACACTCACAATACCATTTACACCGAAGGAGCTTAAGATCCTTTCAACAGCTGACAGAACTACCTAAACTCTTCTCAAGCTCTGTTATTGAACCACGTATAGTTCAAACGACATATCAAGACATAGGCTATATCATGGTGGCTGTAGACATATCACTAACGCCAATTAACCATTGTTAGTTAGAACAATGACATCGATAGATCGGATGATAACATCATCTGTGTAGGCCTATCCACTCAACAATCAATCTCCTAATTTACATCATTAATTAAAGTTAACAATTAACTGGAAATTTGAGACAACAGTACTGCAGCGGAGTCCCTTTCAGCTATCATCTGATATTGGGCGTATAAGCGCCAAGCGAATAATTAAAATAATTACACATGTACGTTACATGATTATACAGAGGACCGCGACTAATACAGGGTTAATAGTAACAAATGAAGCGTGACATTTAATTTTTAATGAAGCCATTGTTTCGCGTCGTGCGTGACCGATATGATTGTGTCCGGCAGCCTCTAATGTCTAGCGCAGCCGATGCGAGACGAAACTGAGAACAAGCGAATTCGCCATGCAAGCAAGTAGCTTTGGTGTGGACACGAATCTGGTTGCATACCTATACCTGAGAAAATTTACCATACAATCAAACACTTGTGCATGCATAATTATTAGCATACCAGAACGTACAGGGTGGGCCAAAAAGTTATTCTCTAATCATCCACAATAGTTTGGCCAAATGTGCGATTTTTTAAATCAAGTTTTGCAGACTTAAAGGTAATTCATATCTACAGAAACAAGCCAATTTTTTAATGTGAAAGATAGAAATTTTTATTACTTTTAGTGTGTCCACCTACCGCTTTTTGACGATCCAGAAACTTAACGCAACAAAAAAAACAGAAACTGATTTTATTAAGTCACATCTCAAATAATTGTTATAACCGAAACTTGATAGGCCTAATTAACTGTACTGCTAGATGACCATTGTTATTATTATTATTTAAAAAAGAAGCATGTACCAGCGTAGCCTATATGCACGTGACAACAATAATTATTTGAGGTAGGCCTGTGCCTTGAATAAATTGTGGGTAGACTCACTAAAAGAGATATAACTTTTGTTCTGTCTCACTTTGCCTGAATAATTTTGACTTTCTTTTGAATGTACATTTGAATTGCCTTTATACCGTGAAACTTGACTAGAAAATTCTCATTTCTGGCCAAGACAGTTATTGGCAGAAACACTAGGGAATTACTTTTTGGCCCACCTTGAATACAATATTATGTATATGTAAATATTCGAAATCAATATATATACGCACACAATTGCACAGACGTATATACAAGCATACGTATAAACACACACACACAAACAAACAAACACACGGAGAAGGTGCCCTTCATGCTATATCTATTAACTTCCGAGAAGTGATGGGCACTGACGCTCGTCATTTGCTGCAGCAACAGGGCCTCTCTCTACACGATGCCAACCTCTCCAGCAACAGCAACAGCAGCATCAGCAGCGTTGCCGGATGCGAGCGGAAATGGAGATAGCGGTGCCATTTCTGCGAGCCGAGCGATGAGAGTCTCGCAGATATTCAATGCAGTAGCATAGAGTGCAGAGCAAATCTTGTCAAGAGCCGACTGGTAAAGCCAGAGGCTCTTGAGTAGGTCTAAAATTGATGGCCTCACTGACCGGTACAATACGATACGTGTTGCTGTGTAACGACTCTGTGTCGTAAAAATTATGATTACTGTCGCCCTCCTCCTTTCTCCAGGCTTGGGACTGGCACCGCCAAAGTACGCGCAACGGCGGAGTTCACTATAAAATACAATAATCGTTCTTTTGCATTGCGTCAATAAGGTAAAATAGATGCAATTCATGCAAATCAAACGGGTTGAGTGGTATCATCTGCAACATGTGGGCTACTTTAACAGTGTCAACTGGGGTCCATAATTATAGGAGGCGGGATAACGCCCAGGTCTAGAGTCGCCAAAATGGGTCATATCTCTCACCATTTGCATCATTCAGAACTGACGTAGGCTTATACTAAACTGGGAACCTGATAATCTATGTTAGGGACGTGGTCCGTTTTAAATTAACTTTAGAGCTTTAGAGTTTTAGACCATCCTAAACGACTGTTGGATTTTATTTATTTATTTAGCTTTTGCAGTTCAAGCAGAGCCACTCAACAGCAGCCTCATCGGCCTCATGTAGGATGGGCAAGTTGGATAAAATAGTCAATTTGTTTAGGGACCGTTCATAAATGACGTCACGATAATTTTAGACGTATTTTTTACCCCCGCCTCCCTCGTCACGCGCCAACACAAAATTCATATGATGACTAGTATGGGGTCGTCACACATGTCTGACCCCCTCCCCTCTATAGGTACGTCGCGTCGTTTATATACGGTCAGTGGACAAATAACTGGGGCGTTGGACTATGATCCACTTGGAATTGTGGCGTGAAAAACAGACTTTACCATGGGGTTTTCAGAAAAACATGGGTTGAAACCTCAAACCCCGGCAATTCTCACTCTGTGGACGGTCCCGTATCGCATGCGAAATTGGCTGAATGTTCTGGTATTTTATGACAAACAGACAGACAGACAGACAGACAGAGATATGAAGGCTGCATAATAGGCCTCTTATCCTATAATGCCATCAGAGGCTAACCATTTGGTTAATGTAAATCCATACGGAACGTTTATAATAGTGCGGTCGTCTGCCCAATGTGTCCATGCACTCCGGAATGTCAACCGGTGACGATGTTAGTCTCCTGCTGGTAGGCTATACATGTACATACATGTATTGTATATACCACAGAGCAGCTAGAAGACAGACGCAGTTTGACAACAGGAGGCGTTTGCCGTCCACGGGCAAATTGGATGCCAGAATGTTCTCAGCTGCCGTCTATGCGTTTAAGCGATGTTGGTGCACACAGGAAAATACATAGCGGGTCTAGAGTCGACTATAATACACATGACCGAATATCATGCGGATATGCGATGTCCATAATTATACCCGGAGTTGTATCCCATTGAAATCCTGTCTTGTTCTGTCCCATCCTGTCCTGTCCTGTCCTGTCTTGTCCTGACTTGCCCTGTCCTGTCCTGTCCTGTCCTGTCCTGTCTTGTCCTTTGCCATCCTCACGGGTTGACCGAGTCGTGCACAATATTTTTCTCCATTGCTGTCTATTCCCAATAATCTTTATCAGATCATCCGTTGAGAGTTTAGTCCATGTTCTGATGTCATCCAAAAACTTCGTCTTTGTCTACCTCGTGCACGTGACGTTGGTGTTCTGCCTTGAATTGTCTCCTTCTCTAAACAACTCTTTCTTTTTGCATGATGTGTGCACACTGCACAGCTACAGTCTACGACTGCATGTCCTAAATAACAACAGTGTCTTGTCACGCGTGTGTAAGAGGCTTACACATTTTATTTTGGTTTTCGGGGAAAAAATTTCTTCCCCTCACCACCAAACACACACCGCTCCCGCCCCCCACCAAACACACACCTCGGCCCGGTGGTCCGTTTAAAAATCTGTTTAGTTGTAATGTTTCAGGTGAATAAGTGTGAAACTATGCATGGAAACGGCTGAAAAAGTAGGGGAAATGAGGGTTTCCCCACCCTGGCCCCATGGTAGCAGAGATTCGCCTACCCCTCCCATTGAACTGCTCCGGGTCGAGCCAGACCCCCTGCGAAGGATTGGAGTCGATTGGTTCAAAACTCTGGCCGTGCATATAGCTAACAAAGCCACAAGCAAACAAGCAAGCACGCAGACTTACCAATATATACAGGGTGGCCCAAAAAAAGTGATAACACGTCGTATAATGTACTATAACTAGTTCAAATCTGTTTAGACTATATCCACAATAGCTGAAAAAGCTCACTCATTTACTTACTTAACTGTTTAGTCATTCGACATCATTATTACGACAACTTCCGGTCGACATTTTTTATTTTTTATTTGTCAATCGTCAAATTCTGCGTGTTTTGAAGATATTTTAACCAGAATGACAAAAATGACAACAAAAGACCGTATTCTGATTAAAAATTTGCGAATTGAGAAACATTGGAGTGCAAGGCATATGAAAAATGAGTTTCCACACAAAGCCTATAGTGTCAGTCGGGTTATTAAATAAATTGATAATGACGGTAGTACCGTCACGGTAGCCTACAACAGAACGTAAACGCGGAAGTGGTCGACCAAAATCTGCTAGAACACGACAGAACATTGAGCGGGTGAGTGAGCTGATCTGCAGTCAAGAAGATGATCCTCACAGTCACAAAAATCGGTGGGAAATTCAAAGAGACACGGGTACATCACGGACGTCGGTGCAACGTATTGTAAGGCAATATTTACAACTGAAAACGAACAAGCGTGTGATCGGGCAGACGCTCAACGAAAATTGCAAATTGAAACGTTTGCAACGCAGTCAGCAGCTACTTGAGCGGTTTCTTAATGACAGAAGTGTACGAACCATCTGGTTTACACACAACAAGATATTCGCCTTTGCCACGCCAGTTAATTCTCAACATGGTCGTATTTATTCAGTTGAATCAAAGAAAAGGCAATAACTTCCAGAAAAGAGACATACGAGAACGTGAACAATTCAGCGGCGGTATCATGGTATCAGTTGGTGTTTCTCGCTCACAAAAAGTTGTTGAGAAGCAAGGGGGACACATTGAACATGTTTTATGAGTAGCGTAATTACTAATTGGCATACGACAGTAAATTACAGCACATTATATTGATTCAATTATATTAAATGACCCTTTGCTACGATGTGTTATCACTTTTTTTGGGCCACCCTGTATATATATATATTAGATGAGAATCACTGAGGTGGATTTTACTTTCGGTGAAACAATTCATAGGCCATTTATCAGAATTTGTTTTTGTTTTGCATCAAGTTCAAGTTGTCAAATACGTTTGCCTCGAGAGATAGGCTACAACTGAATGGCTGTTGGTTGCACTTAAAATCGACTATTTAAGAAGGGAATATTTGTTTCTGCAAAATTGTTTATTCGTCTAAAGTAAGAGATACGGCCGCCAGAGAAGTTTCAGGTTGCATGAGTAGTGAGTACATACTGTTACACCTCGTTTCAAGAATTCGCATGCCCAGTAGGTCTCACAAAAGTCTTAATTGATTCCGAAAATGTATAAAGCATTTCTTCAAGAAACCTACTCAGAAGCGCTCTCTGCGTTGGCCTATTCAGTGTCATTAAGAACAGATAATACATCAGTTAATGAGCAATGCACAGTATGCTGGAAGAGTCACCATTGGCAGGTTATATAGGCCTAGAGTTATAATTATAGAGTTGATCAAGGGGGCTCACCAAATGAACTACTCATGAATAATGGTTTATAGGTCCCATAATTATTATGTCATCTAATTGAAAACATCACCAGTAAGACCTATAAAGACAATAGTAGGTGGTTCAATGTAGAAAACCATGTTTAGGCTATACCAATCTTAGTTTCATGTAATTTTATGATGAATTGTTATCCCTATACATGTATCTCTACTTCCAACAAGACCTCCTATGCAGTACCTTTAATGGTCACAATTTAATATTAAGCTTTCATGGGCATCATGCTGCCTACTCAATGGCGTAGCTGAGAACGCGAAATGTAGGACCTATGAAGATCAACGGAGCTCACCAAATGAACGATTCATGAATACGGTTTATAGGTCCCATATGTCACCTAATTGCTAATTCGCAAACATCACCAGTAAGACCTATAAAGATTAAGCTTATAGTTTTAATGACATCGAAATATCTGAACTTCGTATATAATATTTAGTTTTAACAACGTCGCTTAAAGTTATGAGAATAATTATTTGGATAGTTACACTTGTAAATCGTTACGGAAATCTATCCTAAAATGTCGAATTCCAGTTTTTTTATACCGCAATGGTCGAGAGAGAAAATTGTACGTGGACTTTTGATATCAATTTTTCGAACACGCAGTATATGCAGGATATGTGATTTGCACATCAGAAAGTATAAATACAGCACTCGACGTTTCTACAGAGTTACTCAGAAGATCAGATTCGAGTTGTTTTGGGAACTCAGTGGCAATGACTAAGTTTCCATATTGCATTCTGCTTCTTTTCTACTTGCACCACCATGTGCAATCAGAGTCAAGAATTGCTGGGACGACCATTGGAGCGACACCTGATGAAGAGGAGGGCAAATCCAATGCAGCGATCATCGACAAGCTGTCGGACAAAAGTAAAAACCACGTATGAGTATAATAGATGAATGTATAAAATTGACAGCATATGCCATATGGTATTAGTAGAATAAAATCATGGGTCGATATACATGTAAGAATGATTGAGATTTGAGATTTGAGTTAATGGTATTGTTTGAGATAATCTCATATAGGATTCTATGACGTGTTCTCTTTACAGAATGCTTGCACATTCATTCACTCACTCATTCACTCACTCACTCATTTACTCATGCATTACATCACGAAGAATTATACAGCACCCTTTGAGGAGACTACTCAGAAGCACTCCGGATCAGAAGAACTGCTATAATAGGAAGAATTATGAGAGTGGACCCGTGGGCCAAGCGCAGTGCCAAAAAGAGTCCGTTCCGAAACGCGTGGCCAATTGCAATGAAGACTCCTTGATAGTGCATTGCTGGGATCAATTTGCTGAGAAGCGGAATATTTTTCTGGTTGTCGAATGATTAAGGAATGTCATGTGATATGTAACAAAATAGTGATTGATTCTTAGTTATTTGGACGAGATTTATCGTTGAGGAAATTTATAATTTTTAGACAGATTAGACAGTTTTACCATTGCAAGCACGACATTAGCCAAGCTTCTGAATTCAAGAATGTTGCCTAGAAATGGTTAATAATTAATAAAGTTTTTTATTATTATTATTATTATTATTATTATTATTATTATCATTATTTTATTATTGTAATTTTATTATTATAATTTTATTATTATTATTTTATTATTATAATTTTATTATGATTATCATTATTATTACTATTATTATTATTATTATTATTATTATTATTATTATTTTTTTGTCATTATTTTATTATAATAATTTTATTATTATTATTTTATTATTATAATTTCATTATTATTATCATTATCATTATTATTATTATTATTTTATTATTATTCGACAAATTCTGGTTGGACAAAAGAACCGCATTGAAGTGCTGGATGGCATTGGTGATAGATAACAGCTGGAATAGATAACATGTTTCTTTAGAGTCTCCGGTAATAAGTTAAAGACGTCTTCCTAATTATTTTATAAACTCTAGTCCGTTGACGTTGATGGGACCCAAGGTCTCGAAGGCCAGTGGGACAAACACATGTGCAGTGGACAGTTGATTGTATTTGGCGACCTTTTTTTAGTTGGTAACATCTCCATTCGTGTGAACAAAAATGCGGAAGATCTATTGGTTCAAAATGCTCGGCTGAAAGAACAAGGACTTCTGCTTGAAAAGATAAATAAAGTGGTTACTGGTTAGAAATTCGTCACGTCTATTCAAATTTAGGTGCTTTAAGCGCAGTTAGGCTACATCTATAAGCTATAATTATGAAAAATGCAGATTCAGCTATGACTGAAAACAATACGTGGGCATGGACGCCCGCACATTGGGGCAAGAGGGGCACTTGCCCCGCCCCCTGGAGAATTGACACTTATTTTTTAACTACTAGGCTACTTTTGCGTTTTAACAAAAAATCACATTAACTGAACTTACTTCTAAGCATAATTTTTTTTATTTTTAACGTATTTCTTCTCAGTAAGGAAACTATTCATAATTATTAAAAATGATGCACAAAATGAAAATCAGAAATTTGCATTGAGAAACCTCTTTATAAATACCCGTGTTCTAAATTTCCAGTTTTGGATTTTTCAAGCTCTTGCCACTAAAAAGGCTAACTGTAACCGCCGTAAAATTTTTCCCCACCCCTGCAAAAATTTAAGCGAGCGCCCATGTACGTGGCAATATCCGATCGAGCTGATCTAGCTATTTAATAATATTACGGTGTCTGTTCTGAGCGTAAAAAGCTCTGCTTATGATAGCCTAAATTTTGTTAAAGTAATTAATATCAATAACCAGGAAGCTGGATCTATTTGGTCACATATGCAGAATGAGTGAGGACAGAAAAATAAAGAGGGTGGTGTTTGGAAGAATGGAGGGAGCCAACAGAAGAGGTAGACCACACAAGGAATTGCTGGACAACCTAACCGACTGGTGCGGAGCGCCAATACAAGACCTAACACATGCGGCAATGGAAAGACAAAAATGGCGAGGAAAAATGAGGATGGCAGCGGGTACCTACGGGCACTGGTCCTCGGCTCTTGATGATGATGAATTAATATCAAACTGTTCGGTAAACTATAAGGCAATAATCGGACAACAGGAATGTCGCCTCACCATATTAGGCCTAAGGTCACTGCTATGCGTGGGCATTATGTCCATGCAAATAGCAAATTTCCAAGTTCCATGCATCTTTCGTTAGCTAACAAAAATGGCATTTTGACGTTGGTAGCCTACAGAGCTTCGTGTTGTTCCTTGATATTGTTGTTTCTAGAAATTAATTTGTTGCCCGAGAACCATTATGGTTGTTATGCGTCTACAGACATTCGTGGACCAAAGGACTGTTCGGACATCAGAGCCATGGGTAACAGTACCAGCGGAGTGTATCGTGTTTATCCTAGCAGTCGAATTCAGGTGGAAGTCTACTGCGACATGACGACACCTGGTGGCAATTGGCTGGTATTTACCTAGGCAATGACAAAACAACTACCAGTATTAATGTATGCGGACTTGTTATATCGTCCAACCAAGATTCCACTCAGAAGCGCTCTCAATTACATCGCGGACACTGAATCGAAGTTTCATGTGAAAGAGCATGAGAAATTGCGAGTGAAGGACTTTTCTTAGGGTCCCTACAAGGCGACTTGAGGGATTCGAACTTGCAACCCTCCGTCTGCAAGGAAACGAACATACACACTACACCACCACGCTCCTCATACCGATATAGGCCTATACCGGTACTGTAACCTTGCTAGTAGCCTATAGTATGCCCCATTTTAGAGGGATCCGGTGATTCTGGCGCTCCATTTGTTCCCATATGAATTGTCATATCGAGTATGGTATTTGATGATTTTCATTGTCAGGACTCTTAAATTACTGTCCGTGTGAATGGAATTATATATAATATATATATATATATATATATATATATATATATATATATATATATATATATATATATATATATATATATATATATATATATTAGGTGCTAGGACAAAATGTCCCCGGACAAAATGTCCCGTACAAAATGTCCCTGGACAAAAAGTCCCCGGATAAAATGTCCCTGGACAAAAGGTCCCCGGATAAAATGTCCCCGGACAAAAAGTTCCCGGATAAAATGTCCCCGGATAAAATGTCCCGGGACAAATAGTCTCTTTAAAAAACATAAAATCGCACGTTCTTTCACTAGTCCCTATGTATTTTGAGAACAGTAACTGTTATTTGCGCAAAAAAGATTTATTGTCAGAATGTTAAGATCTATAAACCTTCTATATAGGCCCTGTGCTTTTTTAAATGTTTTAATCTAATGAAACTCAGATCAAACAAATGGCATGGTTGAAAAATTTGCAAAAATAGCGAATACATAATAAAAGACAATAAAATGTCAAAATATATACAATAATAATGATTATAAAACGTAAAAAATTAACCACTTTAGTACAACCAAGCAAACATTTGTAGGCAACTGAAAAAAAGCGTAGTAAATTTTTGCAAAGTGTCAGAACTCCCATGGCTGTAAACACGGCAATCCTGGGTGATAATGTGGCTTACACGGCCCGCTACCTGTTCACTGTTCAGGGATCGGAATGGACGCCAGCCCACTTCTCCGTCTGAAGCCACCCGAGTCACGGCCCTGCCTACCTTCAGTGAACAACGGTTGTTCGCCGTACCCATAATCGCAGACCCTGTCTAAACAAGTCCAGAGTCGAAAACACTATTGAACTCTGCGTTCATGGGCGCCCGCACATAAGGGCAAGAGGGGGCACTTGCCCCTACCTGGAAAATTGAAACCTATTTTTTTCAGTAGGGCCTATAGGTCCTATATATAATTATACTACTTTTGGGGTTTATACATTCCTTCGCATTAGGGAATTTAAAAACCTACTTTTAACTAATACTTTTCGAATTTTAAAACAACTTTATTTGCACTAAAGAAACAATTCATATTAGAAATTTAAAAAAGTGAAACTAAGAAATTTACATCAATAAGCCTCTATGAAAAACATCCATGCATGTTCCTAATTTCCTCCCTTGTACTTTTCGACCTCTCGCTCCAAATTTGTTTTAACCTTGACCATCGTGTTTTTTGCCCCTCCTGCAAAAATTTCTGCGGGCGCCCATGTCTGAGCTGTAGTCCGGCTCTGCCTCTTTCGTGGTGATCTAGTGGGCAGAGCGTGACAACAAGTCTACTCTTTCTGTGGATAAGGGCAAACTGTCACAAAACGCCAAGGGTGCACGGTAGGTCAGGTGATGAGCAGTGCCAAAGACACTAGTGACTTGGCGATCCAGCTCCACGCATCGGTTTATCATTTATGGGAGCAGAACCAAACCCAACGCAAGCTTCTGGGTGTCCTTTGTCCGATGGGTCTGCACTCCTGCGGTCCATATGAGAAGAAAGGCTGTTGTTATTCTAGAATTGATGTCATTGACTGTGTAGCTAATGTCTATCCGGGGGCGTCATGTGTCTTTGGATCGGCAGTCGTGAACTGGTGATGGGCTCTCTACCATCGATCATCTAGCCTCCTCCATATTATACATGTAGTACTGAGTGCTGCAGATGAGACTCTCCTGTTGTGCCGTGTGCTATGGGTATTTTATCCTGGGTCTTTTTGTCCGGGGACATTTTGTCCAGGGACATTTTGTCCGGGGACATTTTCTCCGGGGACATTTTCTCCGAGGACATTTTGTCCGGGGACTTTTTGTCCGGGGACTTTTGTCCAGGGACATTTTGTCCGGGACATTTTGTCTGGGACATTTTGTCCGGGGACATTTTGTCCGGGGACATTTTGTCCGTCCACGATATATCATATATACTTGGATCAATGCGAAAAATTGGAAATTCAGTTGAATACATGACATTGTATAGCCAATGTTATTCACCTAACGGCGTCTTCCTCGCGGTCTATTTTGGACTATGTGCTGCAGACTTAATAATTATCAAATCGAAACGTTTGCCGACATCTTATGACTGCAATAATTAGCCTATAGATAACTATTGCATTTACATGTAGGTATAAGTTTCTCTCATCAATTTTTTTATTTCGACTTGCAATCAATGACCATTCGCCACTTAGGGCCTATGTCTATTCGGTCAATAATAGATGCCATTGTATACTTTATTGTAATCGCTAAATTCCTTTAAAATTATATTAAAACACGTATTTGTGCTAAAAAGCCATAGTTATTGCGATGTTGAAGCAAACATTTTTGTAAACAATAATTAGCCTTCCTAGGTATTGCTAGGTTAAAGCAAGCATTGCAAAACAATGCATAGGTAGGGCCTATTACAGTGTTAAAGCACATATTTTGGTAAACAATACCTAGCAATTGTTATGTTGAAGCGCATATTTTGCACACAAAAAACCTCGCAATTGTTATGCTGAAGCTCATATTATTTTTGGAAACCAATACCTAGGTATTCCAATGTTAAACAATACATAGGTGTTGTTTAACAATACATAGGTGTTGTTATGTTAACGCACATATAGCCTATTTTGTAAACAAAACCTAGGTTTTCCAAAGACGCAAGGATGGATCCGTTAATTTTGAACGAACGTGGATCGAATATAAAGACGGATTTGGAAATCCGGATGGTGAATATTGGTTGGGTAAGTTCAAGGAACACAGACTGTGTGCATGATGCATAATTCTGTTAGCATGTTTGAAGCGGAGCGATGCATTTCTACGTGCTTACAAAATCCGCCTGCGCATTCGCAACTGGAGTACAGAATGATAGACATGTCATGAATTATTGTAGCCTAGGCCTACTTTGCATTAGTCTACATTACATGAGATAGTTGATTTACTGTATAGCCTGTACCTTGAAATATGGCGTATCCTATGAGCCCAAGGTTTTTGATGATGATGATGCCTAGCATTTCTCTGGTTGCAACACCACGTCGTTGGTTATAACAGTAGCTACTGAGTGACATTGGAACGTTAACTGAAATTCAGTATTGTATATTATAGGCCAGATTGATATAAGGTTAGGTCCTATAGCTTTTTTCGGGCCCTCTGTTGCTCAGAGATTGTTCTGTATCCACTACCTGCACTCATGATGCATGTTCAATTTTTTATTTGGTGCAATAAATAAATAAATAAATAGACATAGCGATAACAATGTAAAGCTTATCTCAATCTTTCAAACGTTATAATTTTATGGATTTTTTGTCTCTATGTGTGTGTTTTTGTCAACGTTCTTTAAACATTTCCCTTCCTCGTTTTACTGCAATCTATGGATATCTGCAAATCTACATGTACATGGCAATACTATCTTCCTATATATGCCACCATAATCTTTCAGGCAATGAAGCTCTGTACCTGTTGACCTCGAACGGAAAATATAAGATACGCATCGACATGGAAGACTTCGATGGAAAGAAAAAATACGCAGAGTATTCCACCTTCTCGGTCGGTACATCGGCCGATAATTATAGACTGACGGTATCTGGGTACACCGGCGATGCAGGTAGGTCTATGCCTAGTAATAGTTTCTTCGCTTGTCGAAAATTCTAGATGTAGCCTATCACCATTCACCACTTCCAGGTACAAATTACATGGAAATAAGACATTTTTTACCATTATATAATTTGACGTTGTTGGCTTATAGGGCCTAAGCCTTATACAATTCTCTCTAGTTTCCTCTGAAAATTAATAGCTTAATCCTGCGGCGATCTTCTGCTCCACAAGGTACATGTAGGCCATAAAAATTAATCCCGTACTGTTTTATGCCAATATCTTGACCAGAAATATGCATTTTTCAAATCAAGTCTCACGGGCTAAAGGGTAATTCATGTCTACATACAATTATGGCCAAAATGCATCGAAATATTTGAAACAGAATAAAAGCTTTATCGCTTTTGGTGAGCCCACACATTGTTTTTTGACGATCCAAAACGAAACGCAGCAAAAAGTAACAAAAAATGATTTTAGCAAGACGCATCAGAAATAATTTATCAAATGAACTTGCTTTTTATTCATTGTTTAGTCGGTAGCAGTAGGCTTACAATCAAAAAGACATGGTAAGCCATTCGTGACGAAAATATAGCCTATGCTACAATTAACATAGGCTACTGTTGGTTCATTGTTTAGGAGACAGTTTCTCTCAACACAGTGGAATGCAATTCAGCACAATAGACGCCGACAACGATATTAAGAAAGACACAAGTTGTTCTCTGGAATTTCATGGAGGCTGGTGGTACAGCAAATGTCACTCCTCCAACCTGAACGGTCTCTATCTTCGTGGTCCTCATAAGTCCTACGCTGATGGGATTGAATGGGACAACTTTCGCGGTTTCTACTACTCCCTCAAGTTAACCGAAATGAAAATGGCTGCTGTGAAATAGACGATGAATCATCACGTCAACTATTTTATTGCATCACTTGACTAGAATAAACTGTTCCTCATAATTAAAGATTATGGTTTTGGATCACGTTAGGCTACATTCATGTCCAACGCGACCTATTTCCTCCAATGACTAGTACGGTTTACAACCTTCGACCTCGACGTCATAATTTCCGGCTTCCGCAAAAGGACTATAAGAACTTTATTTTCAGAGTCCTCTACAAGAGCGTTAACAATCATTAAATTAACAAATATTATTAACAATGAACTATTTAAGAAGGCGCTTAAATTTCCATTTTGTTTTACTTAATGTTACTATGTAACAGGATGCGGTGTGTCAGCCTGCACTTTTTGATGAATTAAACGAATAGGCCTATTATTATATACTTGAACATTTTGCAATATGATTCGCTGGCTTGAAAAATAACACTACGCATAAAATGATCATTGCTGGTAACTTGGTAAGGATGCTAAATTAAGCTCTAAAACATGAATATTGATTATTACATGAATAGGCGTAATAATAATACATGAATAATTAACTGCCATTATGTACGAGTTAAACGAATTAAAATATGACTTCAGATTTATAGGAAGAAACTTTAAATTAAAATTATGCAGCATTGACAATGAAACGAACTGTGTGATATTTACGTAATTTGTTTGCGACATTACGTCGCTCGAGAACTAGACACTGCGCACTTTTGATGAAATGGAGAAAATCGAAAAAGAAAGTTTAATGACTTTGCATTTTGTACTAAAAACACTTGGGTGTGACAAAATTGAGCAATAATGTTTAGAAAACATTTATGCAGACATCTGCAACTTTAAAAAATCACAATGATTGTGACTTCTGTCATAAGAAAAGACAAAACCTGAAACTGAAAAATTCTACTTTTCAGTCTCAATAATGTTGTTCCTATCGACATGGTGATGATAGGATTGACATCCTAGGTTTTGTGAAAGAAGCTGGCATCGTACATGGTGTGATACTATGCAGTATATATAGACCTAATATTCCCCTGTCAGTTTGCTCCATCTTTCTTTCTGATAAATTGTTTTTCCTCGTCTTCCTCTGGTCTCAGTACCTGCCTTTATCTCGAAGTTGCACGCATTGGGAGCGCATCTGAAAGGCTCTTGTTGCGCGAAGCGCTCTATAAATGGTCAAATACAAAACAATAATGCTATGCCATGTTGCCTTACACCTTGCTTTTCGATGCCGTGATGTCTCTGTTATCCTGCATACCTTATACATGTAAATTATCTTCCCTAATGATTTCTGTAACGTCGTTTCTTTAGACCATGACATTATCAACGAAAGCTGGCGCAGAACTAACTGGATTTCATGCTCAAAATTTGACCGTGATCTGTCTAGACAGTGTAAAATGAGACCGCGATATAATTTGTAATAGCCTGAGGACTGAAATCACATCGGATCAAATCAGATTCCAGTTCGAACTGATGAGACTCGTGCAAGAATTATAGGTCTACATAAGCGCTGGCTGACCGGGCAGAAGTGGAGATTCATTTTGTAAAAAATTGTGAAGTCCCCGGATCCCATAGCTGTCATGAATTATCGGGTTTTTTCTGTGACGTGTCGTCACCAGCGAAATGATGTTGCAGTTAGCAGGGGAGGGGAAAAGGAGCAATCGGTCGGAGAGGTTGAATGAGAACTGGATGATGAATCGAATGAGGAAGCGGGAAGAGAATGAAGGAGAGGAACGTGAGGAGAGTGGAGAAGTGGAAAGAGAAGCAGGACCAGGAAGCGGAAGGGAAGTTGGAGAAGCAATATAGGAAGGGGAGGAGGAGGAAAAAAATGAAAAAGCTGGAGGTGATGGGAATGGGGGTCAGAAGGAGAGAAAGAGTAGGAGGAGAGAAAAATAATGATAAAGAGATAGAGGGGAGTTTTAAGGTATAGAATGGAGAGAGAAAATGAAGGAAGTTCAACAAAGGATGGCGGAGGAGGCGGAGGAGGAGAAGAAAAAGACAAAGAAGAACAAGAAAAAGAAAAAGAAAAAAGGAAAAAGAAGAGGAGGAGGAGAAAGATGAGGAGGAGTAGAAAGATGAGGAGGAGAAAGATGAGGAGGAGGAGGAGGAGGAAGAAGAATAAAGCAAAAACAAGAACAGTAATAAAAAGAGCAAGAAAAACAAGAACAAGAAGAACAAGAAGAGGGAAGGACATGATGTGTCATTCTTAGTCGCGGCGTCTGCCTTGGCATCCACATACATTGGATGGCGTACAGCATGAAAAGAGCTGGTGTAAATCTTTTAAGCGCTGGAAAGACCTTCCCTCTGCAGCCGCAAACGCATACCATCACCATCAGCAGCATCAGCATCAGCAGCAGCATCTGAACCATTGGCTGCCACAGCAACAGCGCCATCGCGAGCAGCATCCAAAGCAACACCGACCACGACCGACCTAAGCACTTTTATTACTGAGGCGGATTCTTTCGCATGAGGCGCATGAATATTATGACGGATGAGAGCAATTTGGCCGCCACGACCGGGAAATCTGGGGACGAGGGAGGACGGATCAGGACGTTTGGGCGCCGCCGTTTGGGCGCCGGCCGTTTGGGCGCCGCCGTTTCGGCGCCGGCCGTTTGGGCGCGACGCCGTTTGGGCGCCGGACGTTGCGGCGCGAAAGAAGAACCTTGACGTTTGTAGATATAATTACATACGAAAGAGCCTCCTTCCGAGACTATAATTGTTTATCCCCTGTGAACGTGACGTTTGACGCGTTGCCGCTTGTTTACGCACCAGGGCTATACAGGATAACATACGAAAGAGCCTCCTTCCTAACCAGAGCTGGCATATAAATTCCGAGCTCTGTGTTGTGGAAAACATTTACCTGGACAAATAAAGAGTTTTAAGTGCTATTTCATTACATAACTTCTTCCGCGCCGAAACGTACGGCGCCCAAACGGCGTCGCGCCCAAACAGCCGGCGCCGAAACGGCGGCGCCCAAACGGCCGGCGCCCAAACGGCGGCGCCCAAACGTCACGTACCGAGGGAGGATGTAACGACTACTGCAGCTCTCCAGATGTTTGGTGGTGGTAGAGGTGGTGGGGGTGGTGGTGGTGGTAGTGGTGGGGTGGTGGTGGCGGTAGTGGTGGTGGCAGCGGCGGCGGCGGTGGTGGTAGTGGTGATAGTGATGGTACTGGTGGTAGTGGTGATAGTGGGGGTGGTGGTGGTGGTGATGGTGGTGGCGGTGGGGGTGGTGATAGTGGTGATTATGGTGGTGGTGGTGGTGGTTGCGGTGGTGGTGGTGATAGTGGTGGTGATAGTGGTGGTCATGGTGGTGTCACTGGCTTTATGTGGACCGAGAAAAGATTGTCAGAGGCCCATCTAGTTTGAGTGTCGCAAACGGGACATTATTTCCATATGAGGGAGGAGGAGCGTATGCATCAGCGCTGGCACCAGGTGTGACGATACATCAGAACCTGGTATAAACGGTTCCTGGAGGCCAATTTTTTTCATCACGAGGTCTGGACTCGGAAATTCGTTTCAAGCATTCAGAGCTGCCCTGGTCAAATTCTGACTCTTTCTTTGCAAATCAGATTCATGTCCAATGCTAATTTTGACTGCAGATATTACATACGCAATCTGAAACGCCACAATGGCGGCACGGATGTAAAATGAATTCAAAATCTCTTGATATTTGCTCATCTAACTTATAATATAAATTTGCAATCGTATTTTCTTGTTACCACCGAACTTCTGCTAAGGTCGATACGTTTTTTTCTACAACGATGTCTTCTGCACTTAACAGGATGTATTAAAATGTGTAGTACTTCCAAGGCTTTACTAGCAAAATTAGAGCGAGAACACTCTAAATACAGTCGCCTAAGCCTGTCTGCAGGGCTTTTTTTTACCTGCAGTTGAACACAAAAATGCAAAGTTTTAAGTGAATTTGTGCAGTTGTAAAAGCAAACTTTTTCAGTGAAAATTATTAAACAGGACCGCAATGCAATGACGGGGTTGTGCCGTGGAAAATAGGCTACATTGTCTTTTTGATCAAGTTTTTGAGTAAGTTCAGGACAAAATGTCGTCAGATTTTACAGCCAGAAACTTGGAGCATTTTCGACAAAAATGTCTGGTAAAATTAATGAATAAAAAGGTCGTCAGAAATTTTCCGGCCAAAGGGCGCACTAGATTAAAACTACCGGTTGTACGGTTCTAAAGATTCTTTTAAAAGCGTTGTACAATAAGCTTACACAAAGTATTTTGTGAGATGAGTACACACTTTATATCTGCGCAGTGCGAATGCATGCTCTCGATTTCAGCGCTGATTATTACTTCTCTGTTCCAGAATGTGGTGCATTTGGAACCTATTTCGTTCGAGATCCAATCTGGCGCCACACCGCCATGCCAGGAAGGCGGGCAATCGTTCGTTGTCGCCATGTACGACGCAGAAGCTGAATGGAAGCGGACGCATGACGCCAGTGATGCTGCTGCTGAAAAAACTAACAGGACATCAATCGAAGTCAACGGGGAGGATCTGGAGAACGTGGAAGAATTTGTATACCTTGGAAGTCTGCTGACATGGGATAATGACTGCGGAAAGGAGATCGGCAGAAGGATAGCGAAGGCAGCAGGAGCATTGGCGGCATTCGGGAATCTATGGAGAAGTCGTGAAATCAGCATAAAAACCAAAATAGAAATTATAAAAACGTGCATATTTAGCATACTACTATATGCATGCGAAACCTGGACTCTACGTAAGCGGGATACAAACAAACTATTGGCATTTGAGATGAGATGCTACAGGAGGATATTACACATCAGATGGGAGCAGAAAATAACAAATGTGGAGGTGCGCGCACGAGTAGGAAATAAGAAAAACATCAAGCAAATAATAATGGAAAGAAAACTAAATTTTTTTGGACATGTGTGCAGAATGGGAAATGAGAGACTCGTCAAGCAAACTATCTTTGGGATGATGGACGGAACGGGGATTAGGGGAAGACCGTGTAGGGAATGGCTGGACGACATTACAGATTGGTGCGAAATGGAGATATACAAACTGAGCAGAATGGCACAGGAGAGAGACAAGTGGAGACTGACGGTGAAACATGCGATTGACACCAACGGGCACTGAGCCCATGGACCGTAATGATGATGATGATGATATATATAATATACATATATATGCATACATATACATACATTTTCATATATATTATATACATTCATATATATATATTATATGAATATATTTACATGCTTGACTCTGCATGGACCATATGTTTAAAATTATACGATGCGGCAAGACATTATGCACTTTCGATACGCTATATAGGGCCTATACGTAGGCTATAATAGAGAGATGAAGATAATAATAATTATTAATAGACCTACATGTAACTTTACAGCAAATTGAGGTCTATACAAAACTGTATACGTCGTACACCAATTTATTATAGATCTAAGGGAAACATCACAGACTCGTGTTTCGCGTTTCCAACTATGCAGATAATTATAATAATTTAATATAACATATTATACGTTATAATAATTTAATAATAATATATTATACGTTATAATAATTTAATATAATATATTATACGTCATAATAATTTAATATAATATATTATACGTTATGATAATTTAATATAATATATTATACGTTATAATAATTTAATATAATATATTATACGTTATAATAATTTAATAATATATTATACGCTGAAAGAGTCTTTAATTAAAATTTTGTCCGATTCAAAGAAATTACAAAGAAGGCGAAAAATTATGTAAACGGATCGTATAATGAAAGATGGTGTATACATGTACCGGAGCTGTAGTTAATATATAATATACAGATAGATTTTGTGTCATGGCACATGTTGCTGCGTTTTCTATATCATGTAGCCTACTCAACATTGTGACCAATAAGGCAAAGAATGGTGGCCAGTCTTTCCGTGTCTGTCCCTCTGTCTCTGTATCTGTCTCTGTCTCAGTTTGTTCCTCTACCTCTCCTTCATTTCTTCGTTCCATGTCTCCCCCTCCTTAATCTCGAGGCAGATATTACTGTTATTGGAAGCGAAAGTGCGATCATTAAGAGCATCGTAAAGAAGTCGAGTCTATCGGATGGCCCGAAAAGATATATCGCCTTCCGTTATAGATCTCACACGAATCCCTCTTTCTCCCCACACCCTCCCCGTTCTCCATAGACCTACCTACCTACCGACCTCCATCCCTCCAAACTAACCCTCACTTTCCATCCCAAGTGCCCATCACTCCCCTTCCCGTCCTAGTGACATCTAGTGAGACGCGGCGAGAGAAAAGAGTTCACCGATGAAGCCTATGGCTTTGTAGAGAGGTTGCGGAGGTATAGACGAAGATGGACTGCCATTTAATTAGTTGATGCTTGTGGGTTGGGAAGTCTGTCTCCATATTACTGTGCCTGTCTGTGTGTCTGTCTGTGTGTCTGTGTGTCTGTCTGTGTGTCTGTCTGTCTGCCTGCTTGTCTGTGTGTTTGCTTGTTTATCTCTGCCTGTCTGTCTGTCTGTGCGTCTGTCTGTCTGTCTGTCTGTCTGTCTGTCTGTATTTTCTGTAATTGTATCATTTTATGGGTTTTTTATTGGGAGCAATTAAAAAAACCTATGTTATGTTATGTTATGCTGTCTATGTCTTCCTTCTTTCATTTATTCACAATTGACTTCAATCCTTCGTTCTTTCTTTCACTCCTTCCCTCCTTTCTTCCTTCCTTCTCTTCCTTCCTTCCTTCCTTCCTTCTTCCTATTCTTCATACATCTATCTGTCCTTCCTTCCTTTCCTCTGAGTGTTCACCGTTTTTACAATCAAGGTGTCCACTGTCCAATGAACATTATTTTTTTTCATGTGTACTATTTTCCTTTGCTGTCTACCTTGGTTATTTGTTTGTTTGTCTGTTCTTCATTCTCAGAATAAACTGATTTTGATTGATTGATTGATTGATTTTCTTCCACCCTTTCTTCCTTCTTTCTCTCTTTCTTCCTTCCATCCTTCCATCCCTTCTTTCTGTTTTTCTTCCTTCTTTCCTTCCTGCCTTTCTTCTTTCCCTCCACCCTTTTTTCCTTCGCTGCTTTCTTCAGCTTCCCCCATCTTGCTTTGAGGCAATGGTTCACTGTCCATTGGTGTCAATCGCCTTAACCGTTCACGTGCCGCCCATCAGTCAAATGTCACCATACCATCACCATCGCAAGCAACACCATTACCATCACCATTAGCGTCACCTTCGCTCGCCGTCAACAGCACACTTAATAAAATGTCGAGCCCACACAAGCGAACCCAACCAAAAATCGTTATAATGTTGAAGATTATGACGAAAACGTTTCCATATATCTGAGAAATAATTATTATCGGGAAACCCATTAGAAACTGTATGTGCATATGAGAATGTTTATGAGCATATAGGATCATAAAATATATAGATCTAATAATACGCGCAAGTCAGTTTTGTGTATAATTTACAAATGAAAATATATGGGCAACATCATACAGTGGCGACGCCAGGATTTCAGTTTTGGAGGGCTGAACTCTCGAGGAAATTTTCCATTTTCATTTGCCAAAATTTCTGACGACCTTTTTTAGTCATCCGGTCGAAATCTCGTAGAAATTTTCCAGTTTCACCGCCAAAATTTCTGACGACCATTTTTTGTCATCTGGTTCCTTTTTTTCGGGAGGGGGGGGCTCGTCACCTAAATATTTTATTTTTACATGAAAAAAATGGATGGCCTTTTGGAGGGGGCCAAGCCTAGGCCTACGCATCGTCTGCACTTGTGTAGTCTATATATAGAGATAGATATATTATGTTGTGGTGTAGTGGTGGTGTAGTGGTGAGTTCGGTGCCTTGGATCCGGAAGGTTCCAGGTTCGAATCCACCTCAAGCCGCAACGTATACATGGACCTTGAGCAAGTCCTTTACTCACAATTGCTCGTGCACTTCGGCAGGAAACTCCGATGCAGTGTCCGCGCTATAAATATGCATGTAGTTGGGAGCGCCTCTGAGTAGGGAGCTTGCTAGTACTTTATAGCAATGCGATAAGAAGTTTAGTTAAGAATTTTATGTTCAATTGTTTTCTTAAAGTTGGCCGTGTTACATCTTTAAACCTAATTCACTTAGGTGACCCTGGCTAGCGGGACCTTCGGTCCCTTTTGGGTCTCCTGTGTAAACTGATATAACTTCGAAATCACGATGTAATTTACGACCTGTTCGATGTTGGTTTACCGAATAAAATGTTATGTTATGCTATGTTATAAATAAATTTATAAATAAATTATAGTACAGAAACAATAGCCACAAGACTATGGTATGCATTGATGGACCATGAAAGACGCAGAGGGCTTTCGTGCGAGATAAGCCCAGACAGGCTCATTATACCATAAGCATTAATGTATTGAATACGCATACATATTTATATGCATGTATATAATATTAACTCCTGCAATCTGTATGGAAGTGAAGGTATATAAACATGCATGGCTAGGCATAATGGAAAATCGGGGCTTTAGGTTCATGCACGAACCCAATACAAAAGATGTGTCCGACAATATCGAATCGCATGTCCCTTCGGATGAAATTCACGGAATCAGTGAACGAGAGAGAGAGACAGACAGACAGATAAACAGATAGACAGCTAGACAGAGACAAAGATAGACGGGGGAGAGAAAGATAAAGAGAGAGACAGTGAGACAGAGAGAGAGACAGAGAGAGACAGAGTGAGAGACAGAAAGAGACAGCGACAGAGACAGACACTGAGACAGACACGGACATAGACAGACGCACGCAGACAGTCAGAAAAAAGGACAACCACACAGCCACGTAGACAGACACAGAAGGAGCGATGTTGCATACCCAGCCGTCGACAGGGGTCTAATATTGTCTGTACCACTTGGCTGCCTCCGATGAAAGCGCCGCCGCCGCCGCAAACCGAAGAAGAAGAAGAAGGACGTATAAGCGACGCGTGATCGGTCTCCCTGTCCCTCCTCGTCTGCTGACCGCTTGTAACCCCAGCAGGGACCTGGCCACGTCGGCTCCGATTGGGGGCTGGATTAGTCTCAAAGCCGCCTGCCCCGTGGAGATGAATCGACCCGGGGTTAGCGGGATTTAGTCCAACTGTCCGGCGGACGATATATTACAAGAGTCTCTCCTCTTATAAGACGGTAGTCGAGGGAATTAACAGTTACTGGATGAGAGAAATGAAGAGCAGAGTGGCTGCAGTCGCGACTGTAGGAAAATTTAATAATAATAAAAGATAAGGGGTGTTTTTAAGTGTAGCGCCGTAATTAAATATGTATATACTCGTGTATATATATATATATAATAACTATATGCATTTCATACATAGATCTATGCACATGTGACGTCTATCTCTCCAACAGCCAGTTATAATTTTATTGACGACAGGTTCCGTTGGCGCATGTCCACTTCATTGTTTATTTATCATTCTTTTCCAGAGTCCCGCTTTTGTACTGCGTCACGGATGCTATTCTCAACCTTTGTAGATCTTCTTTACACCAGTCTCTGATGTCATCGACCCATTCTAACCATTCTATGTCCTCCTCTACGCCCTTTCCCATACATAGTTCCCAGCATCACTGCTTTCATTTTTCATCCATATTTCATATTTCTAACATCCATTATGGATATAATTGCTATGCCCAAATAGACTCAGTTTTTGTCTCATCAATGGGTGCATTAGGTCTCCATTAATTTATAATTAGTCTTCTTCGGTATTATAGGGTTATAAAGTAGAATATAAATATCCAATTTTGCTCAGCGTTATAGAAAATTCGCCCCTGAGTCCAGCAATGCATCAACTCTGCAAGCCAGCAAGGCAGCAAATAGCCAGGTTAATTATTGTTTGGTCCGTTTTGAGTACAGATGAAAATTATGAAAGGTTCGCAGAAAATCGGATAGGTCAGATAAATCAAGGCGAATGTGTTTGGGATGATAGAGGGCTCGGACGGAAAAAGAAGACACCAGCTATATATATATCGGTGATCGTCTACATGTGAGGCGCCATTGCTACAGCATGGATGTGTCACAGCGCCATGCATATAAATCGCCACTAATATCACTATCATGATCATCATCATCATCATCATCAGCAGCAGCAGCAGAAGCATTATCATCATCGTCGTCATCAACATCGTTGTCGCCGCCGTCATCATCACCACCACCATCATCACCATTATCTTCAGCATCAGCATCATCTTCTTCTTCTTCATCATCACCATCATCATCAGCAGCAGAATTGTTTTAAAATTATTATTATTATTATTATTATTATTATTATTTTTTTATTATTATCTTTTAATATCTTCAAGACAACATATCAATAACAGGAAATTATTATTATTATTATTATTATTATTATTATTATTATTATTATTATTATTATTATTATTATTATTATTATTAATTATTATTGTTATTATTATTATAACACAATCATTTATTGAAAAACAAAACAAGCTTGAAACCGAACTATTATTATTATTATTATTGTTATTATTATTATTATTATTATTATTATTATTATTATTGTTATTATTGTTTTATTATTATTATTATTATTATTATTATTATTATTATTATACACAGAATTATATCGGTTCATCAACTGCACACCTACATGTAACTCCAAACCGTTGACACCATCATCGTTATAATATATGAATACAACGTTGGTGCCCCATGCACTGGTCGCACATTCAAAGACAACAAATCACATGAAACGACCAGCGTCTTTAAAACTTTCATTAATGTGTCCTGGTTTAACAGATTTAAAATGGAAGGTTATTGGTTAACCGTTAGGGCGATCATCATTCGAGTCTAATCCAATCACATAAATTATATAGCCCCATTACAGCTGTGTCCAAGACCTCATTGATGGTTGGCGCGCAATGACCTTTTCTCTCTCCTGCAACACCACCACCACCACCACCACCACCACCACCACCACCACCACCACCAATCTGACGAAAGTACGACAGAAATCATAACCGACGCGGACCAACTTTATTCAGCGACTGGTCCAGTTGGTCGTTCCTGACGAACCCAGAACGTTATCGTAACAGAACCATACTGGAACCAGAACGGAGTCAAAACGGAGTTCTGGGCGTAGCCAGAGTGGGACTCAGTCATGACGGAACCGGAACGTAGCTGTACGGAACTGGTACGGATCCAGCGTGGAACCGGAACGGATAATGGAACCGGAGCGGATCCTAAATTGGACCGGAGCGGATCTAGAATGGAACCGTAACGCGGCCGTCCAGGAATCGGGACGGGTCCAGAATAAAATCGGAGCGGAACCATAGTGCATAATATGAGACGGAATCATCACGAATCCCAAACGGATCCAGAATATTCTGGCACGGAACCGGAACTGTTCCGGAACGAAACCGGAACCTGCGGAACAACCGAGCGAGGAGACTCCGCACTCGGAAACCATCGTCATACGATCGTCACTTCTTGGAGGAGTGGTATAGACACCCCAACGAACGTGTGGTCATACTCCTCATTGAGTCGCCCTGCCTTGTTCAGCGGTCGATAGAGGTAGTCGTAGTTCCTGGACGATCCCCCGGAAGGCAGGCTATGGTACGTCTGCAGTCGTCGGCGGCAAAACAACAGACCAAACGCCGACAGGATGAACAGCACGGCCAACGTACCGACGACAATCCCCGCAGCGTAGTAATGGCCCCCGGCCAGGGCGTCCAGCTGGTGCAGACCAGCGGCGATCTCCGCCGATACCGTCTCGTATGAACCGACTCGCATCATCGTCTGCGTCGTGTAGACGGACTGCGCATGCGTCGAGTGGTGGAAGAAACCGGAAGTGACGTAATTTTCGTCGGTCGTGAGAAAGTCTGCATCCGCCGAAAACGTTTCTGGGTAAGCGATTCCGGTGGTAAATAGTAGTCCACTAGTTGAATGGGACGCGGCAGAGGAGGAAGAGGAGGACGTGGAAAACGATGATGACGTTGACGTTGACGGTGACGTCATGTTATGAAATGACGCGCTCGTCGTGACGTCATTGAAAGTCGTGTCGTAGTCGGTTGCGTTGTAGGGAACGTACGTTGCGTTGGTCGTCTGCGTCGGTGATGACGTCGTTCTGTTGTTCGCTGATTGGCCGGTCGTGAAACTGTTTGTGGATGACGTAAAGTTGTAGAAGGCGTAGAGCGACGGAAGGAAGGAGGATGCATTGACAACGGAAGTTAGCGCTGTCATGGTTACGTTGCTTCGAAACCCTCTGCCGACAAAAAGATACAACACTCAAAATAATAATAATAATAATATATTGAACCATTTTATTACTGTTTTATTACTGGGTCCCTCTGAATATATTATAGCTATGCTGCGAGAGTAAGGAAGTAAGTAATTATGCTCTCCATTGAGCCGTCTGTTAACGCACTGCGGGAACATCGTGTAAGAACAATATAAGAATGGACAATAGCAAGATAATCATAAATGAAATTACAAACATAACAGACGTCTTATACGGATCTGTGAGAGAGTGAGGATGCAGTAAAAATAAGAAAAACAGGTAAAAATAAGAAAAACAGAAATAAAATTACTCTGAATAGTATTCGTGTGACAAAATAACATCGGTTTGATGTGTCAGTATGCGGAATTTCACTGCGGTGGGAACGAGTACGGTGTGAATACATGTAGGTAACATTCTTGGTGGGAGGTATTTAGTACACAGCTTAAGACATGGCTTGGGTTGTGAAGCACAGAATAGAAAATGGGAATCAGCACAACCACAGAGTTCACAGAGGCGTAAAGCGATAGGCCTACGAAAGTCCACTTCACTTGATTTGTGAAGCTGATGAAGCATAGGCTATGCATACATGCATACATACATACATACATACATACATACAAACATACATACACACACATACATACATACATACATACCCACACATACATACATAGTTACATACATACACACATACACACACACATACATACATACATACATACATACATACATACATACATACATACATACATACATACATACATACATACATACATACATACATACATACATACATACATACATACATACATACATACATACATACATACATACATTCATACATACATACATACATACATACATACATACATACATACATACATACATACATACATACATACATACATACATACATACATACATACATACATACATACATACATACATACATACATACATACATACATACATACATACATACATACACACGTACACGCAGAAGCATATTGACACATACTTCCAGCAGCACATAATAATTGAGTCCATCATAATAATTTTTGTAAGAATCTCTTTCGTTTGAACTCGTCCTGTTCCCTGTTAGTCGGCGGCGGCGACATAAAGCAATTGAAAGCGAGATTGAGTTTCACACTGAGGACGACGTTTTTGTTTGTCAACGTCTGGCCTTCATTTACACTGTACACACTGTATAGTGTACACTGTGTACATAGATATTCACTGTACAGTGTACATAGATGGATGGTGATTGGAGACACAGTGTCGCGGGCTTTGTGATCGGGCTCGGCCATCCCAGATGCTCAGAAATGGCGGTATGCTGCATGTCGCCTTGAGAATCAAGAGAGCGTATTGAGCGAATGAGCGAATGAAGAGAAGATGAAAGCGTTAACGAATATGAACTACAGCTATTGCATGCGCAGAACGCATCAGTCAGAAACCCAGAATCCCTCTGGAAATCTGGTAAAAATCAAACGCGTCGGAAAAACATAGATTCCTGGAAAGTAGGGCACTTTGGAAAGACGAGTAGGCAGGCTATTAAAGATCTGTGTTATGGGTTGCCTCACTTGATTGGTTATTTAGCTGTCTGTCTATCTGCCTTTCAATTTGTCTGTCTGTATGTATGTATGTATGTATGTATGTATGTCTGTCTGTCTGTCTGCCTGCCTGTCTTTCTGTCTTTTTATCTGTCTATCTATCTATCCGTCCGTCTATCCATCTATCCACCCAGCCGCCCATTAACCCATCTACCTACCTACCTACCTATCTAAGCTTATCTATCGATTCATCCATCTATTCATTCATCCACCCATCCATCTATATCTGTCTGTCTGCCTGTCTGTCTGTCTGTCTATCTATCTATCCATCCGTCTCTTTGTTCCCTCTCTTCCTTCTCATTGTCCTTCGTTGGATTAGTTGCTTTCAACTGACGATGATTAACAGTGCCCTCCCCCGTTTTTACGGCGTGGGACTAGTGCTTCCAGAGTACGACTATGTCATTGTTTTTTCTCTCTCTCTTTTTCTTTCGGTCGATGGAATTAAGAGACAAACGAAGAATTGATGGAGAAAGAACGAACAGACCAAATGATTTAGTGGACAAATGAACGAAATGAATGAATGAATGAATGAATGAATGGATGATTTAATGGATAAATGAACCAAATGAATGAATGAATCCCGGATACGCTTCTACCCTCTCCACGATAGATTTGAAAAATGGATCGATCCTATACGTTCTCTGGAAACACCATTTGCACCGTCTGACCTTTTACCACGGCCGCTCATCCATCAGGCGTCAACGGGCAAATGATTGGAAAAAACTCTTATGAATATTTAAGCGTGAGAGCGCGTATATAAATATATCCTCCAACGCTGAGTATGACAACTGTTTTTGTCACGACAATTACTCTTTAGATGGTAAGTAGGTTGTTTCCATTAGTCTTCGTTTATTGGTTACAAAAGAATCGACAAAAACATTTTAATGATTGGATTTGATTGAGTATACGGTGGAACAAACGGTAAGTGTATTGCACTGCCATAATGCATGGGACCTGAGTCGAGCTTGAATAGGGCGTTATAAGCAGAACTCTGCTTGAAGCGTATAACTTTTGCAGTGCCAGTCCCAATCGTGGATCAGGAGAGGAGGGTGACGCTAATCGATCTTGCTATAACATATAGTGCATGTCGCTGAAGAGGGAAAGTACAACTTATGTTGCTAATATGATCTTCGCTTCAGCTGTCAAATACTGTATAGTCATTTTTGAGTGGTTTCAAATGCCCTGAAGCGCTGTTCCTAAAAGTAAAAATTTCACTTGAAAGGTTTGGATGATGAAATGCTTTGGACAAGCGAAATTAGCGCATATTAAGCGCGCACACATGCATGCATAATTGCATATACGATATCATGTTGATTATTGCCGGAGGATAAAGGGTTCAATCGCGCCATCATCATCTTAATAGCCCAATAGTAAGGTCCTCATTGCACACCCAAGCTGCATAGAAATCAATGTCTGTCTACCAATCTCATGCTGTACGATACACATGCTGCCATGCATTCATGCGTTACAGGCAATTTGCAAAATCAGGGATTTTACAAATTCCCTAGGGAATTTGTACAATAAGGACACATGCATTTCTAACCCAAACCCAGACTCAAATTCCAAACAGTCCCAGCCCTCGCCCTTATCCTAACCACAACCCCAAACCAAAACCCAATTCTAAGCTTAAACCCATAACGATAAAATGTATACATATGCAACAGGTTATGTGTAAATCAGGGCATATACATTATGCACAAAAAATTTATAATTTAAGGTATTATAGGGTTAGATGATGGTTTGGGGTGAAGTTAAGAGGGCTAGGATCTGTTTCGAATTAGGGTTATATAGGGTTAGAAATACAGGTACAACATGTATTATTGTACACGCTCCTTATAGGCAATTGTAAAACCCACGGTTTTAAAATTGCCCGTAACACTTAGGCCCACATACAATTATGCATATCTGCATACATACATAGCCTACATGCAAATATATAGGACAACATACATGTATAAACGAACATACATCCATCCCTGTATAACAGAGAGTGCACACATGCGGTGCTGGTCGCTTGCGTTGCGATTTCCAACCAACTTCTACCACCGTGTGGTCCATTTCTGCGAAGGCATTTTATGTCAGACTTTATAGTTTGTTTTCGACCGTTAACTTCTTCGTTAAGACCGAACTACTTTCGCGAAAGCCGCCATTACTCCGTGACACGAATCAGAGACGAGCCTCGGAAATATTCGAAAGATGCGAAAGATTCTAAATATTATCGCCCTCGTAAGTCCCGCGCTGACTGCAACCTTTGAAAACTGCAGCCATGAGCCGGGAATTTATCGCCAGCGGTTGGTATAAAAGCGTTATATAAATGCTTCCGCATATGCATACTAATGAATGTTATGGGCTGTTGGGTATAATACTATAATTATATTGCAGCGCATGTATAATGTAATGTCCAGAGGATCGGGTTCTTTAGTTCACTTAAATTGGTCGGTTGACTCAACTTGACTGTAAACAATTTTTACTGCTGCTATTTATGCTTCAGTTACGTATATGGAATTATCATAATTGTGCTTATTATATAATTGCTATTATTGTTGTTGTTGTTGTCGTTATTATTGTTACTACTACTGATGCCACTACTACAACTACTACTACTACTACTACTACTACTACTACTACTACTACTACTACTACTACTACTACTACTACTACTACTACTACTACTACTACTACTACTACTACTACTACTACTACTACTACTACTACTACTACTACTACTACTACTACTACTACTACTACTACTACTACTACTACTACTACTACTACTACTACTACTACTACTACTACTACTACTACTACTACTACTACTACTACTACTACTACTACTACTACTACTACTACTACTACTACTACTACTACTACTACTACTACTACTACTACTACTACTACTACTACTACCACTACCACTACTACTACTACTTCTTCTTTGTTATCCCTTATTAAGATATTATCCCGTCATCTTTCTGTTTTGTTCCATTCTGTTCCATACTATTTAATTGCATTCCATTCCCATTATCACATTGGTTGTTCCACTATATTTTGTTCTATTCCATTCTATTCCATTCTGTTACATTACATTTTATTCTATTATAAGCTTATTCTCTTCTAATTTATTTTATTCTACTTATTCTATTCCATTCCATTCTATTTAATTCTGATTCATTCTATTCCATTCTATTCGATTCTTATCCAATCCATTTAATTCGATATGAATTCTATTTCATTCAATTTCCAATCCATTTCATTATATTCCCCATTCTATCATACATGAGGCGTCTGTGCGGTATGCCTATTCAAAGCAGTACAAATTGAATTCTATGTTCATCCTAATCCTCATTGTGAAGAACCGATCGATCTTAAAAGAATTAATCGGAAACCGAACAAATTATAGGAGAAAAAAGAAGGAGGCGCACAAGAAGGTGTAGTAAGAGGAGGAGAGGAGGGGAGAAGAAGAAGGAGGAGGAGCACGAGGTGGAGAGGGAGGAGTAGAAAGAGGAGGAGAAGGAGGGGAGAAGACGGACGAGCAAGAGGAGGAGGAGTAAGAGGAAGAGAAGTAGGAGGAGAAGGAAAGGAGAAGAAGGAGGAGAAGCAAGAGGAGGAGAAGGAGGAGTAGTAGGAGGAGAAGAAGAGGAGGATTAAGGGGAGAAGGACGTGGAGAAGGAGGAGTAAGTGGAAGGCAGCAGTAGCATGGAAAAGACGATGCTTAATTTCGAACAAAATATAGAGCTGCAAACGCGGACTGAGGCGATAGAAACCAATTCCAGAAACTTGGATCTGTAATTAATGCCCACGTTCGGATTATTGCAAGAGACTCACAGAGTCCGAAAATGAATTGCGAAATGAATTGGTATTCCTCACGAACATTGTTATAATTATGGAAACCAGCAGCAAGAATAACAATACATGTACATACAACAAAGCAAAAAGACAGTATGAGCAACAGCAGCAACGACGACGACGACAACGACGACGATGATGATGATGATGACGACGACGACGACGACGACGACAACGACGACGATGACGATGACGATGACGATGACGATGACGATGACGATGATGATGATGATGATGATGATGATGATGATGATGATGATGATGATGATGATGATGATGATGATGATGATGATGATGATGATGATGATGACGACGATGATGATGATGATGATAATAATAATAATAATAACAGTGATAATGATGAAAGTGACGACGATGTTGATGCTGCTCTCTATAGCTGCTGCAGCTGTATATACTGCTGCTGCTGCTGCTGCTGCTGATGATGATGATGATACTATTAACTAATACTAAGACCATTACTAATACTTGTGCAAGTTATGCTATTACGACCAACACCCGGTGTTGAAAAATAGTTATAATAATAACATTCACTCATTCATTCATTGCAAGAATTTATAATAATAATATAGGCCTATAGAGATTTAAGTGCCATGGGTTCGTAAAAAATCGATTAAAAAACCGTAGCAACGATTCAGAAGCACTCAAATAATTTTACAAAAATGTTGAACCTCTACTAAGAACTTTCAACGGTGGCCCTGTTGCGCTTTGGATAGGCTAACACGCTGGCATGGAGAGCGAGAGGTACCAAAATTGCGCCCCGTATTATAATAGTGCGAACATGCTTTGTAGGCTGCTATTAGCGCCGTGTGTTGCAGGTTGTATGTTCTGTTAGTAGTCAAGATTTGTGTACTGCTGCACAGTGACTTTAAACCGGGGTTTCGCTCTCCTATTTCAAAGATTTGAATCTCGGACAAACACGGTTCGTACACAGAATCTCCGCCACTGTTCGCAAATCTGGCAGCGCCAGTCCCAGGCATGGATAAAGGAGGAGGGCGACACTAATAATCTTTGTTACGACACAGAGTCGCTAACCACTAACCAGCTATATAAGCAGGTCCGTACACGGTGACCTAAATGGCATGGCATCCATTCAAACGGGCAGCGATGGTGATTGGTGAAGGATCTCGCCCGAACAAATTCATTGGTAAAAAATGAGCAGTGGGGTCGAGACCAGAGCCTTCTATTACTGTAATAGAAGGCTCTGCAGTGGTCGAGACCATAAATATAACACGATCGCTATATAAAAAATTCCTACACATTTTTTGCAGTCTGGCAGGGCTGTTTTAAGGAATTTGTAGAACTGCGCAACCTCTTCTTTCCTTTTCCATGCTCCATGGCAAATTACTTCCAATCGGAGAACAATGACCTTTTTAGCTATATAGTTTCAACGATCTGGACTCCGGAAGGAAGACGTGGTAGCGGGAGGCCAAGGAAGAACTGAATGGAGACTGCGCGAGTGGATCTGCAGGGTCCGAGGATGACATGGAACGATACTGCTGAGATGGCGATGAACAGAGTGGATTGGAGAGACTGCATTGCCCGATGTGGAGGAAGATCTATTATTGGTCCCTTCCTATGGAATGGGCTTCCCCCATCAGTTCGCTCTGCCATCCTCTCCAGTAGTGTATCCTCATCTTTCTCTCGTCTCAAAAACTTGCCTTTTTTCTCGGGGTTGAACGCACCGGGAGCGCTTCTGAAAGGCTCTTGCTGCAAGAAGCGCTTTATAAATGGTCAGATAAAATAAGATAAGATAAGATCTGTACGGGAACTACTAAGGTCTAAGGTAAGGCCTAAGAAAATGTTACCTGTATTGCTGGAAGGACTGGAAAAACTTTACTCCTGAAAAGCGATCCTGTGTTCGCCGCTTTACCGACGATGAACAACGTTTGTCGACATCCGCATCTAAGCTCTGCTGCGAGTTGCTGCTGCTGCTATACAGTGCTGTCGTTGTCGTGAAGCAGAGGATGCTGCTAGTGCTGCTGGTGCTGCGGTTTCAGAGGCTGGTGGCTGCCGCGGTGGCTATCGGTCTTTTCTTATTCAGTTCTCGATTCTGTAACGGTGAACGGCGGTCGGAGCCGCGAGCGTTTATTCGACCCGATGGGGTGAGAGGGAGAGAGGGACAGGAAGAGAGGGAGAGGGAGAGGAAGAGAAAGAGAGAGAGGGAGAGGGAGAGAAAAAGGAGAGGGAGAGAGAGGCTAGAGGGAGAGGCAGAGGCAAATGCAGAGGCAGAAGAGGGAGAGGGATAGGGAGAGAGGAAAGGGAGAAGGAGAGGACGAGGTAAAGAAGGGAAAGGGAGGAAAGTGGAAGAGGGAGAGGGAGAGAGAGGGAGAGATAGACTAGAGGGAAATGAAGAGGGACTGAGAGAGGCAGAGGCAGAGGCAGAGGCAGAGGCAGAGGCAGAGGCAGAGGCAGAGGCAGAGGCAGAGGCAGAGGCAGAGGCAGAGGCAGAGGCAGAGGCAGAGGCAGAGGCAGAGGCAGAGGCAGAGGCAGAGGGAGGGGGAAGAGGTTGGGGTGGAAGACCGATGTCGAGAAATCGATAGAGGATAAATAGAAGCCACCATCATCATCGTCGTCGTTGCTCGACTCGGCTGCGAATCCGCCTGATTGAGTGTGTGTGTGAGTATGTGACCGTGTGTGTGTCTTCGTGAGTGTGCGTGTGTGGGTCGGTGTGTGTGTCTGACTATGTGTGAGTCTATGTCTATGTGTATGTGTGTCTGTGTGTGTACATGTGGGTCTGTATAGGTGTGGGTGTGTACGTGTGTGTGTAGATATGTGTGAGTTAAGTGCGTGTGTGTTTGTGTGTATGTGTGTAGGTCTGTATGTGTGTCTGAGCGTGCGTGTGTGCGTCTGGGTGTTTCAGTGTGCGCTGTGACTGTGTCTGGGTCAGTGTGTGTGTCAGCGTGTGCATGCATGTGAGTTTGTGTGTGTGTGTATCAGTGTGTTTGCGGCTGGATGCGGGCGAGTGATGCATGGGACCCTTATGTCGAGTTGCTTGCATCAGCAGCAGCAGCAGCAGCAGCAGCAGCAACATCCGCATCCGCTGCTGCGATTGTGTCATCGTGAGAAGCGGCTGAAGCCATTGTATGCACGCGAGCACGAAAGATAGAAAGCAGTGTCTAGCTGCAGACAACACTATTCTTTGGCTAGACCAGACATTCTCTTAGGAATTACGTAGTTAGCATCATTCGACTCTTCAATATTTCTTGATATGTCTCCAAGAAAAAATTGCGCATTTACATTGTAGCATCATTCAACGCTATAAGCTTATATTATGTGTAACATGACTTGAAGAGTTTACCAGATATTGCTCGAATAACACAATACAATCGTAATCGTAACCCCCAACTTTTCTAAAGCGCCACTTGAAAGCCATGCGCAGGGCACCAGCTTATTCGCGAGCGTTGATCGTATGACTAGAAGAGACTCTTCCAGAAACAACGGAGCTATATCCATGTAACTTCTAAGGGACTTTCTACTCAAAATATAATAGTCGTAATCGTTATCGTGATCTCCAAATTTTTAAGCGACACTCGAAAACCAAGCGCAGGGCTCCAGCTTATTGCCGAGCGCAGAGCGATGTCAACAATGTAATTTTCTGGATTTTTTTCTACCCATAAAATCATTGCAGCTCAAGGCATCGCTCACAATTTATCAGCGCCATCTACTTGGTCATTAGATTGTGGCGCTACATATATGCATAACAAAATACAGTACGATTACTCTGGCGGGGCGCGGTGGTGTAGTGGTGGCGTCGTTGCCTTGGAGCGGGAAAGTTCGAAGTTCGAATCCATTTCGCCTCGTAAGGACCTTGGGCAAGTCCTTTACTAACAATAATTGCTCAGCGCTTCGGCATGAAATTCCGATGCAGTGTCCGCTCTGCATTCGGGAACGTCTCTGAGTAGAAACTTGAAGGGACGCTATGACAAGTGCACATACAAAACGTTTATACCAGACAAATGTGCCAATTTTTTCAGCAGCAACGTCTTCAGTTGCAAGACCTTCTTCTGCAGTGGTAGGCCTATAATTATACGCCAGCGGATGACTATTTCTATGATTCTATTCATCATGGGGCAGAACTTTCGTCCATAGTCGTTGATCATCCTGCAGCCATCTAACCGTAGAATAGTCTACTGACCACTAACTCTGCCCTTGCAGCTGCAGAACAATGTCTCGGTACACAATCAGTCCAGCCAATTTGCTATCAATCTGTCTGTCTTTGTGGCCTTTCTAACTTCATGAACATTCATAACCCCCGGAGCTCAGTGCTCATATGTCTGACTATGACCGTTCTAGCTCTGTGTATGATCATAATATTTCGTCTGTATGCTATAGCCATTATGGCTCTGTGTATGATCATAATATTTCGTTTGTATGCTATAGCCTTTATGGCTCTGTGTATGATCATAATATTTCGTCTGTATGCTATAACCATTATGGCTGTGTCCATTCTGAAAACAATGCACTGCGTCCAAGATCATAATATCAGCAAAGTCATGTTAAGAAAGAAAAATGATTTATTTTGGACACATCATGAGAAGAGAGGGAAAGTGTATACTGAGAAAGACATCATGCAGGGCACAATGCCAGGGGACCGGACAAGAGGAAGACCAGTGAAAATAATTTATCATCATCATCATCATCAAACCGCTACTCCAGTTTTACCTATACAATCAATCAAATTTTGTCTATGACAATAAATTCCGACGTTTTATGACCAGTTTTTGACGTCTTTTCATAATTTTCACCAAAAAGTCTATATTTATGTGGAAAAAGTGGTAAAACCTCCGTGAGAAAATAACCTAGATCCTGACAAAAAAACCTAGAAACCTAGGCAAGACCGAAAACCTAGATCTAGGTGAGTTGCATCCCTGTCCAGCTATGTGTCAGGGCTTTTTATAACATGCTGTTGTACACAAAATGTGCAGTTTTGAACTGCCATGGATTTGGGCAGTTGTAGAAGCACTTCTGTACAGTTAAAACTATCAAAAAAGGTCATTGTCCTCCAATTGCAAGTTATTTACCACGGAGAATGGGAAAGAAAAAGGAGTTGTGCAGTTCTAAAAATTCCATTAAAACCATGTGTTTGCTCATTCCTGTTTCGTCTATGGCCAATAGCACCGCAGAAGAAGCAGACTGATCTCTGTCTACATTTTCTGTCGTGGAATAGCCGTGGGAGCGTCATCTATCGTCAATTATTATTCGAGTCATTTCTATTATCAAATTAGTTGCCGAAAAAATCATGATTAAGAGTCTCGGCGATCAATTTGGCGGCACATTGGTGTCTACTGCTACCAGACATCCGACTCTTAAGAGCGAGCACGCGTATCGGCGCGGGAACTGACCCACTTGGCGACTGAAGGAGACAGGGGCAG
>OX243824.1:10635194-10637694 GCA_945859605.1 Lumbricus rubellus | reverse complement strand
AAGAGCTACAGTCCGTTCGTTAGTTCATCCGTCCGTCTCTTTGTCTATCTGTCTGTCTGTCTGTCTGTCTGTCTGGCTGTCTGTATGTCTGTATGTCTGTGTATCTGTTTCTTTTAGATATTCAGTAAGTGTGGAAGACATCCAAGAAGACTGGTTGACAAAGCAGACGAACAATAACAGACAGAGGAAGTGAATGAGACAGACACACACATAGGAAGACAGACAGACAGACAGACAGACAGACAGACAGACAAACGAACAGACAAAAAAATAGTCACGCAGGCAAATAGAATTGGTAACAGACAGCGCCATCGGGAAAACAGACAGACAGACAAACAGATAAGTGTCCGCACAGACAGGCACACAGAGAGACAGATAAACAAACTTGCAGACAGGCAGACTTGCACACAGGTAGACAGACCGGAAGCAGAAAGACTTGCAGGCAGGCAGACAGGCAGACAGGCAGACAGACATACAGGCAGACAGGCAGTCAGGCAAACAGACAGACTTGCAGGCAGGCAGACAGACAGGCAAACAAACAGACTTGCAGGCAGGCAGGCAAACAGACAGACAGACAAGCAGACAGACAGGCAAACTGTGCAGACATACATTGGAGACAGATCGGCGAACAGATATAGACGTAAAGACTACCACAAAGACATGCTGCCAAAGAGCAGCGAGATGAAATATCGCAGAGCCAAACCATTCGAACATCCCATTATCCAACGACATCGTCCACGGCTACAGCCACCGATTTTCTGCGTTGCTCCTGCTACTGCTGCTGCTGCTGCTGCTGCTACTGCTTCTGCTGCTACTACTGCTACTACTGCTGCTCATGCTGCTGTTACTACTGCTGCTACTGCTTTTGCTACTGCTACTGCTGCTGCTACTGCTGCTGCTACTACTACTGCTGCTGCTGCTGCTGCCGCTGTTGCTGCTGCTGCTTCTGCTGTTGCTGCTGCTGTTGCTGCTACTGTTGCTACTGCTGCTGCTGCTGATGCTACTGCTACTACTACTACTACTACTGCTACTGCTGCTGATGCTACTACTACTGCTACTACTACTGCTACTACTGCTGCTGCTGCTGCTACTACTGCTACTGCTACTGCTGCTACTGTTGCTACTGTTGCTGCTGTTGCTGCTACTACTACTGCTGCTGCTGCTGCTACTACTGCTACTGCTACTGCTGCTACTGTTGCTACTGTTGCTACTGTTGCTGCTGCTACTGTTGCTACTGTTGCTGCTGCTGCTGCTGTTGCTACTACTACTGCTGCTGCTGCTGCTGCTGCTGCTGCTGCTGCTGCTGCTGCTGCTGCTGCTTCTGTGGCCATCTTCTCCGCCTGGATCCCCATCGGACTGGAACTAGAATGGTTCCAACCGAGATTCGGATGAACACACACGACTTACATCATCATCGATTGCTTGACGACCGAGTGTTGCATGAAATCGACGAAGCGTGTAGTAGTGCCATCGATAGAAGGAAGCGCAAAGAAGAACACACACACATACAGGCACACACACACACACACACACACACACACACATATATATATACAGTTGTACATATACGCACACATAAAAGCACAGATAAGCCCAGAGTCAGGTGGGCTTGCGCTCGAATCGGCAACAAATAGACGTAAAGATAAGAGACGGCAAGAGGGCAGAAATATACCGACACATAAGTGCAGCCCTGCAGTTAAGCCATACTTTTATATACAGCTCCATCATGAAATTTGTCATAATGAGAGAGAAAATCAGTGACATTGAATCATCAATGAACCTATGCACGTGCGCTAATATTTCTATTCGTCCTTGCTGCTGTTCTTTTAAATTTCAGACAAATGCTAAAAGTTTTTACCAAGTTATGGCAATTTGTTTTGAGGTCTACTTTCATCGGAACACAATGTATATTATATATACACATGTACTCATATGAATGGGTAGATTAAAATAATTGTATATATTTCTACCGGTAAAAATATTATGGAAATGAAATTATATATGGATATATGGACAAAAACATTGTGCATATGATATTTTATTCATATACCGCGAAGAAAGGACACAGACAGACAGACAGACAGACAGAGACAGACAGAGGCGAAGTGAGACAGACAGAGACACACATATACAAGCACAAACAGAGAGAGACAGACAGACCGAGACACACCGAGACATACAGAGACAGACAGGCAGACATGTAGAGACAGACAGACAAACAGAGACAAACAGACATAGACAGACAGATACACATAGAGACTGAAACACACAGACAGCAGAGACGGAGGGAACGGAGGGAGGGCAGAGAACATCGATCGATCATTGGCCGATAGGGGGCGAATGGAAATCCCCTGGGGGGTGAGGGTAGTGGGGAGTGGGCGCTTTATTCCAATTTGACGTCGTCTGCTCGATGGGATGTGATCGTCGGACATTGATGAATGTGTCTCCTTCCCTCATAACTGATACGACGACCGGGAGGGAGAGGATGGGGAGAGGCCCC
>OX243824.1:10530194-10630194 GCA_945859605.1 Lumbricus rubellus | reverse complement strand
ATCACAATCAGCACACTGGCCGATCAATGCCTATCATCAGGCCCGGATTAACCACGGTGCTGATTGTGCTGCAGCACAGGGCCCCGAGCTTCGGTGGGGCCCCCAAATTGTAAAAGTAAAAAATAAAAAAGTGAGGATTCAGGAAAGAAACAGTGCAAATTGCAATGCATTATGCATAGAAAATTAGCAATCACAGCAATGACCAAATATATAACCAAATAATGTCAGAGTATAGGCCTATGATAACGTCACTTTGATTTATCCCTCTCAAACTGTGCGAATCACTGGCACTCACTGCTAACTTTTGTGCAGAAAATGCGAGGGACTTTCGATGATAATTATATAGAAGAAGACACAGGGTTACGTGGATAATCACCAATATAAGGAAGCCGAACCATGGGCGGTGGACGGAGCTTATCAGGGGCTAAAGGGGAGGGGCTAAGCCTCCAAGAAGGTCCAGAGTCATATTTGTGCCATGAAAATGGTATCTTTTCCCGGGCTTAGCCCCCCCCCACCCCCAGAAGGCCGTGAGTCCGTGACCCATACTTGAACAAAATATATGCGGGAATTTTTTCCACGAACCGAAACTTCAATCTCATGACTAAAAAGGTCACTTTTTGGCGGAAAAAATAGTATGGTTTTATGAGATTTCGACCTCATGTCTAAAAGGAGAAAATAGCATGGTTTTATGAGATTTCGGCCTGATGACTAAAAACTTAAGTAAAAAGGGTTATCAACTTTTTTGATAGTGCGTGAGTCGTGAGCTCGTGACAATTGTCCTATCTACTTCTTACATGTATACGTGCTATAAAGTGGTTATTATAGCCTATGTCTGCCTGACTTCTTAAAATTGTAGGGGGCCCCCGTCATTCGATCAGCACAGGGCCCCCAAAACTGTAGATCCTGGCCTGCCTATCATGGGACGATAAGACGAGAGGGAGAGGACTAGACTTATTATATAATGAGTAGCCTCATATGCTGAGGCTGAGAAAATGAAGTCGCAAACACTTCATGTCCATCATGGTTGTTGCCTCTCGGATTAGCTTGAGGGATTGCTTTTCCACTCCATCTTATTCTAGTAATCCTCCTTCTCCTTCTTCTCATCCTCCTCCTCCTCCCCCGGCTCCTCTTGCTTGGTTCCGTCCTCTATTCCTTATTCAGCTACTTATACTTTCGAACATCATGCATCGTAAATTCTTTTTTATACTCCATCTTCTCTTCCTCCTCCCCTTCTTCTTCCTCTTCATCCTCCTTCTACTCTCACTTCTCCTCCTCTTCCTTTTCAAACTCCTCGTCCTCCTCTTCCTTCTTCTCTTCCTCTTTCTCCTCTTCCTCCCACTCTTCGTCCTCCTCTTCCTCTTCTTCTCCTCCTATTTCTACTCCATTTCCTCCTCCTCCTCCGTCTCTTCTTCCTCCTCTTACTCTCCGTCCTCCTCCTCTCCCTCCTCTTCCTCCTCCTCCTCCTCCTTATTCCTCTTTGTCACGTACACCGTATTTCATGCCGGGTTAGTTAGTTAGCGCAAGGCAAAGCTCAGCCAACAAACCTTTGAATCAACGATAATAATTTTTACCTCTAAGGCTCTAAAGGTCGCGCTAGGCTACAAAACAACGTGGGACACGGAAGAATGGCGAACAGATGATGATAACTGACAGCAATAATTGTCCGACCTTTTATCGAATTAATTCGTCGCTAAATTGCGATTCGCGAGTGAGAAACAAGCAGGCGGGATATTAAACGTGGAATGGGTCAGAGAAAAAAACACCGCCATTGTTATTCCGATATTCGCGGCCAAGCCGAGCCAGCGACCTAATTTGTCCACTCTAATTGGCTGCGTGTGTCAAAGCCATCGACTCCGATCATATAGTAGCAGTTGTAAGTATATAGGACAAGAACAGGATTCCCTTATTAGAAGTTTAAACCAAGATCACAGAGCTTTGTACTGCATGGCACCGTATCTCATTCCAGGGCTTTTTTAACGTGCAGTTGTACACAAAAATGTGCAGTTCTAAATGGATTTGTGCAGTTGTAGGAGCACCTCTGTACAGTGAAAACTACCAACAAGGTCATTGTCCTCCGATTGGAGGTAGTTTACCAATTACCATGGAAGATGGGAAAGGAAAGAAAGAGTTGCGCAGTTCTAAAAATTTCTTAAAATCAGCCCTGCCTTATTCTTAGTTGTATAAATCATGTATGGCCTCTATGATCTCCCTGTCGTCAATAAGTTTCATGGTGTTTACATAGGACCCATAAATGGGCCGTCCATATTTGACGTCATGCAATTTTTAACGATTTTTACCCCTTCCCCTCGTCACGCATCAACACAAAAGTCATAATGATATCTAGTATGTGACCGTCACACATCGTCACACACACACACACCGGGGGTGTGAGACAATTGTTAAAAAGTTTAAAACATTATAATTATAACATTTTCTCATGTGTTACACTTCCCAACAGTCCTTGTGACCTATAGGATGACCTCAGTGTGATGCTCCCATTTAAAATAGTAGGCCTAATTAAGTTTAGCTCCGTCGTATGGCTAAGGAAAAAACTGCATTGATAAACATTAATTTTATTGATTATACAAGTTATAAGCTTACTAGCAATAAGAATCTATTATGAATTTGGTCAGCAATATAAATTTCGCTACAGCCATGTAACGTTTGTAACTCAGCTCCAAACCAAAGAAAGCCATTGCTTTTTCATGCATTCTACATTTAAAGTGCATTTTTAAAGGAAAGGAAACTGCAAGGGAAAAGGATGTGCATTAATGGCAGACAAAATAACATCAGCTTCCGTTTGTCAGGAAGCGCGAATAGATACGTTTCCCATGCCAGGCAGTACCGCACTATTTTAAACGCAAAGGAAGGCGCCATAACTCCATGAAACTTGATACCCTCTACCATTTGCAGATAGAGAGGCTCGACTCAGGCATCATCGGTAACTTTTTAGGTCTATGCACAACATTTTTCCCCAGGTAAGGATGGACAATGAGCAGTAACACCAGTGCTTATAGCAAGTAGCAAGTAGCAATGCGGCATTTTTTACACAGTGCGCTTAGGCTTAAAATTGCTTCCTCGACCACCTTTTTGGACCTGAAAACCACTACTGCATGAGTATTGAAACACGGGAGCTATATTATGCATTCAGGGCCGGATTAAGGCAGGTTCAAAATGTTCGGCCGAACAGGGGCCTCACACATGAGGGGCCCCCACACGAGATTTTTTTTAAAACGAAATTTCGACTAAACGACAAAAAGGTCATGAACTTGTCTGGTTTTTTTTGGAGATTCGAACTCGATGACTAAAAAAGTCATCAGATTTTTCGCTCGAAGGTCCCCCCCAAAATTTCCGAACAGAGCCCCACATTTCTTGATCCGGCCCTATAGGCTGTTACAGTAGGCATTGACTACATGTATATCGACACTTTTGTGGCCTATGCAGCAGTGCTGACGAGAGAAGTTACGGGGTCCTCGGCAGATCTGTCACGCGCGTCTAAGCTTATCTTACGGCCTCATGAGAGAATTTTTTACCAAATAGAAATATTAAAAGTGCGGATAGGACATATGATATAATATTTATATATGCAACATGGTTTTATTCAGTTGCTAATTTGAAGTTTAGACTGATAATATATAATTAAGTCGCTGTAATATGATAATTATTTTTAAAAGGCATAAACCATAAACTGAATTGGTATAGGCTTATGCAATATGCATAGGCCCAGGGCCGTAGCAACAATGAACGTGGCCCCTCCGAGCATAATGTCCTGGCCGGGGGCCCCTTACAATGCAGACACCGGGATGCGGCATTTTTTGGGCCCGAGATTTCTGACGACCATTTTTTAGTCATCCGGCAAAAATCTCGGGAAAATTTCATCAATTCGGCGGCCGAAAAAGTTTATGACCTTTTTTCAATCATTTCCTTCATTTTTGGCACTTTGGGGGCCCCTTCCTTGCGGGGGGCCCTTCGGTCGGAGGGTACGGAGGGCGGTCAAGTAGGGAGACCGGGGTTATATGTTACAATTTTCACTTTTTTGTAAATTGGCTGTTCCTCAGCACCTCAGTTTTTCTAAGACCAAGGGGGTTTAATACGTCAATATGTCATACAGAAATTGGTCACAGTAGATTGTGCTAATAGTTAATGATTTGTGTGCAATATTGGTTTTAGGCAAGCCACTTGAATGTAACAAATAACCCCGATAGCGGGGTTACATGTTACATTCCCCGGGGTTGCAATGTTACACATGTAGAATTGACATTTTTACAGTAAATGTAAAGTGATTAATAAACAGGAACATCACTAATAATATAACAGATTATTTATAACTGATTAGGTCTATGTAAGTCTGAAGTTCTTCAGCAGTTGATGAAAAAAACGACGAAACAGAAACTAAACTACTAGTCAAATCAGAAATCAGCTTAATGGGTTTAGCTTAGGTCTAGTCAGAGTTATAACAGTTGTGTCATACATAATAATCGTTTCCATCAGTGCAATTGCATATATGTATGTTTGTATGTATGTATGTATGTATGTATGTATGTATGTATGTATGTATGTATGTATGTATGTATGTATGTATGTATGTATGTATGTATGTATGTATGTATGTATGTATGTATGTATGTATGTATGTATGTATGTATGTATGTATGTATGTATGTATGTATGTATGTATGCATGCATGCATGCATGTATGTATGTATGTATGTATGTATGTATGTATGTATGTATGTATGTATGTATGCATGCATGCATGCATGTATGTATGTATGTATGTATGTATGTATGTATACATGTATGTATGTATGTATATATGTATGTATGTATGTATGTATGCATGCATGTATGAATGTATATATGCTTGCATGCATATTTGTATATATGCACGTATGTATGTATGTAGGTAGGTATGTAATTATATCTGCATAATCGTGTATCTGTGTAATTATGTACATGTGTAGGCCTACTGTGTCCATGTATGTACGCAAACGTGTATCTGTAATTATGTTTAATGTAGGAGTGCATGCATGTGTGATATCTATTTGTAATAATACACATAGATAGCACACATAACATATAGCCTATGGGCTATAGGCTGTTACACATGTAACATATAGCCCCTAGGCACGTGTAACATTATAGCCCCTAGGCACATCTTCGGAAACAAAAAGATTTTACAAAAACAACAGTCAAGCTACATCGCTAGTAATGTTCTGTTTATAAACACATATCACCATGCCACCAACACACCGAATATGACAACCGAAGTAGTAAAACTGGCCGCATAAATTACAAAAGTGTGCACTTACCGTTGAAAAAATATCAGCTCAAAAAACGTTTTTTTACCCTAAATTGGTCACGCTGCTAAATAAATCAACAGCTCCTCCACTATACCTGCAGACTAACTGTGCGCATGCACTAGAACATAGATATACGCTACAAATAAGTAAACACCAGATATATAATCGTTGTAACATATAACCCCTGTAACATACAGCCCCGGTCTCCCCTACTAAGCCTAATGTCACGAACGCTGACATTTTCAGCTCAGTAGCGCGACGTTATTTTTTCAAACCTTGAATGATTAATCTTTCTGGTCTATTATAGGCTGATATAATTGAGGCAATCCCGCTGTCATATTTATGAGTAGTGGGAGAACTGATGACATGAGCGCAGATGACGTCAGTGCTGCGCTCATGTCATCAGTTCTCCTGGAAGATTTAGGGTTTGCGCTCATTAGTATTCATAGCGCAGTGACTGCGCTCATTTATATTCATAGCGCAAGCAGTAGGAAGTATCCAAATTGACAGCTGACCTCATTATGTTAATTAGACACGCCCCTAATTAATATTCATAGCGCACTCAAAAGAAAGGACATTTAGTACATATTGCGCTCATTAGTATTCATAGCGCAGTGACTGCGCTCATTAATATTCATGTTATGCAGTGATGTCATACTTCCAGTTCTTTCTAGAACTTTCGAGTATTCCTATTGTCCTTTTGTCCGTCTGTCTGTCTGTCTACCTGTCCGTCTGCATGGTCGTCTTTGTGCGTAGGTGACAACATTAATGATGTCATCATTCTAGAGAATTCCTATTTTTCAATGCCTATTGTCCATTGCATGCATGCAGTCAGACAACCATCCATCCATCCATCCATCCACCAATCCATCCATTCAGCCAGCCAGCCATCCATCCACCCATCCATCCTTCCATCCACCCACCAATCCATCCATCCAGCCAGCCAGCCAGCCAGCCAGCCATCCACCCATCCATCAATCCATTCATTCATCCACCAACCCATTCAACCATACAACCATCCATCCATCCATCCATCAATTCATTCATTCATTCATTCATTCATCCACTCAGCAATCCATCCAGCCATACAACAATCCATCCATCCACTCATCTATCCATTTATCCATACATCCATTCATCATTCCAATAGTAGCGACACCATCCTCATGTATCTACGATTTGGACTGACACAGGCAATGAACAATCAGAGGCAGAGATTCTTATATCGCTATAAACACTCGAAAATTTAAGAGGATTCATCACTGCGATGTGACAAAGAACAGCGCGTTAACAAATACCTGTAGCGACGCCCTCCTCTTTTAGCGCCGCTTGGGCCTGGCCCACGTATAGTCCTTTGCATACGCGACTGACATTATAGAATACGTACTTTAGGTAGATGACAAAGGTTATTCACATCTGTCATCACGATAAAACCAACCGTCCTTGCAATGTTTTCATTTAAAATTTCTTGGTGCTTAAAACGCAAAGGACAAAGAACTGGGAGTATTAGAGCAGTAGTTCGGAACATCATGGAGCTTTATTACATAGATTTTGTATGTGTTCGGTCAATTTTGATGCGTGCGCAGTACACTTATCAACAGCACCCTAAGCCATCCACCGTGACCATACAGGTGTGTCTATATGCCCCAAGGCAATATTTGGTGGCTTGCATTGTGGTAAACAACGTCTCCACTCAAGCGCCGGGGTGACAAAGAAGTCGTTTAAATGTCGTTTTATTCACTGTAGTCATAGAGAGGTAGACAGAGACATAGGCAGTGGCAGTGATAGAGACAGAAAAAAGCTAGAAAAGTCAGATTTTCCACCTAGAAAAAAGTCAGATTTTTCCACCTAGAAAAACCCAAGATTTTTTTTTAAAAAACCCAAGATTTTTTAAAAAACCCAAGATTTTTCCAAAAAAAAAAAAAAAAACCCAAGATTTTTCAAAAAACCTAAGATTTTTTCAAAAACCCAAAATTTTTCAAAAAACCCAAGATTTTTTAAAAAACCCAAGATTAAAAAAAAAAAACCAAGATTTTTCAATAAAACCCAACACACACACACACACACACAAACACACACGTCAGACCAATACATTTGCCAGTACGAACTGGAACATACTCGAATGTGTATGAGTCTTTATCTGTCTGGCTACCTGTGTATATCCCTACGTTCTTTGTGGAAGTCACTGGAACATTCGATAATTAAATAACTTGTGCGTACCTCTCTGTCCTTCTATCTGTCTCTGCACGTGTCTATTGTATTAACAATGGAGTAATCACACCGGCTTTATACAAAGATCCACGACCCTATCTAAGTGCCTCCGGGCATCTTCACCGCCTGACATTAAGCGACGTGTCTCTCCCATAATTAAGCATACGCCTCAAACCGTCACACATAGCCTACACGCGTCATTCAAACCATCGTGCAATGTGTTTGTATTTATTTAAACGCTGATTTTTCTTTCCATCACATTGTACAAAAAGCGACACTCTCCCCTTGATGCACAGTTGCGTCTGGCACTGCTGACGTTTCTTAGTTTGCAAGAATCTGCTGTACATTCAATAGAATTTGCAGCGACGTTGTAATAAAGACTATGACATTAAAGACATCTCCTAAATGCATAATGCAGACAATTTCCATGCGTATTTTGAATGATGATTGAGCTCAGACATTACACTCTGTAACGCCAGACCAAATCATATTAAAGGGAGGTGACACTAATGTATTCTGTCGTCGGTTCCAGCATCTTCTCCAATCGTCTAAAGATTATTTTATTTTTGTACGTGCAGCTGTCACGGTCTCTGTCTCCCGCTGTCAATGTGTGTGTATAGGCCTATCATTAATAGCCCATTAATGCCAACAGCTTTCCAGCAGGTTCTCCATGCAACTAGCCTTCTATTGTAATTTTACTCCTGCATGATGTCACCTTTCGAGAAGGTCTGTTAATTATTCTTCTAGAAGGACGTAGAAGCTTCCAGGTTCTAATAAAAAATAGTTCCGACGTGTAGTGGACACGAAAAGAAAATAGACCATCACACATTTGTATATTACGACAACGCGTATGGTTATAGTCTAACAGCGAGGTGTACATGTATTAATGCGCGCCGTTTATTATAAAAAATTGCGCGATTCCTTCATTTAACATTCGTTTCCGGATCTGCAGACGGCTTTCTTCTTCTTCATCAGACGTATTCTACTACAGTGAAAAGTGTTCTTCTTCAACAGCGACCGACGACACTTCGAAATCTTTCTTCGCACTTCAACTACGGAAGACGTATACTATGGATGATTGTAAGTCATATAAAGTCAATTTACATTTATTTATGAGGTATACTTGTAATATAGTAGGTCTATATTATTCATGATGCATATAAATAAGTATATACTTTATTAACCTATATGCAAACGCACTGCGGGAAAAATATATCCATTATATATATATATATATATATATATATATATATATATATATATATATATATTATAAATATACTTATATTCGCCGCATATAACATATATTATATATATAGTTTATATATTATATATTCATTTTATTTTATAACGTGTAGATTGGACAATATAAAACTGAAACATGATTGAAGCAAGTAGATCTATACCTTCATAGCTTATTTCTTTTTTTTACCAATTTATATCTTATAGTTGGGGACGATATTATAACAAACTCGCAGTTGATGGAATTGGATCGTTTATGGGGCCCAATAACAGACGACACCCTTGCAGATTTCGTGCATCAGTTAGCATCGTCAGAAGCTGCGAATGACAATGGTATTTATTAAAATTACTGTCATCTTTTAACTGATAAAACACAATTAAATAATATAAATAATATAAATAATATGCGCAAATCATAACATATTATAAATATATTTATATATATTTATTATACATATATATTATTTATGCAACATATTATATATGCAGCATATATATATATATATATGTATATATTATAAAACTAATTATATATATATATACAATGTACAAGATATAAAATGTATGTATATATATATAAGCTATATATTATAATTATAAATATGTTTGCATCATATAAGTTATATATTGTATATGCGATTATATATTATAAATATAATTATGTATGCATCATATAAGATATATATTGTATATGCAATTATATATTATAAATATAATTATGTATGCATCATATAAGATATATATTGTATATGCAATTATATATTATAAATATAATTAAGTATGCATCATATAAGATATATATTGTATATGCAATTATATATTATAAATATAATTATGTATGCATCATATAAGATATATATTGTATATGCAATTATATATTATAAATATAATTATGTATGCACTGTATAAGTTATATATTGTATATGCAATTATATATTATAAATATAATTATGTATGCACTGTATAAGTTATATTTGCACCATATAAGTTATATATTATACACCATATATTTTATATATAAATATATATATATATATATATATTATATATTTATTATAATTATGTGTGTACCATATAAGATATATATATTGTATATACAATTATATATGTAATATATAATTTTATATATATATATATATATATATATATTATAAATATAATTATGTATAAGATATATTTTATATATAAATATATATGCATCGTATAAGACATATATTATATATATATATATATTATATATATATATTATAAATATAATTATATATGCATCGTATAAATTATAAATTATATATTTATATATATGTGTTGTATATGTTATATATATATATAATGTATATTATATATATATATATAAGATATATATTATATACTATATGTGCTATATGTGATGTAATTATATACATTATAAAATATATATAATATATTTATATATTGTATATAATATATTATATAATAGGTACATTGCATATTATAGGTTGCATGTATCTTTTCTAGTTTGGCAAACTATGGACTCTTCGGATGATGAACTGATCCGAAATACGCCAGCTGTTGAGCATCAACAAACAGAACTGCTCGAACAAGGAAAAGAACAAGGTATTTTAATTTCTTCTTGACTTTTCATTCTACAGAGTATCCTTAGCAAAAAGTGGTAACTTGTACTTCTACACTCTTAAGAAAAAGATTACTATTAGAATATTTAGGTAACTAATATAAGCTTTCTTTGTCGATATGAAAGTCTTGAATAATTGTTTATTTATTTTTTTTATTTCTTTTATTTTTATTTTTTTTAAAGTTTGGATGACAACTGATTCGTCTGATGATGAACTGTTTCGGAATGCGGTCGGAGCTGAGAACCAGGACGTACAGTCTACTGAAGAAACGCAAGAGCTAGGTATTTTTTTTTCTTTCCTATAGTGAAATATAAATATTTCTCAAGATTTCGTAATTGAGCAATGGTAAAGTGAAAATTGCATACTCTATTCTTTACACTTTTGTTATAAGTCGTTTATTTTATATTTCCAGTGTGGGAGACTGCTGATTCTTCAGATGAAGAGTTGGCTCGACATGCAACGAATATTGAGCGTCAAGAAAAAGAGAAAATGGACCATGGAAACATACAGGGTATTTTGTCTATGTTTCTTCCATTTCTACTATGTAATAATTATAAATATTTGCCAATTATTTTTTATATGGCCAATGAAGAAGTGTGAATTTTGTACTCTGTTCTTTTAACATTTGTTAAAAGTAGTATATTTTATGTTTTATAGACATGCATGATGTAACAATATCGGATGATGAACTGCTGCACCATACAAATGAAGCTGAAGAAAAAGAGGCACGGAGGCTGGAACGTGGAAAAGCACTAGGTGTGTTGAGTTGCATGTTATTAATATTGTACAAAATATCTTTACTTCATTATATTTCTACAGTGAAAGCTTTTTGTACTTGCAATTATTTTAAGATATTGTGTTATCTTTTTAGTGAAGAAACGGAAAGCCGATCCAGTGCTTGAAGAACCTACACCTTCTAAAAAATTTCGTGAGTAATTCCAAGTATATTTTCTCTACTAGTAAATTCGTGATAAACTTATATTCTCATTTGTTGAAGATTTTACATTAATCTTGTGTGTATTTCTAATTTTTCAGTACAATTGTCTAAACAATCAAGTAACTGTTAACTTTCAGATTCTGTTGATGCTGATACTACCAATCTTGGCGAAGGCACCTCAGGCGGAAGACAATCTCGGACTGATGTTGCTGTTAACACCAACTTCGGAGAAGGCACGTCGGACGGACGTCATTCACGTACCGCTGTCTCTGTTACTACCAACCTTGGTGATGGCACGACGAGTGGAAGGCATATACGTAAGCATAATTTTTTAAAATGTTGCAAACGAAATTTAAAAAAAGAAAGTAGAATGAGAAGTACCTGTTTGCAAACTTTGATGATGAATATTACAGGTTGAATTTCTTTTTTAATGTTTTCAGGAAAATGTCGTAGCTGCGGCAGCTACAAAAAGATAAATCTGGATATCAATGGTTTGTGTGAGGGCTGCACGAGCTTCCGTGAATGTCCTCGCTGCATGACGAGACGCCAACCACGTTTCTATCGGTCCGGTCACGATCTGTGTATCACATGCTTGAAACGTGAAGCCAACCCGAATCTTCGAGTGTCGGTTCACAATACATTTATGGAGGATGATTTGGCCATCAATCCGAACACCAACGACATCCACTCTCTGCTCAGCCATCATGGAACCGACATCGCGGAGAACTTGGAGCGTGTACTAAGAGATGAAGGGTGAGTACCTTTTAAAAGAGTGAATAGTAGAACTATTGATCATTCTTTCATGCATATTTTTCTTTCATTTTTTAAAAACATGAAACTTTGTATCTGTTATATTTTCTTCAACACTCTTAAGTCCATTACTTTTTGATCGAGATTGAAAATTTTGAATATATATGCAAGAAATTAATTTCTTTCAGCCCTGTGAAATGGTTCCTGGCGCTGGACGTCAAATTCCAGCGCAATACGACAGAAGGCGAAAACCGCACGATTGGATACTTCAAGTCAGAATCAGCCATATTGACCCACCCTTCGCAGATTCCAGCACAAATGCAGGACGCAGTCGCACGCTTTGATGATCTAATCGATGTGTTTACAAGCGAGGGATCCGGTTGGAAAATAGAAGGTACCCACAATCTTAAAGTATCCACAGCCATTTACGATCCGATAGGTGGTAATCAATACATTCCAACGCCACAATATATTGCCAACAAGTATGCAACAGTAAACATCAAGAACGCTGACAATTTATGTTTTTTATATTCTGTGCTCGCAGTTTCACATCATCAGAATAAGGATGCCCAGCGTGTAACGAAATATAGACCATTCCTAGATGAGTTGAAGACTGATGGTTTAGAGTTTCCTATGAAAGTAGACAATATTCCATTGTTCGAGCAGCTTAATGACAGCTATGCCATAAACGTCATTTATTCAAATCCTGATGATAAATCCTTTGCGCCACTGTACGCTTCTCCTCATAGGGATAGAAAACATATTGTTAATCTGTTACTCTTAAGCGACATGGACAAACGTCATTATATAGTTATACGCAATTTATCTGCACTTTTAGCTAGTAGAAACTCGCATGGCAATAAGATGTATCCTTGTCCATATTGCCTCCACTGCTTTACATCTGCCGCCAATAAGCATGCTCACATGCAAGCAGCGTGCAGTACACATGGTGTACAATCTGTAAGATATCCGAAGGAAGGTGATAACATATTGGAATTTACTAATACACAAAATGAAATGCCCGCACCCTTTGGAATTTACAGTGACTTTGAATGCTTCTTAACAAAATCGGAAACCGATGCTGGAAAATGCACCAAAATTTTAGACAAGCACATACCAAGTGGGTTTTGTTGCCTCACGGTATCTTCATTTGAAGCCTATAATAATGAAAAACCGTTCGTCTACAGCGGGCCGGCTGTAATGGAAACATTTTTTGAACACATCAAGAAAGAACAGAAGCGAATAAACCAAATTTTAAGCAAAAATGAAAAGATGAAACCTTTGACGAAATTACAACTAGAGACATTTTCAAAAGCTAAGAGCTGTCCGTCTTGCGATGTAGAATTGACTAGGCGTAATAAAGTTCGCCATCACTGTCATGTAACCGGAAATTTCCTTGCTGCTGTTTGTTCAAATTGTAACCTCAAGTTAAAATTCAAGAAACCAACCAAATCAAAGAAACATAAAACTGCCAACTTTACGATTCCAATAATTTTCCATAATTTGAAAGGTTACGATTCGCACATTATCCTGAAGCATCTAACCAAAGAATTTGCAGCGCAAGACGTGTCAGCTATAGCTACAAATATGGAGAAATTTCTATCATTTGAAATAAACGGACTCAGATTTTTGGATTCCTTGCAATTCCTCAACTGTAGTTTAGATGTACTGGTAAAAAACCTTTCCAAAGAAGATGACACGAAATTCATTCATTTGCGACGCATTTTCAAAGATCAATTTGAACTTTTGTTAAGGAAAGGTGTATTCCCATATGAGTATATGGATTCACCTGATCGAATGACAGAAACGAAATTGCCAAACATAGAATCCTTTTACAGTCGGCTCTCTGATGAAAATATCTCAGATTCAGATTATGAATATGCCAACAAAATTTGGACTACTTTCAATATGAAGTCCTTACAGGAGTATCACGACCTGTATTTGACTACCGACGTTCTTTTGCTGGCAGATGTTTTCGAATCCTTTCGTAAAATGGCTCTTGAATATTACAAACTTGATGCCTTGCATTACTATAGCAGTCCCGGTTTGAGCTTTGACGCATGCCTTAAAATGACTAAGGCTAAACTTGAACTTATAACCGACCCTGATGTATATCTATTTGTTGAAAATGGCATGCGCGGAGGTGTTTCCATGATCAGCAGTAGATATGCGAAAGCCAACAATCCGTATCTAGCCCAAGGATACGATGAAAATCTTCCCAACAGTTACATAACTTATCTTGACTGCAACAATCTCTATGGTTATGCCATGTGTGAACCCTTACCAACTGGAGGATTTAGATTTATGGACAGGGACGAAATTGACGATTTTGACCTAGCCAGCAAAGCAGTCGATGACGACTTGGGCTATCTACTGGAGGTGGATTTGGAATACCCAGCCCACCTCCACGACTTACACAATGACTATCCTTTGGCTCCCGAGAAAATTTCCATCACACCAGACATGCTTTCACCCTATGCATCGTCAGTTTCCGAAAAGATTGGGTACAAGGTAACTGGGCATAATGAGAAGCTCGTACCCAATCTGCGGAATAAAACCAACTATGTTCTCCATTATCGAAATTTACAATTTTACTTGAGCATGGGCATGAAAATTCAAAAAATTCATAAAATTCTGGAATTTCGTCAAAGCCGCTGGCTAAAGACATATATAGAGTTTAACACTTCCAAACGTAAAGATGCTAAGTCCGCCTTTGCAAAAGATTTTTTTAAGCTTATGAACAATTCAATTTATGGCAAAACCATGCAAAATAATCGTACTCATCTATGCGTTAAACTTATTACAAATGCTAAATCTGCGAAACGATTTATAGCACGTCCAACGTTTCAATCGTTTCGCATAGTAAATGAAGAATTGACAGTTATAAAATTAATCAATGACAATGTATACCTAAACAAACCGCTGTACGCTGGCATGTGCATCCTCGATATTTCGAAATTGAAGATGTACGAATTCCACTATAATCACATAATACCTAGGTACGGCGACAGATGTAAATTGTTGTTTACAGACACTGATAGCCTGTGCTATCATGTGTCAACAACTGATATATACAAAGACATGCAAAAGGACTTGACGGACTATGATACTTCTGATTATCCACCAGACCATTTCCTATATAGTAAAACAAATTCGAAAGTTATAGGAAAATTTAAAGATGAGGCAAACGGCATACCAATCATGGAATTTTGTGGGCTCAAGGCCAAAATGTATAGCATGCTTCTGTCAAATGATAAGGAAAAGAAAACGGCAAAGGGAATAAAAAGATCGTGTGCAGCTAAAACCATTCATCATGCAGATTATAAGAAGTGTATTTTTGAAGAGTCTCCTACTAATTCCAAATTTTGCGTGATACGCAGCTTAAACCATAATTTACATACATTGGAGATCAATAAAGCGGCTCTTTCGCCATTTGACGACAAAAGGTTTCTAATAAATTGCATTGATTCGTTAGCATATGGTCATGTTGACATACCTGCACATATGTGATTTTGTTGTATATAATGTTTTTTGCTGTATAGAACTTTTTCGTTGCATAGTGTAAAGAATATTGCTGATTGTGTATATTATAGTTGTATTGGTGAAAACATTGACATTTGTATATATGTGAAATGTATAGGAATGAAGAACATTGACGTTTGTATAGGAATGAAGAACATTGACGATTGCATAGACTATATTTTAGATGTATAGTGGAAAGGATGCTGATAGTAGTTGTATTATTTCTGCTGGTGTACTCTTTTATTGGAAAAAAGTCATCAAACTGTTGAATTTGTGTTTTTCTTACTAACAGCTCAAATCTTCAGTTTAGCCTAAGAGAATGTTTGAAATGCATGCATGGTGAATGGATCTCTTAGTACATTTGTCTAATCGACTGGATGATTGAGTGATAGTGGCTGATTGCATTAAGTTATTGTAAAAAGGATAGAGTCAATGTCCAATATATAAACCTCTCACTTCTAACAGTTAAATCTTAAGATCACTTTCACCTCATACTTTGCTTCCTCATCTCAGCTACATAGCGTACAAGAAATGCAACAAAGAAATGTTTCATTATCATTATTTTAATACATCAACCAATGTTTTAACGCCAAAAAAAAAAAAAAAGTATACAAGTGGAAAAATCTAAAATAATGTTCGAAAAGTCTCTTTGCATGCAAAATAATGTTCGAAAAGTCTCTTTGCGTAAATGCTAAAATTTGGTCTGGAAAGGATTACACATGTTACAACTCAAATAGTCCATCTGGTTTAAGTGATCTAAGACACCATTGCATGAAGTGGCGCTTTTCAGTTCGGGTAAACGAGCATGCAAGATGGGTATTTTCTGAAGAAGATTGTTCCATTCTTCCAGGCGTAGAGCTATGCCTCTGCGAGTGGGACGTTCACTAGTGGAGTTTGGAGGGAGAAAATAGCGCCGAATGTCGATGCACTTGTACGCTTTGTTGATGGTGACGTAGTAAGGACCTCCCACATGCTGATAATAGTCAACCGGCTGATTCGCTTTCAGTAGATCGACGTTTCTCTCCATTTCATCGAAATGTCCGAGGAATCTCACCCATGCTGACTTGGTGAAGGAAGCTCCCTTTTTGGTTGGATACGAATGGGTGTCACTCTCATCATATTCTCGAATGTGCACCATCATTGCATCCTTGAAAACGCTCGCAGTTAGATAGCGTTTGTTACCGATGGACTCTTTAAAAAGATGAGTGTCAGACTGCAAATACAAAGAACACAAAAATTTCGGTATAATAGAAGCTGTTGTAAATAAAGCTGTTCCTCAAAGTATACGAATTACAGACAAGCACTGAAGTGACATTACAAACTCTTACTGCATACAATACAAGTTCTTATTGCAAACAAGAGATTGCAAGTCGCACTGCCGTAAGTTTATTCTTTAAGCACAAACAAAATATAAAATACTCACAGTTTTCGGTACCATCGTACATTTCGCAGTGTTCTCAAACTTCTCGATCTTCATTTTCAGATCCATAGTAGTTAACTTCGTAAACAGCTGAAGAATGACCTCTGCGATATTCAAGGCGAATGAAAAAGCGAGGAAACGGACAATTTTTATAATAGTTGTGGCGCATTAATACAACATACACCATGTTGTTAGACTACACCCATCCGAGTTGAACCAACATAGTAAATAGGTGGTGCACTATTTTCTTTTTGCACACGAAACGCCGGAACTACCTTTTAGAATGTACTAGATTGCTAATTATGGAAAGTTCCAGAATGCTGTCCTAATCATGCGGACGGACAAAAGGACAATAGGAATACTCGAAAGTTCTAGAAAGAACTGGAAGTATGACATCACTGCATAACATGAATATTAATGAGCGCAGTCACTGTGCTATGAATACTAATGAGCGCAATATGTACTAAGTGTCCTTTCTTTTGAGTGCGCTATGAATATTAATTAGGGGCGTGTCTAATTAACATAATGAGGTCAGCTGTCAATTTGGATACTTCCTACTGCTTGCGCTATGAATATAAATGAGCGCAGTCACTGCGCTATGAATACTAATGAGCGCAAACCCTAAATCTTCCAGGAGAACTGATGACATGAGCGCAGCACTGACGTCATCTGCGCTCATGTCATCAGTTCTCCCACTACTTTTATGAGTTATTTTTAGGACTGTCTGGTTTCTCAATCGGAAATAGGTTTGCGACGGATTTTGCCATGGACCGATTTATTAATCCCTGGACTGCTGCTATAATAGACCGCGTTATTTATCCCAGAACTGCCGATCCAAATAATAGACTAGTCCACAGGCAATATAGGCGTATCATTATTTTTCCAATTTCCAATAATTAGGGCCTACGCTTTTCATTTTAAAAAGTCGCCAGTTTCTCCTGCGGAAATGTTTTTGCTTCCATAGCTTGGTTTCTCTTCAATTCTCGTTGCTATTTATTATGCATTAGGCCTACATTTGCTCAATATCGGTTTATCTTTGATTAGCCTAGTTCATCTTTGCAAATAATGAAATTTGCGATTAATCGAACCAACTCTGGAAATCGGCAAAAACGCAATTCACATTCCAGAATCGGAAATCGGCCAAAAAAATCAGAAACTTTATTCACACACACCAAGGCCGTAGCCAGGATTTTATTTCGGGGGGTGTTTTCAGTGGCGGCCAAGATTTAAGTTTTGTTGAGGCTGAATTTCCTGAAAAATTTCCATTTTTATCCACCAAATTTTTTGATGACCTTTTTCTAAATTTAGTCGTCCGGTCGAGATCTTGGAAATATTTTCCATCTCAGACCGAAATTTAATCTATTATTTCGTTTGGGGGGGGTTTCATGGCTTTTCCATGCTTTTTTGCATCACAAACTAAAAAATGCAATAGATTTTTCTGCATTTTTCATTTCGGGGGGTGTTCAAACACCCCAAACACCCCTCTGTCTACGGCCTTGACACACACAATTGCACACAAACGTGCTATAATAGTATAGCCTTAGCTTGTGGATACCCTTGTTAGATCTGTATAATTATTATAGCCTACCTAGGCTTATAAGCTAATGTCTGCTTCTCTTTAATTAAGGAAATTTAAAATAGACACGCGCAGTCCATAATCCAGGTTATAATTACTGACGCAAAGGTTTCAACCTACAAAGACTATAGCCTACAGATGAATCATCTGGTCATTAGGTTACTGCGTGTACCTTTCTATTCACCCGTTTGATGTTCAATAACCCCGTTAAACTTGCTAAAGCAAGACGCAGTAGGAAGCCTGCAGGATCTTGCCTGCAGCATATAGCACGTGACCTTGGTCCAGTTAGTTGTCTGTCACGTGCTAGAAAGTGACTGCGTCTTGGGCCATTTACAATACGCTATAAATCAAAGGGTTGTGTTGTCATATGCCCTACTATTTCAAAGATCCTATTCTGAGCACGTTATGAGCGTCCTGGGTGTTATAAGACCAAGGTTTATCTCTGGGAGGAAGTAAATCTTATGCTATTCCGTGCGGTTTTGCGCAAGCGTCATGCCTTTACACCGAGACTCAAAGCGTGTAACACAAAACACTGACTTACTGAAGCGTGACGAAGGTTTTAATTCGACCAATTTCAAGATTTTACATTCTTAAGAGCTTACTGTAGGCCTAAGTCTGCTTTGAAATTAATGTTCACCTAATGCTTGAACTAAAATGCATGTACTAGCGGTGATTTTAACACTGTGATCGATGATAAAATTTATAAATGCGAATAAAAAATGATAGGCTAAGAGTTCCATTTCACTTGGACCAACCTGCAGATTAATCCAGCAAGTGAAACAAAGCTGTAGGCCTCTGCATACGGCGACGTATCAAAGCGTGTCAGTGTCACTTCTGTGTGATTGTAGGTCTAAATATTGCTTGCATGCCTAGGTTGTTAGGCAGGCCTGCAGTTCAATTGGCGGATAGGCCTACAACAATAGATAAACTTCTAATGCCTGTAGGCTATCAGGTCGTCGATAAACAGAATCGTCCAGCTTTCGATATTAGATTTATTTTGCCATCTGGCGAGTCCATCAGTCAAATATTTGAATTTAACAAAATTATTGCACCGAATCCTCTAGCGGCCAGACGGATTTCCTTATAGGAGTGGTGAACGTAAAAAGGAAACTCAAATGGCGTCGATCCCGAGTTTTAAGGGGTAGGGGCCTACCGACTAAGAGGTTCAGATCAGGCAGGTTATACGAATTCTTGAGAAAGTGAAACTGTCTTTGAGTGAAGTGCAATGTAGCCTTTAGTTTGTTTGTTTGTATGACATTGCGCACTTGTTATAGCGCCCCTTCAGTGCCCTGCTCAGAGGCGCTCCCGACTACAAAGCGGACACTGCATCGGAGTTTCACGCCGAAGCGCTGCAGAACAATTGCGAGTGAAGGACTTGCCCAATGTCCCTATACGCGGCGACTTGAGTCTTGAGGTGGATTCGAACCTTCGACTGCAAGGCGACTACATCATTGAAAAATTCAGTGCTCACAAAAGCCAATGATGACGACATGTGCAGTGGGGGAATGGCCTGCCATTGTTCGCGACCGACGTGACCTATCTGCCTATTATTTTTTACTCTTGGCCTGCTTTATAGCCAGCCAAAAATTCTTTTATATCTTCCTTAGGTTTAATTTCTTCGGCATGCAGAATAGGCTAAGTTTCATAATCATAATAAAGGCGACCTGCTGAAATTGTAGATAGGCCTATAGGCCTATGCCACCGCCATTTAGTCTAGACATCGACAACTTATAATATCTTAAGTGCCTTGAAAGAGTATTCACGATAACTGCATTGAACTTTGACATTCTGCGTAATAGGTCACCTATATCCTCACGATATAGCTTACTGTGCGATATGCTAACATGTAGCCTAGTGAGTGCTGTTACCTCTGAACTCCTCGTCTATGTAGGGTTTCTGTTTAACGACGCGTGTGTCATAACGATGATGATTAGATCTACATCCGGTTGTGAAACTTGGCACAATCGCACGTTGTTCTATATGCTAACTACCTTATCTGGAATATAATTATAATACTTGGTTTATTTGAAATTTGCAAACGCTAAATAAATAAATATTTAAAAATTAGACAAATCCGAGTGACACCGCACTAGTTACATGTCGAAGCACATTAAAATTAGAAACGCACAAAACTAACAGAACTGGTCAATGTCTTTGATGGCAGTACAGACCCAAGTGAACAAAAAGTATGACGACAATTATATTCATCTTTGTAATGACGAAGTTTCGTTAAACAACAATTAAGGAACTAGGCCTATACTTTTCTTGTCGTTTTAGCCACAGTATAAATTTATACTGTGCAGGGGTTATTTTAAGGAAATTTCTCAACTGCACATATTTTCATAATAGCATCCTACATCGGGTAAATTGGTCATTATTGAGACTAACAGGGCTTTATTAATGTGCAGTTCTACACAAAATGTGCAGTTCTAATAAACTTCTAAATCCATGGATTAGTGCAGTTGTAAAAGCACTTTTTTGCAGTTAAAAAACTTTTGAAAGTTGATTGTCTTCCGATTTGGAATAATACGCTATTTTAAAAAGACATTTAGAGAAGCCTATTATAGTCGGCCTATTGTAAGTTTTGTGATTGAAGTTTGCACCTATAGAGCTTAAGCTTTGAAACCAGCATAACCAAACCAATACCTTATTTTGCAACAATGCTTACAGTAGAAAAACTCAGTGGAGGAGTTAATACTGGTCTAGTACCTTGCTCATAAGTCATAAGGGCTGTAATATGCCGAGCAAATTTCTGTCCAGGGTAACGGCCTCTGTTGTCATAGACCCTGGTCAAATTGGAATCCTCCTTGATAGGTCCATCTTAGTTTCGCTCGCAAATTGGCGCCAAGGCCGTAGCTAGGGAGGTGTTTTTGGTGTTTGGACAGTGAACACCCCAATGGAAATTGTAAAAAAATAATATAATGCATTTACTAGCACATGATGTAAAAACCATGAAACGATACCATGAAAACACAATCCGCAATTTAAAATGTAAAAAATAGAATATTATTCACTTGCACGTAATAAAAAAAACAATGAAATTAAAAGCGAAATATACTAAGAAAGCCATTTCCGATGGTCTTCTGAAATTTTGACGACTAAAAAGACGTCTTCAGAAATTTTGACAACTAAAAAAGGTGTCTTCAGAAATTTTGACAACTCAACAAAAGTGGCTTTAGAAATTTTGACAACTAAAAACAGGTGTATTCAGAAATGTTGAAACCTAAAAATGGTGTATTCAGAAATTTTGACTATTAAACAAAGGTGTCTTCAGAAATTTGACCACTAAAAAAGGTGCCTTCAGAAATGTTGACAACTCAAAAAAGTGGTTTTAGAAATTTTGACAACTAAAAAAGGTGTCTTCAGAAATTTTGAAACCTAAAAAGTGCATTCCGATATTTTCACGACTAAAATAAGGTTTCTTCAGAAATTTTGACGACTAAACAAAGATGTCTATAGAAATTTTGACAACTAAAAAAGGTGTTTTCAGAAATCTTGACGACTTAACAACATCGTCAGAAATTTTGACGACGAAACAAAGGTGTATACAGAAATTTTGAAAACTAAAAAAGGTGTCTTCAGAAATTTTGACCAATAAAATTTAGGTGTCTTCAGAAATTCTGTTGACTAAAACAAAGGTGTCTTCAGAAATTTTGACGACTAAGCTAAGGTGTTTTCAGCCATTTTGACGACTAAAAACGGTATTTTCTGAAATTTTGACGACTAAAAAACGTCGTCAGAAATTCTCCGCCGAAGAAAACCCCTCCCCAAATCAAATCCTGGCTACGGTCTTGGAGGCTGGGGAAGTTGTGCGGTTCTAAAAATTCTAAAAAAGCCCTGCCGCCTTGGCTTGTTTTGCGTGGAATAGCCGAATTGGGGAAATTTTGATACGGTGTAAGATTATTTGCGATTATTCATGTTTATATGCTTTCACGTCTATTGTTTAAAATTATTGAAGTTGTAAACACAAAAGCAGAGTGCTCCGCCTGGCTTTCGTTTTTAACTCGTTATTTTGTTACAAACTGGGAATCTTGCATTTGATTTCGTTTCGCTAACCATTAGGCCTGCATGTATATGACTTGCATCAGACAGCTTGCATGTTTGAATATGCCATTTATCTCTAGACTTGTTTTCTTGTATTTTATGCCTTTAAAGCTGTCAGTAGATATTTAAAATAAAATTCACGGCAAAAATGTATTATAATCTTGTTTGTTACAATTAGTTTAATTAAAATATATTAGCTGCTTACATCGTTTAATGTGATTGTGTGTAAAAAAGTAACTGCACAAAACCTGATTTTCAACTGCACAAATTCGTTTTCCAACTATACACACTTTGTGTCCAGCTGCACGTTAAAATAACCCCTGATACTGTGATTTAGCACTGATTTCTTGACCATGAGTTCACCATTCCACAATCGGTGAGCTTACGGTATCCATTGCGATTAGGTCTGCATCACGTGACCGATGGGGTGATGGTGACAGAGACAAACAATGTCGGCGGCCGAGTTGGAAGTAGCTGGCGAAGGTTTAAGCATGTCGGAAAAGACGAGGATTAAGTGTATGGCCGAGGAGGAACCTAACCAGAACGATCCAAACTACGACTCTGATTCGAAGCTGCCGCGATGGGGCCCACAGCACGCCGGGGCAAAGGTTCTCGCCTCGCAGTATACATTCGGTTAGTGCTTGCTGTGCTTATCGTTTAAAAATAGTTTTCATTAAAATCTGATTTATTCGCCACGGAATGAGTGAACGGATTTCGGCGAAACTGCACAATCGGGGACCGCTATTAATAGATTTACGTAATATTTTCAATTCTTTTTAAAGAATGACGACACTAACCCTAATTCTAACCCTAAACGACCCTCACGACGCCTAACCTGAGCCCTAACCGACCCTCACGACGCTTAATCTGAGCCCTAACCGACCCTCACGACGCTTAACCTGAGCCCTAACCGACCCTCACGACGCCTGAGATCTATTAATAGCGGTCCCCGATTGTGCAGTTTCGCCAGATATATTTTATATGCCCGCGGGTCAGGTTCATAATTGGAATGGCAAGAATACATTTAACCGGTTCCTACGTACATGAGAAATCTTGTGTCTATGTTACAGATTTTGCTCTTTGACTTAGTTAAGATTGGCGTGTTGAATTTTTTTTGGGTAAAACCGTAGTTTACGTTGCCCAAGTATTATATGTTCTCAATATATACCGGAGGCTGGTTTTGTGAAAATAATTGTTAGCCTAGATGGAATTTGAACTGATGAGACTGATTCTTTGGGTAAATAGAGGCTGGATTGACGGAAATACTTCTTTCTTAAAATTAGATGGATGAATTTGTTTTCCTTAAAGCTAGAGTGATGAAGCTAGAGTGATGGCAGTTATCATGACTTTGGCAAATTGCGATCCGTCATAAGTGTTCTGATGCCCTCCTCCTTTACCCGGGCTTGGGACCGGCACAGGTTCCATAGCAGGAACCTGAGGCAGAGTTACTCCTTCAGTTGACTCCTTCAAATCCGGACTCAAGACTTAAAAACTTAATTATTTTTTCGAGGTCCATCCTGCTGTTAGTTGTATGTAAAGCTCTATTGTAGGCTGTGTTATGCACCATAGATATTGTCAATATTATGATGATTATTATTATTATTGTTGTCATAATTGGCAAAAGGTGGTGTTGGTACAGTTTAAATCTGAGCTACTTTGTGATTTAGGTCAGAGATGTCTTACATTGTTCACATATTCAGCATAGATGTAAACAAGATCTATGACCAAAGAAAAGGCAGAAAAGTCTCATGAATTAAAAGGTTGTATTGGTCTAAGTGTCATCGTGTTGAGATTTCCAGTTTTCCTCAGCACCAAAGAGAGTACCAAAGAGAGTGGAGGTCAGAAGAACTGAAGTGATGAGAGGAGGAGGAGGAAGAGACACTGCCAGACTGTATTGTAGAGTGAACAGAAGGAGAGAAGAGCATTCGAAAGAGAAGGACCAATTGAGGCAAATGATCAAGACTGAGCCATCACAGTTCTAGTACAGTGGGCTAAGAGGTCAAGCCTACTTGAGGAACTAAGTAGACAGTGGGATAAGGCTGAATGAGGCCGAAGTATAACGTCAAACGCACATACGTACCAGTCGTACCTACGTACATACATACATATTTATACAAACACATACATGTATACAAGTCAGTCATGCATGCATACAATGGACATACATACATACATGCATGCATGCATGTAAAAGTAAGTAAGTAAGTATATTCTTTATTGATCCAGCTGCATAACCACACTTTGGTTTATATGAAATTAGGCATCATAAAGCATTCCTATTAAAAGTGTTTTTTCCCGTTAAGTTGTCTGCCTGTGGGACAATTCAGTCATGTGGCCTGGGATGCATTTAATAGTGGAGTGTCCTTAAAAGGGGAGGAGCGGGTTTAGAACATGTCCAGAGTCCGTCAATGCAGCAGTGAAGATATCTCTCTGCCTTTTCACACAGCTGTTCCAATGTTGGGCTATCCTCTGGAATGTAGCGATGCCTAAGTAACTAGACGGGCCATCACGGACTGCAGTCTATTGTGCTCCTGCTGCCCCACAAAGCCCCACCATGTCGGAGATGCATATTAGCAAGCAAACCACAGTTGTCATTGTCACAACAACATGAAGCTTTGGTCCTGCAAGGCCATGTGCTTGTGCTGTCATCATGATGATTTGTGTTTGATGCAGGTAAACATATATGCATGTATACAATCCATGCATACATAGTTTGCATGTATGTGATTTGTGTTGCAGGTAAACGACTTCAGGAGACGATATGCCTTAGCGTTTCTCTGGTTTTGATGGCCTTCAACTTCTACCATCTGGTTCTCTATTTCCAATTCGAAACCTGCTACGCCATCTTGGGAGCAGCCTGTGAGTTTTTCCGTACTTTCTCCAGTTGCTTTGTATGTTTCGTATAAATTTGCATTCTAATGACAAGACACCTGGGTAAGGACTTGCTCTTGAAGTCTTTATCCTGTGGTAATAACATGTCCTTCCCTCACAATTGCTCAGCGCTTTGGCGTGATTCAGTGTTCGTGCTGTATTCGGGAGCGCTTCCGAGTAGAAATCTTGAAGGGGCGCTATGACAAGTGCACATACATACTAAGTGAATTGAGACTTGAACCAGAACATTAGTGCATTGTCCAAATAGTCTGTGGATGTTTTTTTGTATGAATTCATATGCAAGTGTTATTCATTGGACTGCTGTGTACTGCACTGTGTGCTCTTTTGTGCATTAATAATTTATGTAATAATAATAGCGATTGGAACGATATCGCATGTTTTCGCGTATTGCTGAGAGAATCAACGACTGAGGTCGAATAATATATTGCACGCTAAGCAGCTGATCAATGTGTTTGTTTTTGGTCCCGTGCCTCAGGGCTGCATATTTGGATACTTGCATAATGATTGGGTCAAGTGTTGTATAATTTATTATGTGTGTGTGTGTGAGTGCTTATTTGCGTGTATGTAAACATGTACTATGTATGTATACATGTGTAGTTATGTGTGTGTGTGTTTATTTGCATATATGTATGTAAACATGTACTTGTGCGCTCATGTGTATGCTTATTTGCTTGTTTGTAAACATGTACTGTGTGTGGGTGCGTGTGTGTGTATTTGCTTGTATGTTAACATGTACTGCGAGTGCGTGCATGTGTACTCATTTCCATGTATACATGTAAACAACTAAACATGTACTGGTACCTTGTAAGCAGATTGAACCTTTCACTGCAGAAACATGTAGTGTTTGATATTTTTTATTAGTCCTTGTGGGATCAGAGATGACAAAAGGGAAACAGACAAACTAACTTTCCTCACACAAACTCCAGCTACGCCGAATCTTCATTATAATATACACAATTAAAGCACAGACTCTGATACAGGAAATTTCTGTGATGATGTGGCTTCCAAAGGTAGATCTCTAGTATTAACCCTTTCCTGCCGGAATTGTTTGATACCTATCCTGTTAATCGGGTCATGGGTGACCCGGTCCGGCGGGAAAGGGTTAAAGTAACTCTATATCTGGTGAACCCTTTATATGACCATGTATCTGGACATTTATGTAACAACGGTCGAAAAATCTATCAAGAGCCATGGGTGTTTTTTGCTGTGTGTATCATCACTTTTTACTTGATTTGTTTGTGATGGACGAGTTTGAATTGAAAAGTCTGTTCTGTTGAATATTTTTGACTGCAGTGCTCGGGATAATCACAGCCGACTTCTTTAGTGGACTGGTGCATTGGGGAGCAGATTCTTGGGGATCGGTGGACCTGTGGGTCTTTGGAAAGGTAAGCATATACACGTGTTTCGTTCTGTGCTTGATTAGGTTCCGAGTCCTTAGTGTTCTGAATTACTGTATGTTTAGAGTTTTTATATAGGTATACATACAGTTGCTGATACTGACTGATTTGCTGACTGACTCAGGGCTGATTTACTGACTGGTTGATTGATTGACTGTCTGATTAACTGACTGGTTGGTTGGTTGATTTATTTATTGATTGGCTGATTAACTGACTGGTTGATTGATTGATTGGCTGATTCACTGACTGGTTGATTGATTGGCTGATTCACTGGCTGGTTAATTGATTGACTGTAGGACTAACTGACTGGTTAATTGATTGAATGTCTGATTAACTGATTTTTTTATTTACTGGCTGATTAACTGACACGTGACTGATTGCCTTGCTGATTAATTGAGTGGTTTAATTGGCTGACTGGTTGATTGATTGACTGGTTGATTGGACCATAGGCTTTTATCCGTCCATTTCGGGAGCACCACATTGACCCGACTTCGATCACTCGCCACGACTTCATCGAGACGAACGGAGACAACTTTGCGGTGACGATTCCATCGTTGTTGCGCATGACGCACAAGTTCATGACGTACACGCCGGATGAAATCCGCGAGACGTACAACTGGGAGATGTTCATCTTTCTGCTCGTTGTCTTCATCAGTCTCACCAACCAGGTACGTGCACGTAGAAGAAGGTACGCAGACAGACAAGCAGACAGACAGAGAAGGGATAGAGAGGCAGGCTGAAAGAAATAAACACAGAGTTGTAAAGAGAGAGAGACAGACAGAGACAGAGAGGTAGAAAATGTACTCAGGCAGACAGACAGACAGGGCAGAGAGGCAGGCTGAAAGAAATAAAGACAGAGTTGGAGACAGAGAGAGAGAGACGGACAGAGAGGTAAAAAAAATGTGAGGTAAATATTGCAAATTTTCATTCTATGTGGCTGAGATCAATGTCCGATGCCCGGTTTTATGTCCACCTGTTTTAACGGGTTGTTGTTATTTTTCCGATCAATGTGCAATGTTGTGCATGGCACTTTAGAATGAATGAGGGAATGAACAAACCTTTCCAATTGTAAGGTGATTGTCATTTTGTAAGTTCCACTGTAAACTATACAGGTTCGAAGTTTTGTTATAGGTGGGAACAGTTACAAATCATCTTAAGAAATTTAGTATTCAAAATGAATCAGATAACTTGAACAACACATTTATATATCCTGTTGCGTGCTTTCATGCAAGATTTTTTTCATTGAGACGCACTGTAAATGTCAGTTGATTGATAATGATAATTATATAATATATATATATACCGGATTACCGGTATATACATTATAACATTAAATATCATCTCGAATAAATTTATGTTTCTTGGCAGATCCACAAGTGGTCGCACACGTATTTCGGACTGCCGTGGTACATCACGCTGCTGCAAGACTCGCACATCATTCTCCCGCGCCAGCACCATCGCGTCCACCACGTCGCACCTCACGAAACGTACTTCTGCATTACCACTGGATGGCTAAACTACCCGTTCGAAGCCCTGCGCTTCTGGTCCGGCCTGGAGGTCCTCATTGAGAAACTGTGTGGAGTGAAGCCGCGTACCGATGACCTCGCCTGGGCCAAGAAGACCGGGTAGACACTGCATGAGTTGCTGCGGAGAGAGTACAAATCTTGATAGTCGGCATTTTACAGACTTTACAATTGGAATACGCTGTAAGTAATTTCGAATGAATTCTTAGGAAGTGATTATTAGTTCTTCGTAACGCGTCGAAAATGTGGTCGGGCGCGCCACGGATTTTTTGTAATTGTTTGATCGAATAATATTTAGGAAAGGCTGAATGTTTTCAATTGTTGGTTGTTGATCAAAGTTGCGACGTTGTGTGATTTCTTTTTTTCAGTTGTTCTGTGCTTCAATGCCGATTTTATTGTTTTTTGCTGTATTTCCCGTACTTGATGTTGAAATGTTTAGAGCAAATCTAAATGCTGAGACGAGATAGTTACGTGAAAATTGATTCAATTGTAATTAATTAAGCCAGTGGTTCCCAACCTTTTTCGATCTTAGGGCCACTTTTTCGAAGTTGGAGGACACGAGGGCCACTTTTTCTTAGTTAAAGGACATTAGGGGGCCACAATGCTAAAATTTAATTAACTTAAAGCATATAAAATTGTTATAATTGACTCAAAATAAAATATTTGATGTTATTTATAGACGTAAAAATAAAATAATTTGTAATATAAAATAATTATGAGTTTTATCCTGTCAAAATTGTCAATTTTTCATAAATTTTTGTTAATTCTTTGAGAGATGCGGGCCATTTTTGAAGCCTGGCGGGCCATTTTCTGAGGCCTGGCGGGCCACTTTTGGCCCGCGGGCCACGGGTTGGGAACCGCTGAATTAAGCCGTGTTTGTATCTGTAAACGAGTTTATCTGCTAGTAGCATGAACAAAAACTGCTACGCTACATGTGGGTGTTTTTCAAAATATACTGTAAGCCAATGTATTTGCCAGATGTTGATGATTTCACACAATTTTTTTGAGTTTTATTAATTTGCTTGTGTTTTTTTGTGTTCGAACGGGTTATTTTTTACGTTCGAACAGGTTGTTTTTTTATGTTCTAGTGGGTAAAAAGTGAGGAATGTTTATTCACTTGATACAGTTGTTTACTTTGCTTTTAAATCGATTGCTTAAAATCTGGAAGTTACGGCTGGGTTACAGTGAAAATGTATTAGACTTATTATTGAGCAGGTAAAAACTACTTACTCAGATCATTTTTGATTTTTTTATACTTGAAACTGTAACAGCACGGTCTGAATTTAATGCTTGAAGCGAGGCAATAAGGGGAAATGCAACAGAGCAAGATCTCAAGTATAAGGTTTTTGTACGATATCGTGGTGGATAGTAACATGTGCTGAGTTTATGGGTGAACCATTTCATAACGAGTTTGCTGTCATTTCACATGATGCTGTTGTTGCACGCGGTATATCAAGTATCGAGTTGTAATGAATTTCTGATACAACGAGGCCACAGTTGAAAGTTGAGTCACATCTTGAGAGTTGCCACTGTGTTTTTTTATCGGTGTAGAGTTGTATTGATACGAAGCTCGTTATTTAAATCTGTCCGACGGGACAAAGGGAACGCGGTTGAGAGTAGTATTGCTATATCGATGTACGTTATTAACCCTTTACCTGTTCATTTTTCCCGTTAAGCCCGTGTTTTCAGTGGATATTCTCGGGGCAAACCGGTAAAGGGTTAAGAACAATAAATAGTCAGTCACAGGGAATCAAATATATTGTAGTCAGTGTTTTTATGCTTGCTTAATTGTAAACAGAATGTTTACGTGCCTGTAAAACTGGTTATGAATAATAAAATAATATACCGAATCTACCGATACAAGATGTTCACTGTTTGAAGTTGGTTGTATTGTCTTTTCTTTTGCGCTGAGAGGCTGTTGAAGTGAAGCTTATGAGTTTCTTTGGGCAGGGAAACATTTTGGGGGTACTCATTTCCTCATTTTTTGACCCGTGAGTGGCAGCGTATGGTGACCATTATTGGGTAGCGTGCCCACCATGTAATGCGAAGATTATGGGTTTCATCTTTCTCCCATGAAATGGTTGCCATGTACGAACCCATGGGCACCCGCAGATTTTCTTGGCAGTAGGGGCAAAACACAGCGGTCACATGGTTAAATTTCTTAGCAAGAGTTTGAAAATGCAAAGCAGGAAACTAGGAACATGGATATTTTCATAAAGGTTTCTAAATCTAAATTTCACTTTGTGTATAAATAGCATCATTAGTTTTCTAGTGCAATTTTTTTTTTGAAAAACCAAAATGTATTAGTTAAAAACAGGTATCCATTTTCCAAGGGGGTGGAGGGGGCAAGCGACTCTTTTGCCCTTATGTACGGGCACCCATGTATGAACCGTGAACATTTGAGCAAGTCCTTAAGTCACAATTGCACAATACCATCAATCAATGCTTGGTCATTAGATGAGGGGCCATTAATTATAGCGGTCACCTTAGACACCTTTAAAACGTTTTACACCAGTGCTATGTATATTGAGCAAGGAGTTGAAATTCTTAACAAAAGTTAACCCTTAAAACGCCGGAACCGCAAGTGTGCGGTTCCCGGGGAAATTTGGCTGAACGCCGGAACCGCAGATATGCGGTTTCATATAATGAACGTCGATACCGCCTATAATTATAGCCAATAGGCCTATACCTAGATACCTATATAAAGATACATATATATAGGCAAAACCTATTATGTACCTATATACCTTTATATATATACCTATATATATATATATAATTTATATATACCTATATATATACCTAATACCTACATATATACCTATATATGTTTCTATATACACACCGTTATACTTATATAGGCATATACACTTATATACCTATATATATATATACCTTTATACCTTTGTATACCTATATATATATATATACCTATATATATACCTATATATACCTATATGACTACATGTATAATATATACCTATATACCTAAATATATATACACCTGTATAATATTTATATATAATTATATACCTATTTGCTTATATGTACCAATATATACCTCTATATATACCTATATATCCATATATATATCCATATACCTATATATGTCCCTGTATATACCTATATATATATGCCTATATATACCTATATATACCTATATATACCTATATACCAATATGCCTCACTGTTTCTCAATGATTCATGACGTTTCGAAGTATATTGCAATAAAAAAGTATTTGGCGTCCAGGGTGCATAAACCATAAAAAGTATGTGGCGGTTTAAGGGTTAATTGCTAACATTGTGTGAATATTATTGTTTTCAACCATGAAACCTGTGGATGGTTTTGTTTTCACATCGAATCAAACTGTGTTGATACGTATTGCGGGTTCTTTCCAAGCCACTATTACATAAAACAATGAAGAGTTGATTGTGTATTCGTAGGTTTTTTAAATTTCCTTGTAGCTGATGTCCATTTGGCTTACGCTTTTTCCGACCTTTCATCAAAGCTACGTGTAACTGAAATATCAACTGTTTTGATGTGTGAGCACTGCTGTTTCTCAATGACTTCAATGTACAATGTCATGCTTGCCTAGTAATTGCTGTTAATGAGTCGCTAAGTAACGAATGAAACAGATTGATGTCCAGTGATATTACCACCGGCGCTTATAAATATTCATATGGTTATAAATATTCATATGGTTATAAATATTCATATGGTTATTGATTTCGTATGTTGTCGTTGTTTTTCGAGCTGTGCATCGAAATTTCCAATGTGTTGGCAGGATTTGCACTTGCAAATGTGATTTCACACTTAATGTGCCACTGTTCTTGCTGAGCGTGTTTTTAATTCCGTTTAATTCTTGTCATCTAAAGCTTTAAAGCTTTGAGCTTGAATGAGTCTGCAGGAATTTCGACACCAAAACGTTTGAACACGTTGGAAGGCACTTTCACGTGATTGTTTGAGAATGTTGCGGGGATCATAAATGTTTCAGTAGTGCTTGCATATGATTCTTGACATCTACAGTAAGTTATTCTGACAAACTTGTCATTATGATTATAAATGTGTAGTAGTTTTTGTACACTTGATTTTGCTGCTTGTTTTTACGCTTTTTCGATTAATTTTCATTAATTTCAGTGGGCCATTAAAATATTCGTGCTGCGCATTTTCGCCTTGGTAACTCAAAAGAATATTGACCCGTGTTTTTTAGCAAGATTGATCATTATGTTTTAAAATAAAGACCAAGTAGAGTGATGTGAATTTTCTTGCAGCTTTTAGTAGTTTCCAGTTTTCAATGGTGTATTATGTCATTGATGTCGCATTGCTCCTTTATTCCAGCTTGGTGCTGGCACTGCCAGAGCATTTGGATTGGCAACATTTGTTCACTTGCAGATGCTCCTAATATGTGACCTTGGTTTCTCTTTACTTATTTTGACTGGGTGTATTTTGATCATAACTTTGCAGTCACGTAATGCTTGTGTGTTGTGCGCAGATTAAAGTACATTTTCCGAATGCATCGAACAAGTGCGTTGTACTTATGATTATTTGAAGCTTACAAACCTGAATTTTTGTGCTAATGTACTGTTGAAGTAGACAGCTTGTTGCTGCCACTGCGTATAATGTTTTCGAGTATTAGAAGCTTACAGACACATTTTCTGACAGATTTTTGACTTCATGGTGTACGGACATAAACTAAACTCGTTGTGTAGTGTCCTCGTAGTTTCATTTGCTTTCTGTTGGCATATTAATTTTGTTTTTAGGAAAATAATTAAAATTCATGCGACTTATTTGTATCCGCGATTTAAGTCTGATTTGGTGAGGTTGTTTTTCTCGCATAAAACGTAATGGTTAAAGCACTTCTTAACATAAGCACTTCTTCCCTGATTTTATGTACTAGACTAGACTCATAATATAAGCCCACAGATTTTGACCAATTCTTCTACATTAAAAGAATTGCACTATCCTCTTCTTAGCCGTATGTTTATTACTTCTATAATTTTATTTATTAATATACTATAATATAGAAAAGAGAAAAGAATGGCAAGCTGGCATTCAGCTTACCTCAGCTTGGCCTTCTATCCAGTTATTATAATTTATTATTGTCGTTATTATTAAATTGAGTGACATATATTATAAAATTATTAAATCAAACAACAACGTAATATTCTGCAAGGAATCAAATATGCATGCACCGAAGCATTCAAGGGTGGGGTGATGGTAGGGGAGTCTACCAATTTATGGAGTACTTTTTTGCCAACGTTTTTGTGTTGATCCAGTTTTTCTCGGTAATTTTCTTTGCAATGTTTTAACATATTATATTAACAACGACCTGCAATGTTTTCCCGTTCAATTTCAGTTAACTGTCGTTGTCATCAAAAGCATTTAAGGATGGTGCCGTAAGTCTTATGTCAACCAGGCACAGCTTTAGAATCCTTATTGTGTTGTGCTGTGAAGTACTCATTTGTGACTACTTGTTGGGCGTTGTCCATATATTAAGTACGCGTGGATGGGAAACTGGATTTAGGCTTTTTGGGTATGGGTGCGTACGATGGTGGGGTGAGGGGGTCTTGACAAAATGTACTTATGAGAATAAATTTCAGATTATGACATCCATAATAGTCTTTTTTATGACTCTGTATTATCTTATGGCATTTGACTGGATTATAATTAAATTATAATTAAACTCTGTTCAGATCTGAACAGCAAACCACAACAGTTGACAAATTTCAGCTGGGAAATATGAGGTTAGACAAAATTAAATATTAGCCTACGGTGAAATAAATGTTTCATAGATGACTTTAGCTAATTGACTTTTGTAGGGGGTAAGGGGTTGAAGAGCTTATTTGTACGTACGCAAAGGAGGTTGTTCCACAAAATATGGGAGTTGCAACAGGGAATGGGATCGAAAACACAATTCTTTGCATGCGTAATACATGGATGGTCCCTTCGGATATTAGCCTAATTGATTCAAAGTACAATTGGTTAATGCCTTCTTCTTTGGACCCATACATGCATACATACATACATACATACATACATATATACATACACACATACATACATACATACATACATACATACATACATACATACATACATACATACATACATGATTTATTTAGTTATACACATACATACATGCATGCATACATACATATATACATACACACATACATAGGCGGCAGTGACATCAAATATGCTAATTTGTAATTAATATTTGTTCCATTGTTATCTTCTGCTTTTTTGTACGTCCGACTTAGCCTCGTACGATGCCGCTCGAAAACAAGCATCGTATGTGCGTATGCGTGTGTGTGTGGCGATTTTGTGAAGCATTAGCGCTTAGCTTGCCTTCAGTGTTGCTTGAGTTGAGAGAAAACTTAATAAAATGATCGTAAAGGTTTGAAAAATTGGTCTCTTTGTTCTTTTTGTTTATTGTTGTCATTGTTTATTGTTCTTATTGTTTATTGTTGTCATTGTAATTGAATTGTGACAAATAATAAATTCGACTCACTTATTGTAACCATCAACCATAAACAATAGTCATAGTACAAGATGCTTCACATAATCGGATGGCAACAAGGAATGCCCTAAGGTATGAATATCCCGCTAACAGGGACACCTATTTATGCAGTTTTAACAGATGGCTAAATTCAATAACGCGATAGCATCCTGTGAATTCAAGAGGCATTTGCACCAGCAGAGGGGAGGTGGTCAGGAGTCTAGTAGCATTTCTGTCAATATATGCAGGAAATCGTTGCATTAGTATTCAATCAATAATCAACCATTTTAATATTAATGATTAAGGTTGCAGTTTAATGTAGCAAATTTTGCTGTATACATAAAACTTTGCATTGAAAGATTGCAAGGGTAAGAACACCGAACTACACAAATGGGAGGATTATGTCCAATGCAGATGTTCAGACCCTTTTTGGTACATGTAAATATGTATGTATGTGCACTTGATATAATACCCCTTCAAGCTCACTACTCAGAGGTGCTCCCGACTACAGCGCGGACACTGAATCGGAATTTCATGCCGAAGCGCTGAGCAATTGCGAGTGAGGGACTTGACCAAGATCTCTACACGGGGGCTTGAGGTGGATTCAAACCCACAACCCTCTGGCTGCAAGGCAATGAGCATACCCACTACACCACCGCACCCCACAAGTACTTTTGCTTGTGCCATGAGGCCAACTCGAGCCAGATAGGAGACAATAATTATGAACACCTTGGTCCTTGGCTGAATCTGATTTGTACCTGTGCACTGTGTGCAGGATGCAGCAGTATTCTTCCTTAGTATTGGCTTACAGACATGGAATCCATGCATGACCCGTTTTGCCATTTAAGACGCTTGTGAGTGGCCTCTCTCCCCTTGTCGGAATTCATTTTGTTAATACCCTATGCACGTTTTCTATGGCTTAGCTTAGGCAACCCTGTTGGTCCTGCAGATATATGTGATATGGGGTGGGGTAATTTCTCTCTGTCCTTTGAATTTCACTGAAATTCTTTGAGCCTTGAGATATCTATGAGCCTTGGTTGGGGCCCCATTCTCAATTAGCAACAAAGTAATTCATTTGTCTAAATTGGTGGTTCTGACACTAAACTAATATCCTGGACAAGATTCTGAAACAAATATTACATTCATCTAATGATGGTAAAAACTCGGACACACCACTCTCTCATGTAAAGAAAGCATTTAATTAGTGATTAAATCGAAGCATAATAATTATTATGCCTTAGACTGTCTATGTCAATGTAGTTTCTGCTATGCAATGGTCTAACAAGTATTCAAAAAAATTATGTTCCCACTGTAAGTACTATTGCCATAGCTTCATGTTTTTTCCATAATATTATAGGGTATGGTATTCCCGGTAATATTTTTTACATTAAATTATGCAGTTAAAATTGTGACAACACATCTGATTAAATTCATTCATTCATTCATTCCGAAAACTTATATAGCGCCTCTTCAAGAAGTCTACTCAGAGGCGCTCCCAGCCCAGCCACGGCTAAAAAAATAGGTCTTAAGTAACTTGTAGAAGGCAGGCAAATTATTCCGAGGTAGCGAGCGTAGCGCAAGCGGGAGCCCATTCCATGTGGACGGGCCAACAACCGAGAAGGCTCTACGCTGCCTGGTAGCACAGCGGGTTCGAGGGACCAGCAGCTCCCCATTGGCCGAAGAGCGTAAAGCTCGACGGAAGGCTATGTCGGAGACAGGGCGACAAAGATCAGATAAGTAGGATGGAGCACAGCCAGTGAGGCACCGCCAGACAAGCGCTGCTATTCTGTATGAGATGCGCTGCGAGACAGGAAGCCAGTGCAGAACATCACGCATGTAGGCAGAGACCGGGGAAAATTTTGGAATATGACCAATAAGCCGAGCAGCAGAGCGCATGACCCGGTCAAGACGCCCTATTAAGCTAGATGGGTGACCAACAAGAACTGAGCAGCAATGATCAATTCTGCTGGTTACAAACGCGTGAACAAGGACCACAGCAGCATCGTGAGATAGAGATCGCAGGACAACACGCAACTGGCGGAGCTGATAATAGCAGCTTCGAGTTACTAGGTTAACATGCTGCGAGAGGTTTAGTTCTTGGTCAAGTGTCACTCCAAGATCACGGACTGTATGAGAAAAAGCAATGTGGGGGAAAGTCTGAGCCAAATGGTGCAGGTCTAGACCAGCCAATTGCCTGCGACCGCCAAGCCAAATGAATTGGGTTTTGGATGGATTTAACTGCAAGCGATTAGAAGCCATCCAGCCAGAAAGGGCATCAATGGCAGAGCACATCAGCCCAACAGAGTCAATTGCATCTGATGCACGACAGTGAACATATGCTTGGATGTCATCAGCATATAGCTGATGTAGGAGTCCGCATACCCGCAGTAGGGAGCTGACATCTGAAGTGTAAAGAATATAAAGTAAAGGGCCCAGAACTGATCCCTGGGGCACACCAAAAAGGGCAGGGACCCAGCGAGACCTAGTTGAGCCAGATATCACACAGTTTGAGCGGTCAGCAAGAAAAGAGCGTAGCCATTCTAGGGGCTTCTCAGTGAGCCCAAAAGAGACAGAAAGGCGATGAAGAAGAATCGAATGATCTACAGAATCAAAGGCAGAGCTGACATCAAAAAGAGCCAAAAGAGTTATCTGACCACAGTCCATGGCGCCATAGAAGTCAGACAGGAGGCGGACCAATAGGGTCTCAGTAGAATGGTTTTTCCGAAAACCCGATTGCAGGGGAGGGAGCAACCCATTCCCATCTAGATACACAATAAGTTGATTATAAACAATGCGCTCTAAAATTTTCGAAAGGAATGTCACATTAGCAATGGGACGGTAGTTGGCAGGATCGCTTGTGTCGAGTCCATCTCGCTTCAAGGCTGGAAGGAGGATGGACCGCTTCTGCGACGTAGGTAGATGAGCCTCCTGGATCGACCGGTTGCAGAGCACGGTTAGAAACGGAAGGAGGTCATCGATTAGCTCCTGGACGAGGAACGTGGGCATAGGGTCCAGCTCACACGTCTTCGGAGCAGCAGCGAGGATGAGACATCGTAACTCTGGACTCGTTATCTCATTGAGGACGGAAAGACGAGCGTCAGTGATGGAGAATTCCGGCGGAGGAGAGGTAGATGTAGCGGTCCGGATTGATTCGATCTTTGCATTCAGCCGCTCCAAGAATGCATCGGCGGTGAATGACGGAGAGGATTGCGAATGGTGGCTTGAAGAGCGACGTCCAAGAAGGCCATTGAACGTAGTCCAAAGTTTCTTCGGTTCTTTGGACTGTCTGATGATGATAGCCTCCCAGTATTCCTTTTCCCTGTCACGGTAGGCAGTATGCATCCTTCGGACAAATTGGATCCAGGCCGTTTGATCCGACGGCAGGCGCGTTCTTCTGTAGACCCGCTCAAGGCGACGAGCCTGCCGCCGAAGTTTCCTGCAATCCGCATTGAACCATGGCGAGAGCGGATGATGTCGCGATCGAACCGTGCTCAGCGGAAGAAAAGAATCGATAAGTTCTGACATCACTGCCTCGTACGAACTGAACAGCTCTGAGGCAGTCAGCGAAGAAGAAGCTTCGACGTCGTTGAACAGAGGATGGGCCTGGAGCGCTGAACGGAAGGCAGCACGATCCAGCTTTTTCCAAAGACGGATCTGTCTTGTAATTGGGAGCGTAGGCTCGTAGATGAACGGGATGGAGGCCACCACGAGACCATGGTCAGATAGGATAGGAGGATGAACGTTGATGTCAGTCACCTGGCAGTCATCCCTGGTAACTAAAACATCAAGCAGCCCACCCAGAATGTGGGTAGGCTCCGTAACATGTTGAGCCAAGCCGAACTGCTCCATGACCGCCGCAAAGTCACACGACTGTTTTAGTGCAGGGTCTTCCAGATGCACGTTTAAGTCTCCAGTGAGAATAAGCTGTGCATTGTATAACGCAAATTGTTCCAATAGAGTTGAGAACTCACTGAAGAATAGAGCAGGTGGAGGAGATATAGAACCTGGTCGGTAGACAGCGAGCAGGATTGATGGTCCACGTTTGGACGAAATCGAAGCTGCAAGAGCTTCGAATGTGGTCGGTGTCTGCAGCAACTCAATCCTCCGAGCTTTGAGGCTGGCGCCGTGATAGATGATCAGTCCTCCACCCCGGGTCACTGTATCTTGCGCCTCCGATCTTGGCCGGTCGAGGAACGAGTAGCCAGGAGGGGCAGAGCGACGGACATCAACGTCTGCTGAGGAGTGATGCCACGACTCCGTAACCACCAGCACATCCAGGCTGTGCGCTGTGACGATATCAGCCACTGCAACATGTTTATCCGTTAGCGATCGAACGTTGAGAGTAGCAAGACGGATGTTCGATGCAGAAGGAACCGATGGACGGTCTGACGGCGATGCAGAAGGAACCGATGGACGGTCTGCCGGCGATGCAGAAGGAACCGACGGACGGTCTGCCGGCGATGCAGAAGGAACCGACGGACGGTCTGACGGCGATGCAGAAAGAACCGATGGACGGTCTGCCAGCGGCGATGTAGAAGGAACCGATGGACGGTCTGCCAGCGACGATGTAGAAGGAACCGATGGACGGTCTGCCAGCGACGATGTAGAAGGAACCGTTGGACGGTCTGCCAGCGGCGATGTAGCCGTCGACAGCGGTGATTGAGTCGGACGCCAAAGCCCGTAACGAAACAATGTTTTCCGAACTGGTCGGTGAAGCGATGATTTCATATGCTGCTATAGGCCTATTCAGTCACCATATAAACACAGCAATGTGCCAATAAAAGGAATTTCGTGCAACAACCTCATGCCTGTAACAGTGCTGTAACTAATAATAATTATTTGGAAATAATTTATTATACCTTAAAGGGTACTTACTTATTTAATCGAAAGCACGTACGTAACAATGAATATTCATAAAGAATATGAATATTCATAAAGGACTTTAGCAAGCTGTCATTGAGAGTTATTACGTTTGATCTATGGACCAACTGAAGTAAAAATGGACACCAAAGAAGCTGAAGGCGGATTTCTGTCAAAATTCATATCAGATCTAGTGGCCAGTCCGGTAAATCTTGCACTACTGGGTATCTGTGGTTATCTACTGTACAGGGTCTTGAAAGGCAGAGAGCAGGATGATCCCCCTTTCGTGCCCGAGGTGGGTCTGCCCCCGTTGCCGAAGAGGGACATGACTGTCGAGGAAATCAGACCGTACGACGGAAAACAGCCCGACGGACGTATTCTGATGGCTGTCAATGGAAAAGTGTTTGATGTCACGCGCGGAAAAAAGTTTTATGGCCCAGGTTTGTCTTCAATGTGGAATTTTGTTTACTCTGGAACTTCTGTAACGCCATTAGGTATCGTCTTCCGGCAATCGGAAAACGTCCTACTTCTTGGCCTCCATGCCCTCCGTCCGGCTGGCACAGCTAAAATCCTGGGTAAAATCCCAGACTGGCTGCCCGTACTCCAAACAATATGGCCGTTAACGAATGCAATAAAATTAGAGCGCGACCTATAGACGACATCGCAACGTGAGGGTCGGTTAGGGCTCAGGTTAGGCGTCGTGAGGGTCGGTTAGGGTTAGTTTTAGTTTAGGCTGTGACTAGCGGACCGCCAAGCGGCCGTCGAATCTCAAATACTAGCGGACCGCCAGTCACGTGTAACCTGTCACATGACTGGCGGCCGTCCAATACGGAATACTAGCAAGCCGCCAGGCTTTCTATTTACACCAATCCACAAGAGTTTCTAATGGCTAAACAAACCCTAAAACTAACCCTAACCGACCCTCACGACGCCTAACCTGAACCTAACCAACACTGACGAAAAAATTGGTTGCTTACTCTGTTTCTAGTAATTTTCTAAGTCATTAAAACAAGAAAATTTTTGTCCGACATAAAACCAACTATCGGTAACTGCCGCCATTGTAACAATATTCAAGAATCAAGACTCGTCATGTGACAGGTTACACGTGACTAGCGGTCCGCTAGTATTTGAGATTCGACGGCCGCTTGGCGGTCCGCTAGTCACTTCGTTTAGTTTAATGCAGTCATTCTGCTGAAATTGAAGCTGAATTGATGAGCAATGTCGTCGATGGTCGCGCTCTAATTTTATTGCATTCGTTGGCAGCCATATTGTTTGGAGTACGGGCAGCAAGTCTGGGATTTTACCAAATCCTGTTTAATGTCGGGGTTTTGTGCGTTTGTTGTATTGGTCTATTAGCTATTATGACATGGCAGTTTTACACGTGCATTTTGTCCCCAAGAAGTTCCTCTTGGGCTGTACCAGCCTAACACTTCAATCTATGCACTTGTTTGTTTTTTAACTGCGGCTCTTAATTTCGTCAAGAAGTTTCAGACCATGATTTGTTTCATGCTATAATGTATCTATGGATTGCGTATTTGACTATAAGCCCCAACTGATTTCATACAGCATTAAAATGCGACTTCGTTTCTGGTTAATTAGGGGGTCCTTTGAGGTCGAAGTGAGATATTCAGTGCGTCCTCACTGCTGGCTTATATACTATATAGGCCTAATAATAAAAATTATTGTATGCTGAATTGCCAGTGGCTTCTAAGACTGCAGAAAATCTTATAGTGAATTATGTAACAATGATATTGGATTATTGGGTTGTGTTGCAGCATGTGTAACTGCCTTTTAAAGAACAATTCTATACATATTTGACTACTACTGCTACAAAAACATTGCTTTGGTGTTTTTTGTAGATGGTCCTTATGGGATATTTGCTGGCAGGGATGCATCTAGAGGTCTGGCGACTTTTGCGTTGTCAGAGGATGTTCTAAAGGATGGATATGATGACCTGAGTGACCTTAGTGCAATGGAGATGGACAGCGTGCGTGAATGGGACATGCAGTTTACGAGTACGTTTCTTCTTCGTTCAAGATTTAACAGCTGCTCAGTTCATATTTATTTATTTTCTCCATTCGTGCCCCTTTAAGCTTGCTACTCAGAAGCGCTCCTGACTACAGCGCGGACGCTGTATCAGAGTTTCAAGCCGAAGCGCACGAGCAATTGCTAGTGCAGGACTTGCCCAAGGTCCCTGGGGTGGATTCGTCACAGCTGTATGTTGCCACTGGCTGCACACTTTAAGCCCTCGTACGTAGTATCTTTGATGCAAGCAATGTGGCATGACCTTTCCGCAGCTTTTTCTATCCTGTGCTGTCACTACGGCACGGTAAAGTGGGAGTATTTACAGCACTCAAAAGTCCTTGGTTATAATTGGGCCAAGATATGGAAATGTGTGAACCTGGCTTTTTAAAAACATTTTTGAACTGAGGGTTATGTTGTCCAATGAACAGATTTTCTTAAAATATCATATTTATAAAATACATATCACAATATGTGACCTGATCTAGCAAAAGGAGGTCGAAGTGACAAAAATGAATTTTGTATGTTTTTGGCTAAATATGATAAGCAATTATTTCTGTTCAAAACGCCGAAAAAATTATTATTCTATCTTAATTGGTTCCCGAGATACGAATTTTTAAATTTGTCGCGAAAGAGTTCAAATAATATTAAATCAATATTTTTTCATGTAATATATGATCTTGTTAACTAAAATATGATAATTTGTTGCCTGCATATGTTAATTCCAGTGAAATACGAATTAATTGGCAAGCTGCTAAAACCAGAAGGCGTGCCTGAACATGACAAAGAAACGGTACCAAGCGCTCCAGAAAAAGCTGACGGCGAAACGATACAGTCTGCAACTACTCCAGAAAAAGCTGATGCCGATGCGGTACAGTCTGCAACTACTCCAGAAAAGACTGGTGACGGAGATGCGAAAAAGCCAGTCACAGAATAATAACGCACCTATTGGCAGCAATACTAATTGACAAAGAAGACTTGCTACACACTGACCATTGTTCGCACCTGTTATGCTTGATGTGTTTCGTAATTGCACTGAGAGAGGCTCTTGGACGACATTTACGGTCCCATCTTTTTGCCGAATTTCAAATATGGAACTGAGGGTTGGATATCCCACATATCAATGTAAACTGAGTCTTGCATAGAATTTAATTTCCAGTGTGCAATAAATCTATGCCGAGCGAAGGAAGCACTGCAGTTTACAATTTCAGTTTTGTACTCATGATTTTTTTATTGGGTTTGTATCATTCCTGATGTTTGTGAAATATGATGTTTTCGTACAATTTGTTTTACTATGAGAGTTGCAACAAATTTTAAATTATCAATACACCGGGGAATTGCTGCATAACATTCTTAGTTATATCATGTATTCTAATATGAGATGGTTGCGAACTGGATCCAACATTTATTCACGTCTAGAAACTACTCTAACACTACCTCATTATGAGTTTGGTCTTGACGTCATAATGACCAATATGACAATTTCTACAGTGCTGTAGCATGGCATACACAGGTACAATAGTGCCTACAACAGGAGTGTCCTGGTCGTCCTTTACCTGTAAGTGCTTTGCAACCATTTAGTTTAATTCTGTCATTAACCTCTCACTGACCAAGTGTACACGATTGTGCCATACTATTTACTACACTTTAGTCAGTGAAGGGTAAAGCCTTTGGGTTGTGATCACCCCTGAGAGGTCTGTTGCGACATGTATTTTTTAAATAAGTGATTGCATTTACAATTTCTCTAGAAGACAGCATTATAAAAAAATTCTGGTGTGTTGATAGACACTGAACACTTTTTAGTGGTTACAACTAGCGTTACGTCATAATTGGGGTGATTTTTTAAATAAAAAAGTTGAATATTGGTTGTATGGGGTGCTGGTGTTGGAATGAGGAAAATAATGACATGCACTTTGAGCTAGATGTTAACAGTAGTTCTAGGATAGGCTAACTGTTCTTGTTGTCTTTGTTTATAGATAATAGCCTACTGTTCAAAAGTTTACTTGAATACGTAAACATGCATAATTATATAGCTGTGACTTCTATAACTGACTTATCTAACTGTGCTTATATGCGTACTTGTATAACTGCCTAGAGATGGCGAGCAGTGTTATGCATGCTGTATAAACAGACACGTATATTGGTAAATAAACTTATTGTATCAATCTCTGTCTTGCAGTACATCATCAGTTTATGCCATAATTATGCCAGACATCTGCATATACAAGTCTTTAATTAACCCTTTAACGACCAGCTACACGTGTTTTCAATGCATTTTAGTGCACGCTTGTCATTAAAGGGTTAAAAGAATTAATTGAATACATGTCTTTCACGCTTAATGGATTAACTCTATGATAAATTTTGACGTCGTCATTAAAGACTTGATTATGCATCTATTGAGTAAACACCCACTCAAATAAAATCCTGGCTACAGCCTTGGTACAATCCAAAAATGGATTGCTTCCGCACTTTTGGATTTCAGAACCGTGTGACTTCAGTCATCAAAACAAGAACCAGTTGAGCACGGTTCTAACAAAATACAACTATACATAAAGTTTGATTATGCCCTGCTTACAAAGTTCAGAAGTGTACTCAGAAGTTGAGCAACAGAAAACATTAAGATCCCTAAACAGACTTGAAGAGTTCATTTGCTAGTTTTAAGGCAAATTATAATAATAATAAAATTTCATTAATTAAACGCCTGCAAGACGCATTGCACTTTACATTTACAAGTTATGCAGTAATCTTAATTAAACAACTACCAACTGAGCAGACAGCTTTGCAATTACAATGGCGCTAATAGCAGCCTACAAATCAAATCCGCCCAACGGGGCTCGAACCTGCTACCTCTCGCACTCTTGGCCAGCGTGTTAACCATTACTCTACCGGACCCCCAGCCTTAATTGGTAGCGGAGTCGGGCACATGAGGACACCGAACTGTGAATCAATGTCCATCAAAGACTTGAAACGTCCAGTACATAATTATTATTGATCCAATACAAGGTAGGATTGGTCTTTAATTAACGGTGTAACCATAGCAACTGCCATGTCAAGTAATTTGCACATGATTTGGTGAATGAGGAGTGTCAGCCTGAAGCGGATACGATAAGCCAGTAGACTGTTGATAATGAATAACAAGTTTATGAGCATCTAGAACAGCCAACGTAGTTATAATTTTTATCATAATGTGGTTATATCACATTTACTGTGGTTATATCAACTTATATGAAGCAGCATGCCCATAGATTTCAATACATGCACATTGCCGTGCCCTGTTAACTTTGCAATTGTAGGCTTAAGTCGGGCATTTATTTACCTGAAATATTTTATAGCTCAATCGATAGTGTCCAAAAAGTTTTTAAACTAACGTTTTGTTAGAATTTAATCAAAATATTGCATAATAATTGACAGACTCGATATTTATCAAATAGGTGGCGCAAGTGTGCGTTTTGCGACTTCGGCGTCTATAGGAAATTAATATTTTCCGGTTGAAAGGAAATTAAAAGGAAAGGAGCTTTTTTGGAAGACTGTTTTATTATAATTATTATTTATGTGTCGGAAATGGATCGCGATCCGAGTTCAGAGCAGTTGAATTATCCCGTTAGACATCCATCGGACGAAAGGGGAGATTCGGGGTCGCTGTCGGATAGATCAACCGGAGCGGTGGAGTCGTCTAGCACGGCGTCACCCTCGGTGGCTTCGTCGACTTCGACGTCGGCCGAAAATGTTGGCATGGTCAACATGGTTGACAAGGTATGTCATTTGTAAATGTTAACCTTTTTGCAGCGAATGTACGGCGTTGTCTCTGCTAATTTTTCTGTGAATTTTGTTGAATTGATTGGACAGTAAGCCGTCCTTCAATTGCCCCGCCGACCCCACCCTTATTTTATTTTGGCCATCCTAAATATTAAAAAACCAGTCTAACTCACTCGTCAATGTAAACTTATTATAAAGCCAGCAGCCTGCCCTGACTTTTTTAGGCTGTGCAACCACGACCATTCATTCCAGCTAGGAGTTGTTCAGACTTAGCCTATGCTTAGGACCAGCTAAATTTAACGATTTTTACCCTGCCTGTCTGTAGTATTTGTTTTGACTGAGTGCCTGTGAATAGGCTGATAACCGTAACTTCATTTTGGGCTCTAGAAATGTGGAGATTATAATTGCGAGCTTCTGTAATTTGATGTCTCCTACTTTGCGTAATTTATTTAATGGTACATTTGTGACCATTATACAAGCAGATCACAAATGTATTTCCATGGGTTGTTGATTCACTTTGTCAGGATGCAACCTTGCAGAACAGGGCTGATGAATTTCAGATATTTCGCGGAGAAAAACGACAAGGAGATGGTCAGTAGTCTAGCTTTATTGAAATTTTTGAGATTATTATTACAAGGTAGTGTGATTGTGATTAGTACTTAACATGATTAAAGTTAGTGGTTAAACATTGTTACAGACATTTTTGATATGTGAGAAAACACTTTTGGCTGCCACTTACGGCCAGTTAAGTCACTGCTAAAAGTACTACCGATAGCGTAAAAAGTACATTATTTACATTGTAGAAGTATTTGCGTTGTAAAATATTTTACGTTGAGCATTCACAAGAACGTTTCTCGTGATTCACAAGAGGTTTGTGGTTACTGCAAAGTCGTAGGATGATGTGTTCAGTAGATTGAGCATCTTTGCTGGTGATGTGTTATTGTAAATTTTTTCCCATTTCAGCTAAGGACGTAACGTACCTTTGTCCTTACACTGGAGCAATTCGAGGCACTCTGTCTGTTACAAATTACCGGCTCTTCTTCAAAAGCAGTGAAAAGGTTAGCTGGATTTTTATTTATTTATTTCTTCATAGCATTTATATAGCACCCCTTCAAGACTATCTACTAAGAAGCACTTCTGACCCAACACTGGCTTTTGAGAAAATAGATATGGCTGATGTGAGGAAGTGTCAAGTGTGATGCTAACCCTTTAATGACCAGATACATATTTTTTATGCATTTTAGTACACGCTGGTCATTAAGGGTTAAGCAGATGAAGTCCCCTGTCTGACATATATGTGAGGTGCTCCTTTCTTGAGATTTCAGAGCTCTTCAATTATAAAATAATTAACATGAGTTTATTTGTGTTCAGTTGATTTAGTCTCTGCTTCCATGCTGTTTATTAGGATCAGATGTTCACTCTTGACGTGCCGCTCGGAGTCGTCAGTAAAGTCGATAAAGTCGGTGGCATTCGAAGCAGTGGTGAAAATTCCTACGGCATTGAAATCATCTGCAAGGTTAGTTGCTTAAAATTCAGAGTCAGCGTGACCTGTTCAGTTGATAAGATTTTGTATTAATGTATGGCATTGCTTATACATAATGCAAAGGTGTAAGGCAACCTGTGTAAATGGTGTGCAACCAGGATGTGTTGCAAGTCACAGCTGACAGAGCCATTACAGTTTGCACTCTAAGTCATTCAATTGTTGTGTATGTATGTATGTATGTATGTATGTATGTATGTATGTATGTATGTATGTATGTATGTATGTATGTATGTATGTATGTGCACTTGTTATAGTGACCCTTGAAGATTTCTACTCAGAACTACTCCCGACTACAGCACGGACAATGAATCGGAGTTTCATGCTGAAGTGCATGAGCAATTGCGAGTAAAGGATTTGCTCAAGGTCCCTTTGAGGGCGATTCGAACCTGCAGCCCTTCGGCTGCAAGACAATGAACATACCCACTACACCACCGTGCCCTACAAAGTGAAATGTTTTGATTATTTAAGATGTTCAAAGTGTTCAAATTCTTGGCCAACTTTCTTTATCTTGACATTTGTAGGATATGCGCAACCTTCGATTTGCGCACAAACAGGAGAACCATACGCGACGTCAGGTTTTCGAACGGATTACCCAGTACGCTTTCCCAATCAGCAACAAGTTGGTTAGTATTAATAACTGGATGTTTGCCCATCCCTAACATGGTTCAGGAGAATTTGAAAAATCATCCCTTGGCTGCATGCCCACTGGATGAATGTTAGACAGCTTGTCAATAGACTTTTAGCATTGTCCTCTTTTGCTAGACAGAAATTTAAATCTAGACAACAGTTTAGTGCGTAGTGTGATGTTGTTTTGAAGGTCATAATTAACTCGTATCATTTCAGTAGGTGCTGTCACCTACTGAATTGTCAAGACTGATGGAATCCACAGTTGATAATAATCCCACTTACACAGAGGATCAGTGGATATAGCAGATACAAATACTATTAGCATCAGAACTAAGCGTCAACAAGCAGTGCTCGTTTGACTTGCTCTCCTGATCTCAGAACATTTAATGTATCTTATTCTTGGCAATGGCCGTTCTGCTGTTTCATATGTTTTGTGTATCTGCTCTTTGTTCTGTTTTTGTAACTCCTTTTTCTATTTTGTAGCCCCTTTTTGCTTTCGACTATCGCGTCCCGCACGAGGTGGATGGGTGGCAGGTGTACGACGCTGTTGCTGAACTGAAGCGTCAGGTTTGTCATATTCTGAATGAATGATTTTGCCAAGATAATTTGAATTGGAATGTCTTCATTATTTTATTTTTAATGCAGTTCAGTGCATACTTTGTTGTCTCTCATGCTGAAGTTTTTAATAAACTAAATTTATATCCAGTTGTCCAACTATGCATTGACCTAATTTCAGTAACAGGAGCTGAATAATTGTGTGTGTAAGTAACTGAATGCTGTTGTTTATGCACCAAAAGTTAAACAATTTAGAAGTAATTTGATGAAGACCAATATCTATATTGCGTGGGAATGTTGTGTCTTTCTGGTTGTTAACCCTTTAAGTTTTAACGACCAGCTACATATGTTTTCGATGCATTTTAGTACACTCTGATCGTTAAAGGGTTAAGTCAGTTTTGGTTTGATGTTACAGGGTGTTCCAAATGATAGCTGGCGTCTGTTTAAGTTGAACGAAAACTACGAACTCTGTGACACATACCCAGCAATTGTGAGTAAAGCCTTTCATCTTTATTACTTCACACTAGAATGTGTTATGTGAGAATGTGTTATGTGAGAATGTGTTTTGCATAAGGACGAAGATGTGTTTTATCGTTATGTGAGAGACTGAGAGTGTGTTAAGCATTACTTGAGTGTGTTAAGCAATACTTGAACACGTTTGCTTGTACCTTCATCATGCTAGGCAGTGCTTTTTCTGTGGTTGGCCCTGCAATATGGACTTGCAACTCTTCTGTAAGTCAGTCTCTGATAATATTTTATAAGTACTTGAAAACTTTTTGGTCGCGCTGGAATCTGAAGTTATTGTAATATGGCTATCTATCTAAACAGATTTAAAATGGTGAAATGAAGATGAGCTGAGAGTGTTTTCTGCCACATTATCCACTGAATCCTTCGTTCTTTAATTCTGAGATGAGCAATCTGTTCTTTGTAGTTGGCCGTGCCGAAGGCGTCGACGGATGAAGATCTTCGTCACGTCGCTCCTTTTAGAACCAGAAATCGACTGCCGGTTCGTTTAAGAAACTTTCGGAATAGTGTATGAAATTATAGGAGTCACAATGGCTCGAGATTAAATAAACACCTTTCGCAACCATCTGCATTGGTGTCCCATTTATATTTTTATTATCTTGCTAAGTGGTTAAATTAACGATTTGGTAAACGTAAGCACCTTGCCTTTTACAGACGAGGTTTACTTTTATTTTTCACTTACAAACTATTTCTATTATTTTTATTAGTAGTAGTGTTATTGTTGTCATTGTGTGTTGTTTCTAATGGAAAGTTATCCACGGAATTGAGACAAGATATTATAAATTTCTCCAGATTTTTTACTGATGTGTGGGTATTTTATTTAATTATTTCTATGCAAACCATGCAGCAACAATGCGCAGGATTTTAAAATTCGTCTAGCAATTGTAAAATGATGACATCTGACTTTTTGTTTTTTATTATTGCTAATTTATAATTAATAATAATTTTGATTGTGTTTCTTCAGGACTCTTATTGCTTTTAAATTCTTTGTTTTTTCTGATTTTCTACCCATTTCTTATAATCACGGCAGAGTTTTTGAATTAACCAATCATCGTTGTGTTGTCAGGTGTTGTCGTGGATACATCCGGACAGTCAGGCGACCATAACTCGTTCCAGTCAACCAGCCGTTGGCGTCAGTGGTCGACGAAGCAAAGATGATGAGAAGTACATTCAGTTGATAATGGACGCCAATGCACAGTCGCATAAGCTGTACATCATGGATGCCAGGCCACAAGTGAATGCCGTGGCCAACAAGGTTAATAGCTCTCGAATTTTATTCGCCATTACATCATTTTAAAACACAGTTAAAATGGTTCTTGATTGAGTCATCTTGTGCTGTCAGTTTCTTGAACTCTAGCGACCGTTATGACCAGCCCTCTCCATTTCTTTCTTTCTGATGTCGCTTCCCTTAGTTCTTCCAGATTAGTCACTGTGTGACTGAGTCACTGTGTATAAAACATATGGTGACTGGTTGATATGTACTTCATCTGCACTTCATGCACTAATTCACTTGTATGTTTCTGCACATTTGCACAGTCTTAATTGTCTTGACTCATGTTTTATTAGTTAGTTAGTGTATATAAAGTATAAATGCGAAAATTCAGTTGCCAACATTTCATTTCTCTTATGGCTAGATCTTGGAATTTCTCTTATGGATAGAACTTTGATTTGATTGTCTTTGAGTTAAACTTTTGAATAAATTTGTGGTTGCGTTCTGTTTAGGCAAAGGGTGGTGGATACGAGAGCGAGGATGCGTACCAGAATGCTGAGCTGGTCTTCTGCGACATTCACAACATTCACGTCATGCGAGAAAGGTTGGAGGAAAATATTTACTACCAGTGTCATAACTATTATTAATAATCATTATTAGTTTCTTTCTGCAATTTTTAACTTTCCTGACAGCTTGATTTCTCACAATTGAAGTAGAAAATGTAATGAATTTTACAATTTACAGCAGGCAAAATGATCTCAAAACCATGAGGCGCGCAGAACTATTTGGTTAGAGCTTATGACACAAGTATGATTTCGAGTCTTCCTTTAGATGTTTAATATGAATGGAACACACCTTGATCAAGCTCTTCTCTAAAATTTACTCAGTAACTTTGCTTGATATTTGGACAGAAGATGGAGGTACTTAATAAACACTTGTGGGACGCTGTGGTGTAGTGGGTATGTTCGTTGCCTTGCTGCCGAATGGTTGCGGGTTCAAATCCACCTCAAGTCGCCATGCTCAGCGCTTTGGCGTGAAACTTCGATTCAGTGTCTGCGCTGTAGTAGGGAGTGCTTCTGAATAGAAATCTCAAAGGGACGCTATAATAAGTGCACATGCATACATACATGATGATGATAATTTTTTACTTGTACGACTAGGCAACCAGTGGTCAGTTGTGCATTCTGTTTTCCTGGTACATTAGCGATGCACCACTATGTCAAACTTCCTAACCAGAAGTTTTATTTTAAATTGAGTGTTGATCCATTTTTCAGTTTGCGTAAACTGAAGGAGATCTGCTTCCACCATCCGCTCGATGATGCTCACTGGCTGTCGAACATCGAAACGACTCATTGGCTGGAACATATCAAGGTCAGGTCAAACTCTGCTGACAGCAACTTCATTTAGATGCATTTAGGTCAGGTCAAGTGATGTATTTAGGTCAGGTCAGATGATGCTAGGAAGCAGGCGTGATGAAGTATTTAGGTCAGGTCTGAATGTTCGAAAGAGGACTTGCAGCAAAACATGAGTTCTACAGAATTGCCATGGAGAGTTGATAGATATACGTTATGGATTTTTATTGCTGGTTAAACTGGGAGCGCTCCTGAGTAGTTTTCTTGAAGGGACGCTATATAAGTCCATAGAATGAATGAATGACTGTCTTTAAGGATAATGACCATGATAATCATATCAAAAGTAGTAAAGCAATTTACTGAAGAATTCGTAGTGAACATAAAAGTAATGACGAGTTACGTTGGATTTCTTGTCACTTTTATTACACTGTTGTTGTTGAAATGTTAAAGACCATTTCTGTTGTGGAATTGTTGCAGCAAATCCTGGCTGGCGCCGTACGCATTGCAGACAAAGTCGAAGGCAACAAGACTTCTGTTCTTGTTCATTGCAGCGATGGATGGGACAGAACGGCACAGGTTGCTTACTCGTTGATCTCCTGGCTTTTAACCCTTTACCTGTTTGCCTCGAGAATATCCGCTGAAAACACGGGCTTAACAGGAAAAATGAATGGGTAAAGGGTTAATGCCGAGATGGTAGTAAATGGTTTGGGAAATCCTATACCCTCCGGCACTAAAGGGTTAAATTTTTAATGTGGCATCAGAAAATTGTTATTCGTATCATTACTGCTTTTTAAACCCAGGATGCGTGTGATCACAGGGGAAAATTTCTTCTGGGAATGAGAATAAAAAGCCTTCTGGTGTGGCTAGAACTCGTCAAGATCCTGGTGACCAAAGTGTAGTTTGAGAGACTATGGCTGTCATATTATTGTTATTATTATTGTTGTTGTTGTTTCACAAATTTATTGTGCTCACAAAGTCATGCAAAAAATGTGAATCAGAGACACAGCTATTCAGGCACAATATGTATTGAGATGTTTAAAAACCAGCTCTAAAAATGTAGATTGAGTTTTGAGTTGATGTAGCTTTTGTTGTTTGCACAGACTTGAAAACTTGTGGCTCTTCTGGAATTGGAATAAGCTATTAAAACACACTTTTTATTTGTTTCTTTAAAAAAATATATATATACTAGCTGAACCCGGCCACGCGTTGCTGTGGCTGAAAAAAGCCTCCCCTCCCTTCCCCCTCCCCCTCCCCCTTCTTCTCCCCCTCCCCTCCCTCTCCCCCTTCCCCTCCCCCTCCCCTCCCTCTCCCCCTTCCCCTCCCCTCCCCCTCCCTTTGCGATGGCGACGCGGATCACGCCATAAAACGCTTGAGCAAGAAGGCCGTAATGAAATGCGAAGGCCGTAATGAAATGCGCTAAAGAAATTTACGGAACAAACATGCCCGAATTGGTATGCAAGGCTCATTGACGGGCGTAGGCTATGTGTTGAAAACGGTGGAATTTTCAAAGTTGTTTTTTTTGTTGAAAAGATTGCGCTTTTTGCGAAAAATCATTCTGCAAACCCGGCCGTGTTGGAACTAAACGTTTTGGTGAAGTTCTGAAAGCAATCGGCGAAGAAAGCTCGGAGATCCTTCGTCAGGAGCCAAACGCATTTACATTTTTATTTATATAGATATACTAGCTGTACCGGGCCACGCGTTGCTGTGGCAGAAAAGACTCTCCCCTCCCCTCCTTCCCTCCTCCCCCTCCCCCTCCGTCCCGCTTTTCCCCTCCCCCTCCCCTCCCCCTTCCTTCCCCTCCGTCCCGCTCCCTCCGCTCCTTTCCTCCCTCAACCAAGAATGTTGAAGGCCGCAAAATAATTATGCGAATCGCTTATGACGTCACGGCACGCAACCTCATTGATGTTTCGTCTGCATGGTCGCAGTCACTGTCAAGGCGTTTCTGAAATCGGTTTTGAATTTGCAAATGGCGGTCGAGCGGAATGCAAACTTCACTTTTTGTGGAAAATGTTGCGTTTTTTGGGATAAAAAGAAAAATGGACACTCTCAGATAGGAATGGAAGGTTTTGTGAAATTTTCAAAACAATCTGTGCGGTACGTTTCGAGAACACTTTACACAAACTATTGGAAAGTTTCATTTTTATATATATAGATATTGGATTTTGGACCTAAGATTTTGTGCTATTTGAAAACATTTGGACATTGATTGGATATAGAAATTATATACATTTGTTTATTATACCATGTCTGTACACCAAAATGCAGATAGCAATTGGTATATTAAAGAATATTCTTATCTTATTTATTAGTACCATTTGATGTGTTGTGTAGTTCTGACCTGGCCATTTTTCTCTGTTTTCAGTTGACTGCTCTGGCAATGCTTATGCTGGACCCATACTACCGAACAATTCTTGGCTTCGAGGTTCTCATTGAGAAGGAGTGGCTTAGCTTTGGGCATAAATTTGCACAGGTAAGTCTCCTAGAGATCTTGGCAGGCAAAACGGTTCTTCATTTTGCACTCAAAGTCATTTTGTTGGATTTTGGCTTTTTAGAATAATTACAGTTCTATCAGGGTGAAAAACCAAATAGTCTGTCTACTAGAATTCAGATTTCATTAATGCATCATGCAAACTGGCCTACTGCACAGTGCTCGCATAGCATCTATGCTCTAGTTCCACAAAATTCTCTTCTGATGTGCCATATTGCTTTCACACCTTTCTTGGACACTTCTCTGTGTTCTCGTATCAGTCTACTCATATTATTGCTTGATTTTACATCTTCTAATTGTTGCCACATTTTACGTTTGCATTGACATTACATCAATTGTATGTTGTTTCAGAGGGTTGGTCATGGTGAAGACAAGCATTCTGATGCAGACAGGTCGCCTGTCTTTCTTCAGTTCATTGACTGTGTTTGGCAGATGACAAACCAGGTATACGTTGGTTCATCTGTATCTTTCAATTAATTTTTTTGCTGATTGGCGATGTTGTGAACTCGTGTTTGCTATTGTTGTCATGGACAAATAAGAAATCAATGCATGTATTTATCATGTCTTCACTCTTCTTCATCTGATAAATATTATCGTGCTCGTTGGCATAGTTTCATGTTCAATTTCCTGGTAAAAAAATGCAGTCTTCTTGACAGTTTATCAATGTGGATGCCGGATATCTATAGTTCTTACAGAGATTCCATGTACTTGTTTGGACCAAGGACTCCATTACTTTTTCTAGGCATCTATCATCTGGTCACCTGGTGCCGTCAGCTCTTGGAGCTCTGGCGATAGGCACGATGTATCCTCTCCAGTGTTTCCTCTCTCTTGTCGCCTCTCTTAGTGCCTCCAAGCTCATAGACAATGTTTTAAGACCATTTGAAGACAATGCTAATATGCTTTGTAGCAGAATGACTTTTTTTGTTGTCCTCTCACATGGAATTTGAACCCGATACTTTGCAAGGACGACTAACAATGTGCAAAACTTGTATCAAAGCATTTAACCCGTTTACCGTGTAATAAAAATTTTAACAGTAACAATTGTACGAGGTAACTCGGGGATCACGGTAAAGGGGTTAAATAGCAAAGTGCTCAATGTGTATCAAAGCATTTAACCCTTAAACCGCCGGAACCGCAAGTGTGCGGTTCCCGTGGAAATTTGTCAGAACGCCGGAACCGCAGATATGCGGTTTCACATTATGTGTTGAACGGCGGTACCGAATATATAGCCAATATACCTATATGCCTATATGTACCAATATATACCTATATATATACCTTTATACACACATATACCTTTATACCTAGCCTATATATACCTATGTATACCTATATATACCTATATATAATACCTCTGTATACCTATACTCCTATATATACATATATACTTATATATACTTATATAAAACCTTTATACCTATAATACCTATATATATGCCTATAAATACCTATATATACAAATATATACCTATATATACATATGTATACCTATATATATACACCTATATATACCTATATATATACACCTACAATGTATAAACTTATATATGCTTATAGCCTATACGCGTTTATACATATACGTAGGTGTATTCCTATGTATAACTATATATATATATACCTATGTACCTAACTACTTATGTATGTGCCTATATATACTTATATACCTATACCAATTTAGCCTATCTATATATTTGATTTGACTTATGGCCCTGCATGGCGAAGCTTGCGCCCGCATCAGCCGCTCCTCTATAGTAGATAGCCTCACGACCCTGACATGTCCTGCAGTGCTGTCCGCGTCGTCCATCCTCAGACAGTTCATATATACCTATATACTTATATATACTTACATACCTATGTATACCTATATGCCTATATATAACCTAGCCTATGTATTTATATACCTATGTATATAGGTAGGCCTACATAGACATATACCGATATACACCTATATATATGCCTGTACATATACCTATATACACCCATATATATACCTATATATACCCATATATACCTATATCTGGTACTATATACACCTATTTACCTATAGTTATACCTATAAAATACCTATGTACCTATATGCCTCACTGTTTCTTAATGAGTTGTGACGCTTCGAATTATATTGCACCAAAAAAGTATTCGGCGTCCAGGGTCGTTAAACCCACAAAGTATGCGGCGGTTTAAGGGTTAAATGGCACCTTTTGAAACCTTGCTAATGCCCCCATGTCAATGTTTGGCCTTCTGTTAACTTTGTTGCCAAATTTAGTTTAGTAAAGATTTCTTACCTGTTGTAATGTTTCAGTTTCCAAATGCTTTTGAGTTCAACGAGCAGCTCTTGGTCACGATACTTGATCATCTATACAGCTGTCTCTTTGGCACCTTTCTGTTCAACTGTGAACAGCAGAGAGTTAAAGAGGTAGCCTTTTCTTTTTGTAGTAGATATGCAAGTTAACTAAAGACATTGAAAACAACAGTTTATACTATTGAGCTGTTCTTTATGACTGACTTTTGTGTGGCACAGAGAAATTGTTTAGATTTGCCTTTTCAAGAAATGTTAAGAGACCATTTCGTCATGAGTTATACAAGAGAAATGAATTAGAGTCATTGGCTTCAGGGCCGGCCCTAGCTATAGGCAAAGTAGGCAGTTGCCTAGGGTGCCGCAGCCTTTGGGGGGCGCTGCGGCACGGGCGAAGTTTTTATTAAAATATTTTATTTTAAACTCAAGACTTTCGCTAATGGAGAGAATTTAAAACAATGTCTTCAAGAAAGGGGCAGTTGCATGAGGCAGGGCCGACCTTAAGCATATAGACAAAGCAGGCAGTTGCATGAGGCGTCAAGTTCTAGGGGGCGCCATTTCCATCAAAGAGGGCGCCATTTCAACAATAGTTTATTTTAATATTTTTTTAACTTATACCATTCTCCACGAAATTGAATATTATCCAGCCTTCAGTGTAGGCTACTAATAAAAAAATTGGAATGAATTAGGCTACTCAGTTGAGTGTACAAGGCCGTAGTTAGGGGCATGTTTTGGGTGTTTGAACATCCTCGAAATGAAATAATGTAAAAATTAAATACTTATCCAGTTGCTAGCACATGACAGTGTGTAATGTAGGCCTAATTTTGAGCAGAAAATGATCGAAAATCGCAGAAAATAATGTTTTGGGACGTCAGAAAATTTGACGACTAACAAAAAATTCATAAGAAAATTTCGCCCAAAAAAGTCCACCGCAGCGTGTACGCACCTCAAAATTCACGGTCAAGAAAACATCCCCCGAAATAAATTTCTGGCTACGGCCTTGTGAGCGTAAACCGGCTGTGGCTAATTCATCTTTAGATTCTGACGTGGGCTGAACAATTGAGTGGGAATCTAAGGGCGCCAAATGTATGCCTTGCCTAGGGCGCCATTTGGGCTAAGGCCGGCCCTGATTGGCTTGATAGTAATATTGATGGTGTTGTTGGATTATGTAATGTAAACGAATTCTTGGTAGGCCCTACTGTCTTCCAGGAAGGAGATGATTAAACATTTCTGTTTCATTGGCGTGTTGGTGCAGGCGTTAGTACATTGACTGTTCAGTGTTCACCCTTGCAATGTAATCAGACTGCACTGTGGTGGTCTCTTGAAATTGCAAACACTGTATACATGCACAAACTGAGATTTATAATGTGTTGAATTTTTGAATGCACTTTTCAATGAGAGCATTGGGTGTTATTGTTTGAGTTATTGATCACTTGTCACTCACACCAATCTTCAGTTAACCTGCAGTAAAGGATGGCAATTGCTGGCATCTGAATATCAAAAATGCGATTTTTTAAGCTTTAACTTTTATGATGTTGGGGGTAGCAGTGCTTGCAATGGTATAGAAAACCATTTTTTATTAGTTTATTTCAGGCAGATCTACTCTCCTAGAATGCTGATTTGTTTCTTTTAAAAACTTTTTGTCTTGTTAATATTGTGCTACAATCATTTGATATTTACAGATTAATATAAAATCGATAATTTATTGTTTTCGTCCTAGGTTGCCTTGGAGTTCCATTGCTGTTTGTGCATCATAATGTTTATAATATTGATGCAATTTGTGTTTTCTGCTGAGTAGGGTGTGAAGGAGAAGACGACATCTCTGTGGTCTCACGTAAACAGCATGAAATCGCTCTTCACAAATCCACTTTACACGGAATGCAAGCGAGTCCTGTTTCCTGTGGCCAGCCTCAGACGAATTCAACTCTGGATCGGATACTACTTGCGCTGGAACCCTCGCATGAAACCACAGGTATCGTGAGATGCATGCACTATGCTTTTAATTTGACATTCATTTCATGAACTTTTATAGCGCACATTCAAGAAATCCACTCAGAGGCGCTCCCGGTCCAACCACGATGAAACACAAAAGTTTTAAGAAGTCTGTAAACACTGATGAGTCAACCCTAGGTAACAGACGCATCTCCAGCAGGGGGCTATTCCAGACAGTTGGACCTACAACTGAGAAAGCATGACGCTGACGTGTAATGAAAATGTTACCAACTGATAGATAAATTTGCAATGCAGAACCTTTGAAGAGTAGATTATCTTTGGTGACAAGTGCACGTTCTTCTGATTGGCGCTTAAACTTTCATCTGATTGGCGCTCTATTTTGCTCATGTAAAACTTGGTATAAATTTTCACTGGCTTGTAGCCAATCTGCACTCGAGTTAGGTGTATTGTCCTTTCGGGGGATTTTCGCCATTTCACCTATGGTTGTTATTTGTGATTGAATTCATACAGTTCCACTTTGAAACCAAACTAATCATGGATGCTCTCTACCCTAGCCTATAAGGATGCTGACTGTTACTACGGGCTTGTCTTTTTCATTTTTATTACCTCTTATTACTTCCACTTGGAATGGGCTCCTGCTTGCGCTGCGCTTACTACCTCTGAATAATCTGCCTGCTCTCTACCAGTTGCTCAAGATCTTTCTTTTTAGCCGTGGCCGGACTGGGAGCGCCTCTGAGTAGCTTTATTGACGGGGCGCTATATGAGTTTTCGGAATGAATGAATGAGTGGGAAAACTACCAACTCTATTCAAGGTTCTGTTAAATAAAAAATTAAAAAAGTAAAGTCCTATCCCGTTCCATGAGGAACATAGGGAGGCACTCATCTTCTTTTCCATAGCCCTGAGCCAGCAATGGACGAATCCCAAGTTAAATGCACGCTTAAATTGAATGCTATCATCGCTGAATGTTTGTTGTCTATAGGAACCGACGTCGCTGCGCAACCACCAACTGCTCTTCCTGAAGGATCAGCTGCAGAAAAGACTCGAAGAACTGCAGAAGGAGGTCCATTCAAGAAACATGAGACCGTCTGGACCGTATTCGTCGCCGAAATTGTCCTCTTCTGTGATCTGAACTGTTGAAACATTTGGGAAGCATGCTTACATGGACAATGAACATAAATAAGCACACTCATAACTGGAATAAGCATATATAAGTATACATGTGCAATGTATGTGTACAGTATACATTTATGTGCGTATATTTATACGTGTATATAGAATGTATATTAGAGACAGCTTTAATTAAGTGCTGATTATTTTATTCAGCTTAAATTTAAGCAAGGATAGGGGCGAGACTGCCGTAGGAGATAATCGGATTGACCACTTTCTGTATGCTTTGACTTGATATCCAGGTTGTCTTAAATGCGTTCTGCTATTTGTAAATGCAAATCACTTACGCTGATTACCAATGAAAAAGGTTTTTTCCGCAGTGTTGACTTTTTTGTGATTCATTAAGGAAATAGGAATACAGTGGTTTGCAGTTTATCGTAGTTTCTTTTGTTTCATTTTTGACATGGCACTGGAACAAAAAGAGCATTTTTGCTACGGTGGATTTTGTTTTGTTTTATATACTGCCGGTGGCTTTTGTGGGTGCCGAGAAATATTGTTGAAACATGGGTGCCATGGAAGGCGTTGATGTATGTGAAGGCTGTGAAAATCATGTCCGTGCTGAGAAAAATTGTCGAAGATTTATGTTACATTACATAATTATGATGACCAGTGAGTAACTGTTAGGCCTATACATTGGTAGAATGAAGAAATAGAGGTTGAAAATTAATATCAGGAAAAGACATGACGAGAGTTAAAAAAACATATCCGCTGGTCAGCGCTTCGGCGGTTGGCCGTCCGCCAAACGGTGATTTGTCCTTCCCTCACCCCCCTCCCCCTCGAAGCTGAGGGACTAGAATAAACACCCATCAATGAATATGGATAATTGTATTTATTTTCTTTACGGAAGCAATCCAATTGACAGACCACAACCGGTTGGAGTGTAGGCTACGTCTATGCAATTTAAACAATTCACAGGAATCCAATTTACACAATACACATCTACTAACAGAACAGACAGCCTGCAATACACGGCACTATGCAATATGACAGTCTATAATGCATGTCCGCAGACAGAGTGGCGCAAATACAAAATTTTGACCCAGTATCTGGCTTGCATTTAATATATCAATCTTTTATTCGACAAATGATGGCAGCACAATTAATAAGACAACAAACGTAAATATACAAGTGCTCAAACACTTAAGGCAAAGATATTAGAGTCGTAGACTTTGCTTAAGGTGTGTACGAGAAACATGATGCAAAACTCACAACAACATTGTTGTGTGAAAGACATTTCTGGATAAAACGCAATCTTCTGGATAACCAGCAGTCTGTAATGTTATTTTCATGCATGAAGTGCAGTACAGATGGAACACTACTATGGGAGACCTTAAAATTTTTACATACTGCAGAGCTGTAAATGCAGTTTTGGGCATCGTCGGTTAGGCCTACTTAATGCGCTCCTGAGCGTCATCAATTTCGTCATCGGCAGCAGTCATGGGTCAGAGCCTCAGGTTCATACCATTATGCAACTCAATCTAGGGGACTACGCCGCCCCAGAGCACCATGATTGTGTTTAAAGCAAAGATAGTCTACGACTCTAATACCTTTGTTTAAAGTGAGACCCTGGTCACTTCCAGATTTGAGACTACCTGTGTCCTGTTGTATTCAATATTATTAATGAATGTAATGTCGAAAGCTTTAGTAGCAGATGCTGAAGCCCACGTTGATTTTTTTAGCTGAATTGCCACTGCTTCGAATCTAATGCGTCTAATTTAAAGGACGATAAAATGTAGGTGCGCTATAACAATGTGGTTGTTGGTAATTCATGGTAAACATGGCTGCTATGGAAGGCGTTGATGTAAGCGAAGGCGGCGAAAATCATGTCGATGAGTTAGGTTTGGATGCAGATTTAGATGAATTAGATGATAAAGAATTCGATATACCCCCGGTCGAAAATCCACCGACGCTCGAAAGTATCTTGAACGCTCCGGACGAAGATGGAAGTCTTCAGGAGAGCTCGATAATTATTCAGGTAGGTAGGGCCTGCACTTGGTCGATAAATGAAATTCTGTCGCATTTATACAGCACCAGATTATAATCTGTTTGTATTGGTTTGGATATACCCTTTATAGGAACGGTACTTATGGGTTATCTACCCCGATTTATTTTTTTATTTTTTCAGTCGCGTGCATTAATTGTGCATGCATGCAAGTGACAGACGTCGGATTGGGTGAGGTTACAAACCGTTACATCCATTAAATGCAGTGTCAGACTGTATAAATTACAGATTGAATAATGCACAAATGTGTATAATAAATAGGCGTTGCTTTTTGTAATGTTTAGACTAGAGTAATGCAACGATTGGTTATTTTTCATACCTATCTGTATCCTATTGCTAGAGCTTCTTCTCATGTCTCAGTATACTATCCTATTAATTTTTTGGTAACTTATACTATGCACATATCAAGTAATGACACACTGGGAACGATGGTACTGAGCAGGTTTGTGTCATGCGATTGCGTGAGGTGTACATGTAATTTTTTCCAATTTCAGGATGACCAAGGTGAAACCGGTTCCTTATCGAGTCAAGACGGCATTTTAAACGAAAAACCGAAGAAGAAGAACAAGAAGAGCATTCGATACGAGCAACACGGGGCCATACTCCGCCATGTCGTCCTCAAAAGCGTCGCAGCACAAATGGCCTCTGCCTCCGACCGCGTCGACGCCGGCCTCCCAACCGCGCTGGCCGTGTCGTCCCTCATCGCCGTCGGCACTTCTCACGGCCTCGTCCTCGTCTTCGACCCAAAGCAAGTGCTGAAATGGTGCCTCGGGAGCACGGCAGTCGGCACGCAGTTCGGCGCCGTGTCGACTATAAGCCTCAACATCGACTGCACGCGGTTGCTCTGCGGATTCGCAAAGGGTCAGATTACGATGTGGGACCTGACGAACGGGAAACTCCTTCGAACGGTAACCGACGCACACCCACCGGGGAGTGCCGTCCTTCACCTCAAGTTCACCGATGATCGCACCATAGCTGTGATGAGCGACAGCGGGGGATCGGTGTACGAACTGAGCTTCAAGCGACTGTTGGGGGTGCGTACGTGCGAGTCGCAGTGCCTCTTCTCCGGCAGTCGGGGCGAGGTGTGCGTTGTTGAACCGCTGTGCGTCCAGCGGAACCTTCAGGAGCATCCGATGAAGGATGTGATTGTGGTCGCCATGGCGTCATTGTCGAAGGTCCTTATTGTTGTCATTAAGCCGCAGCTGAAGGTTCACTATGTGCATCCGCTGCGGGGGGATCCGGCAACGTTGCCGCTTCTCAGCTGGCAGTTCGTCGTCATTCAGGTGTCCGATAATAACCGGGTCATCGATCCTGTTCTGGCTTTCGCGCGGGATCAGACGATCTATTTCGTCCAGGTCTGTGTTTGGTGAAAGGTTTTTGTGTGGCTGTTTCGTTATGTTTGTTGAGGTATTATTTATTTGAATGTCTTCTGCATGGCTGTCATTTGATTATTCTAAGTATACATAGGTATCATTCTGCTATTAGATATCTTATGGATGGGTATCGTTTTAAAATGTTTTAAGTACACATAGATATCATCTAAGTATCTTATGCTCGGATATAATTAAATTATCTTGAGTATCTGTTAATTCTTTTCCAGTCATTTTAGGAATTTTATGGCTTTGAGACTATTAAAGGGTGCAGACTAAAACTGGTGACATGTTTACTGCTCTTGAGCTGCAATTTCAAAGATTTAAATATTTTTCAAATCATTGGTTTCCTTGTTGATGTTGTAGGATGTCGGAGAATCAATGCTTAGATATGTTTTTTCAAGGTGTTCTAGTGACTTGCTGCTGGACCACATTTACGGGTTTTTTATAATAAAAAATCATGTGTCTTTTAGGTGATATGCCGCACCGTAGACGACATCAAGGTATCACCGCTTCAGAAGACGGAGATGCCTTACAAATTATTATCAATCACTTGGATCAACTCACGTACGATGATCATCATCGACACATCAGAACGTGCTCACGTCGTCGACGTAAGATCGGAGGAAGAGCTCGAAGTTATCGACCTCGCAGTTGTCCAACTCGCCTACAGCACAAGCTTCTACAAGTCGTTGGCAACGGGCGGCAACGTGAGCAAGGCGTTGGCGTACGCCGGCGAGCGAGCGTGCTACCAGTCGCTGGTCACGTTTAACGGTCAACTCGTCCTGCTGGGAACAAAGGGGATTCACGTTCTTATGCTGCGTACGTGGATGGAAAGAATTGATGCGCTTCTGAAGCGGGAGAAATACCAGGACGCGTTGAGTTTGGCGCAGTCGTTTTACGACGGAAAGGCGAAGGGCGTTGTCGGACTCTACGGAGTCCCGGAGAAAAGAAAAGAGGTTGTGGGTGAGCAGATCATGACGATACTTCATTTGTATGTTGATCTTTCCATGACGCATCTCTGTCCGTCGCGCGGAAAGGTTGAGGAGCTGGAGAGTTATTTCCAGGGGGTCGTTACGACGTGCGTGGAGCACTGCCTGTGGATGCGCCAGACGGATTTCCTGTTCGGGAAACTCTACGATAGGTTTTCTGAGGATCCAATTGCGAAGGGGACGTACCTGGAGTGTCTCGAGCCGTACATTTTGAACGATATGCTGACGCACATTACACCGTCCGTAATGCAGGATTTTGTGCAGCACTACGAGCAGAAGGGAATACTGTCGAGTGTGGAGTCGTGTATCATACACATGAACATCGCTAGTCTTGATATTCACCAGGTAAATTCAATTCATTTTGAAGAATTCAAGAATTTACGTTGTTTCCTCTTTAAGAAACCCACTTGAAGGTGAAATTGCCGTGTTTAGGACAGAGTACACAAGCCAGCTGCTCCACCTGATTCTTTTTATTGCAAGCATCATATAATCTTTAATATATTTTAACCTAATTTATTAATTTTGCTTGCATCGTGTTTAGATTTCTCTATTTACAAGTGTGATCTTATTTATCAATGCCAAAATGGGTATAAAATAAATAATGCAGATTCAATAAGATTTCATTAATCATGTTAAGGCACAAAATAGCCAATTCTGTGCTGAAGTGCCGTTAAACCCAATCAATCAATCACCTAATTTGGAAGTTTGCATTGCACCATTTTGGTTTTTAAAGATTGGTTAAAATTATTATCTTTATCATAGTTGTTTAAAAGGTTTTTTTACATTTTTTATTATTTAAAAAACATCATTTTATACGGTTTTTAATTTTTTATGTAACTTTATCTATTTACTGTCTTTTATTAATTTCCTTAATTCCATTTTGTCCGATATTCCTTACATGTCTCCAGGTGGTGTCTCTCTGCTGGGCGCACGGCCTGTATGACGCAATCCTCTACATCTACAACCAAGGCATCCTCGACTATACCACTCCACTGGAGGAGCTGTTCGCTCGCCTATCCTCCGCTCTCTCCACCGGCAAACAACTGACCTACGAGCAGATTCAGCTCGGTAACAAAATCCTCGTCTACATCAGCTGTTGTCTCGTCGGCAGAGCGTATCCGCTCGGCGATATTCCATCGGAGCGGATTGCGGCGGTGCGCGACGAGATCCTGCGATGCATGACGGCACTGCACACGCCGAAGCATCCGGAGGATGAGGCGGTTTATCCGAGGCTGAGGTCGCTCATGCATTTCGATACGAGAGAGTTTTTTAACGTGCTGTCGCTTGCGTTTGAGGATTCGGGGTTCGAGACGGAGCAGAAGCAGAGGATTGTGGATATTCTGCTGCAGCTGATGGTCGAGGGATCGGGGTTTAATCCACCGCAGGTGAGTGGTTATTTGTTTAAACTTTAGAGCCAGTTTTCCTAGTCTAATTTATTCTAATAATCTAATATGAACACTATTTAGAAGCGCCCTGAGTGTGACAGGCAAAAATGAATTCCCACCAGAATCCTGCTGTGAATTGTAGGTGAGAGTTGTTCCACATTGAGGGAACCACAATAGGAACAGCATATGACAGTCTTCATTTAATTTTGCAATGACACTCTCATAATCACAGTATGATTATGATTGATTATGATTCGTAGTATGAACGGATAATCACAGGTCATTACAGGAATAAAATTTCAATAGATGATTGACAAAAGAACGGATAAACTGTTATAGAAGTTATATAAAAAGTTACAGACTGAATGGTCCACTTGCATAAACTACCTAGCAAAGGAACCAGTGAACAATCTATTTTCAATTGCATTCTGCGTAAAAAATGCAACTTTTTCCCTCCGCAGGTCGGTGTGCTGTTCACATTTCTTGCACGTCAGATGGCAAAGCACAACAACGCGATCATGGTGAACCGCACTTTATTCGAACAAGTTTTAGAATCGCTCTGCGCGTCAGGCGAAGAGTCACGCCACGAGGAGAGGCAGCAGGCGCTCCTCGAACTCCTACACGCTGGTGGGCTGCAGCACTTCGACGAAGATCGGTTGATAACAATGGCAGACGGCGCCAGATTCTACCGCGTCTGCGAGACAATGCACGACCGAAGAGGGCACTTCCACAAAATCCTTTCGTGCTACTGGCGCGACGCCGCGAGACAACAGCAGGTCTTTGTTTACATCATGAGAGTTCTCACGGATGGGGGTACGTCGACGGAGCAAAAGGAGATGGTGCGAGAGGAGGTGCTGAGGAATGTTGAGCACCTTGTGAGGATAGACGCGAGAAAGACCGCGAAGCTTGTACTGGTGACGCTGAACTGTAGTCCGTCGGAGGCGGTGAAACAGGTGGTCGGAAGCGAGGACGTTGTCTTTGAGTTCCTCCAGGGGTTGTTCGCGTACCGGGACAGCAGTGCCAAGGAGGATATCTCGAAGAGGCAGGTTAAGGTGGAGCCGGAGATTGGCGAGCGATATCTGGAGCTGATGTGCTCGAAGGCGCCGGAGCAGGTGCTGAGTTTTCTCCGGTCGGAAGACGACAGCTATCGACTTCAGCAGTCGCTGGAGATCTGTCAGCGGCATCAGTTGAAGGACGGAATGGCGTATCTTCTTGAACGTTCCGGGGACATCAAGGGGGCGTTCGATCTCCTCATGGGTGAAATGTTGAAGAAGTTGGGCGAAAAGAGCGATGTTTTCGACGAGGCGCAGTCAGCTATCGGATCTGTGATTCAACTTCTGCAGCGGAACTGCTACAAGATGGACCAGCACCAGCGCAAGGTGCTCTGGTTCCCTCTTCTCGAGGTGGTGCTCGCGGAACAGCGGAAATCGACGGCGACAGCGTCGGAGAACGACGGACCGGACTGGAAGACGATGACACGCCAGATCATCAACGCCATGATGGCGTACATCCCACTCCCCGCCGTGCTCCAGAAGATCATGTCCGACCCGGCGTACAGCTCCGGCCGATTCGGCGAGATGAAGGACCTTCTCCTCGGGATGCTCGACACGTACAACTACGAGAAGACACTGCTGCATACGTGTGCCAACCTCATCAACCACGACCTGCACCACCAGCTCGCCGCGCTCACCGTCGCCGTCGGCCGAGCCGTCGCGCTCCGCTCAGACTTCTGCCTGCTGTGCTCGCGCTCGATTGCCACCGTTAAAGAGAAGGACTCGGCCGTTTGCTTCCAATGCGGACATGGATTTCACCGCCTCTGCATCGCAAGCGTAACCGCGGTCGGGTCAACGCCGGAGGACGACGGCGGACCCAAGTGGATGTGCTACGTGTGCAATAAGAGTCGTGGGCCGACGCAAGGGGTGTCGCGAAGTGGTGGTTCGAATGCGGGTCACCAGGTGTCTCCCCCGCCGCCCCGACTTGGGGAGGCGCCGATCAACGAGGCGCAGCTTGCGGCGCTCGAGAGTCTACGGCAAGCGCAGAGGTGTCCGTCGCGACTTGCGATCCTGTCGGAGCTTGCGCAGCGGGATAGGGTTGGTGGGGGCAAGTCGGGTTACCAGCCGTATGGTCGAACGAGTATCCTGCAGAATGAACAGTTCCCGCTGCGGGTCGCCGCGCCCCCACCTCCGTAAGGGTAGATTAAATCGGGGTAGAATGGTGGATTCGATTAAGTAATTTATTAATTACGGTACCTTGATGATTATTTAATTAATTGTTATTAATTAAATATCGGATAATAAATCGCGGTAGAATGGTGGATTTAATTAATTATCCGGGAAATATTGTATTAGTTAATTATCAAGATAATTGATTAATTACTTAATTAAATCCACCTTTCTACCTCGATTTAGAACTACCTTTTGTATATTTTGCACCTAATTAATTGTCCGGTAAAGAATTTATTAGTTAATTATCAAGGTAATTAATTAATTAATTACTTAATTAGGTGCAAAGATTGTACTGAGTTCAGCCTTTCAATCAAAAGTACACTGCATTGAGTGAGATTTCTCGTAATTTGTGTTGCATTTGTGACTGAAATTTTGTCAGTAACTTCAAGTTGCAAGTGCGTGTAAAATTCAGTGATAGATATTGTTTATTGTGCACAGCATGGATTAATTATTATTCTTGTTTTAGGCATTTGTTTCTTAATATGAGATCACGTCATCATATCTTGTCAAATTTGGCATGCCATGTTGATCAGGTCGTGAAACCTTGAAAGGACTGTGTGCTAAGAAATGAGTTGTTAAAACTTTTTACCAATGGCTGCCCTCTAGAGTTGGTTTAAGGATATTGTATGTATTTGGCGTGCCGTGTTGTTCAGAAAACCATCATGTTTTTTGTTGAACCATACAGTTTGGAATTACTGTTACATGTAGTGTGTGATTATTGTGAATGCATTTGAATCAAGCCCAGGCCTAACTAACATGGTTTGACTGAAAATAGTGTTGGAGTTGAGGCCAGAGTTAAGGGCAGGACGTAATGTGGTTACCTGGTAAAAATCAAAATGGCATATTCGGGGCATGTGAATCTTTCAGGAGCTGCCTACCATGTTACGAGATCAGGCTCTGAGGCTAAATAAGATTTAGGATGATGAAATTATTGCTGGATTTAAGTAGCCTTTGTACATTTACAGTGTCTGTTTTCAGATTTCACTCTCCAGGCAGTTATCACTATATTCGTTCTACACTGTGTCCACGATAAAGTAGATCACACAATAAAGTATCATAACTCGGTCAAAACGGTTAGGATTTGTCTGAAATTTTACACAAAACAACAGTGGCCATATTTACATGCGACCCTAAAACCGATTAGAAATATTCGTGAGTTTGCCAAAATTATGAGCGTTTGAGATGCAGCACCGAAAAATGGAACTTTCCAACATGCAAAAGCTGAAAGGAAGCAACATTCAGCTGTAAATGGTGGTCAAAATGTCATTTTTGTTCACGAACACCCGACCGTAGACGTATTAGTGTAGTAGCTGTCCCGGGAGACACTCAGCTTCATATACTGCAGCTGTGGCCGTCCAGCAGTCCAGATCTTGATCCGGAGTACATGTGGTGGAGGAGCGCGATTTTCGTTCACGCGTATTCATGACATCAATAACCGTAGAGCGTAGGGCGCGTCTGTTTGAAGATTGAAAGTTGTTTAACCAGGTGATCATCGACAGAACCATCAAACAGTAGCGTCTACGTCTACGGTCGTGTGTCCGTGAACATGGTGGATATTTGGAACACCATATTTAGCTGAATTTCACTTCCTTTCAGGTTTTCCATGTTGGAAAGTTCAATTTCTCGGTGCTGCATTTTAAACGATCATAAATTTGACAAACACAAGAATATTTCTAATCGGTTTTAGGATCTCGTGTAAATATGGTCACTGTTGTTGTGTTTAAAATTTCAGACAAATCCTAAACGTTTTGACCGAGTTATGACACTTTATTGTGTGATCTACTTTATCGTGGACACAGTGTAGTGTATGTCTTAGGCTTTGCCAGTACCAAATTATGAATTTCAGATCACAAATATGAAACCGATTATGTTTTTCACTTTATATTTTCGATGCTTTTGCTCGAGTGTGCTACAATGGCATGCATTGTTTTCTTGTAACAACTCTGTTGTCCAATAAAAATCTAGTCGAGAATTGTACAGAAGCTGTTCTAGCCTAATAGGCAAATGCAGAGAATTCAATGTTTGCTTCTTATCTCTGCTTTCAAAAGGACCAGTAGATGTTTGGCAATTTGTGGTTGGCTGAAAGGTTAGAGCTGCTTATCAACGTGTTCATAATAATGTTCATAATGATTACCCTTAAAGCTGACATTTATTGATAGAAGCCCTTGTAGAGGTATGAATGGATTACAGCGCATTGTAAATTGTCATTATTATAGAGGACTTAGACTCTAAGAGACACCTGTCAAATGCAGAAGAGATACCATTGTTGGGGTTCTACGTGTGTGAGTGGGCCCACCACCAACGACTCTAGATTTCTGTGCAGTATTTTGCTTCTTTGTTAACACTTTAACGATCAGCTAACTTGGTTTATCAGTCGCTTTCATTAAACTCCCTTCATCAAAGGGTTAAATTCCAACTTAGAATGACATTTAGAGAAGCGGCCCAGAGAGCCTGATTAGTTTTCTGTTGAAACAGGTCTATAATTCAATTTCATATTACAGTTACATGTAGTATGTGATTACTGTGAATGTACTGGAATTCAGCCCAGACGTAGCCAACATGGTTTGACAAAAACTGTGTTAGAATTGAGTTCGGAATTATGGGCAATGTTGTTACCTGGTAAAAATCAAATGGTATCCTTGGAGCACTTGAATTTTTTCCAGAGCTGCCCACCTAAGTAAAGTACCACGCTACGAGGTCATAAAGATAAATAAGATTTAGGATTTTATTCATACATACCATTATTGGAATTTGTATTATAATTAAGATCATTCCAAGGTATCTGCCGTGTTATGCATCACCAGCATAAAGGTATTCCTATTTCACCTAACTATATCACTTTGAATATTCTACTGGTTCGCATTGCCAAATGTGAAAAATTTACTTTTTGTGGAATTTTGGTCATGTTGTAAAGGATTAATTTTTTTATCCATTGTAAAATGAACAGTATAACTGAGTCATTGTTGCACTCTATGATAAAAAATTATGCCTGTCCTATATGCTGCTACTATACATATAAAAATAAATATGTACAATAAAAAAAAGTATGTGAATGTGCAAATGAGTCTAAACAAAGCTCAAAACTTGTCCATTATCTCTTGTTTGACTTTCATGTTATGTTTGTGACTGATATACAATTATACATGTGTACAGCTTACTGTTTGAATGTGCAGACATGTCATTAAAATTGATTGTTTGATTGTCAAATATTATGCCACTATCAATCTAGTTGAGATAGTATTTTGCTGTGCATGTGTCACATGTATGTTGCAGTGTGTACAAAACTGTACAGAAAATTTGTAAATGTTTTGGCGTTTTAATGATGAGCCGTATTAGTTTCCCAGTCACGTTAATGAGTGAGAATTGTAGGCAAAAGGTTAATTTGTCTTCAATAACAAAACGGTTTATGTGGATTGGGAAGATTCAAGAGCTGGCTTGTCAAGATTGTGATCAAAATATGCAGACTTCCCTATTTGATAATTCCATAGAGTGGTTTATCGTGGTTGTGTTTATAAACTTTGTGAAATTAAACACTGCTATGGTTAGCAATTAGGATGTAATTGTGAAAAGTAACCGGAGGGAACCACTCAGCTTACAGGCCAGTAAGTGAGTCTATTGAAAGGTTGTTCAGTTGGCATGGATACAATTTTAGCAAGTAGTCAAGTTAAGCACCGCAAGCATAGCTAGCACGTATGGGTTGCAATCATACCTATTACCTAGGTCCTTCTGGCCAGTTGTCACTGTGATTGTGTTTTGACCTTTCAACATTGGGACTAAATACAAAACTGGATAGCAAAGCACTGAACTGGCCGTTATTGGTCCATTTTTATAGCTGGCTCGTTTTCTAGTTTCAGAATTTAAGAGCATTACACAATCAAGGCATTGTCAAAATTTCAAAGAAAGTCTACAGAGTTTGTTTTCTTTGATGTTATAATAGTTTTCTTCAATCAAATTATATACAGTAACTTTTAAACAGATCTAGCAGAATGCAGTTTAATACCACCAGACAGTTCTAAGGAAAGACAAATGTGACTGGTCACTATAATGTACACAAGTAAGAGCATCAAAACAATATTTTAGCAACTCAGGATCGCAAGTCTACAAGGACCTTCACGATTCTTGCAAATCCTTTGCAAAGGAGATGAAGATCAATAATATTCAATATCCTATTTTACTGTCATTCCACTTTCAAACAAATACAAAAAATGAGTGAACATAGCTTGAACATGGCAGCTTATCTTGCCCTTGGACTAGGCTAGCAAACCGGATTATTGAATAAACGAAAAAATTACTGACTTATACATAAATAAAGAACTTTATAATCTGAGGTTTTTTACAGTTTTTGTCTAACTCACTGAGCTTTAAAACTACAAAAGTTTGAGATGAGATATTAAATGAGTCAGCACCCAAAGAAACTATCCCATGGCATGGTAATATCACAGTGATTCATCGTATCCTAAACGTAAACTGCAGGACATCATTATGTTGTATGTAGACAACGTTGCAACGCTAGGAACAGAGTCGATGTGTGCTTGTTAGGCCATCGACAACACGGACAACAGTCTGGCAATTCGCGTCTGAAAAATTACACAACATTTGACGATGTAAATACAAATTTGCGGAATATCATTGTAGTAATGTAATAAACAATGTAATCAGATTTATATTCATTCATTCATTCGGACATTTATATAGCACCTCTTCAAGAGGAACTTGTCATCTGGAGTCGACCAAATAACAGAAATTCAAGATCCAATAAATCGTTTTCAAGCACTTGCAGAATAGAGATAAACGACACATGTTAAACATTCATATACTTAAAGAGTAATAGTTCATATGTTTGAAAATATAAAGCACAACTTGCACAAGTCCTATGAAGTACAGAGAATGTATTCAACATAATGGATGTATGTGTGAATTGCATACAGTCCAGATGCAAGTGTTGGTAAGTTTTGTGTGTGGACCTAACTATTGGGTTGTTGCACTTTTATATACATCTAATGCATTATGATGATGTTGAAATCTGAGCCTTAATTAATTCAAATTAGGAATCCGCACCTAAATACAGAAAATCAGAATACAGGTGAAAGTGGCATGAAAGTGAGTTATTGTGAGTGTGCCATTTATTTAACATACACTACATTTTAATCGAAGTAAGCCAAAAGTAACCATCTTCACAACCAGGGCTTAAAAGTGTGGCAGGACGGTCATGAACGGCGTCCTGGCACTTATTTTCAAATCTCTACGCCGTCCTGCCACTTATTTGGCCAGCACACCTGAAAATGTAAGGGGCGTCCAGCCACTTCTTTTGGAAAGGTAAGGGGGCGTCCAGGCACTTCTTTTGAAAAGGTAAGGGGGCGTCCAGGCACTTCTTTTGGAAAGGTACGGTAAGGAGTGTCCAGGCACTTCTTTTTTAACACTTTTAGCACTGTTCACAACAAATTTACTTAGTTGATACTTACCATTAGCGGTCGCACTGTCGTCTGAGAACCACCGGGTGTTTTCCAGCAGAATTCTTTTCTGCTGCATGAATTCCTTGTTCAGTCTCTGCTCGCGACTGCTGAGTTTCGAGTCCTCAAAAAAGCTCGCAAAGTCTTGTGCAGCGCTGCCACTGTCCTTTACATGATAAAACCGGTTGGCATCGAAGTGCTGCTTGTTGCCATCTGACGCCGTTTCGTGGTTGAAAATGTCTTCGAAATTGAAGTCAAATTTCTTGGCACGATTGACTTTTCGAGTTGGCGATTCGCCCGTCAGATCGTAGCGTCTGCGAGATGATTCGTCGCCGAGAATTTCGTATGCTATGAACACAAAAAGCTAGACTTTGAAGAGGGTCATGATATGAATCATTGTGAAGCCAAGAAAATTGGTTTAGTCATTACAATTTCGAGAACATGATCGTTTTACAACTGTCGTGTGTAACGGTGTATGTGCATGGTTCTGCAGTGGCTTAGATATTAGTTCGCTCTGCCATCCTCTCTGGTAGTGTATCTTCGTCTTTCTCTCGTCTAAAAACTTGCCTTTTTTCTCGGGGTTGAACGCACTGGGAGCGCTTCTGAAAGGCTCTTGCTGCAAGAAGCGCTTTATAAATGGTCAGATAAGATAAGAGATAAGATAAGACAATAGAAGTTGATATTTACAATTATTGCAATTAACAATCCCAAAGTAATTACCTTTCACTACTGACAGGAACTTCTCTAAGGCCTCTGCATCATCCTTGTTTTTGTCAGGATGGTATTTGATAGCCAACCGATGGTAGGCCTTCTTTATGACGGTTTCGTTGGCCGAACGTGATACTCTGAGAATCTTGTAGTAATCCTCCGCACCGAAAACATTGTGGAAGACAACGAGCGTCAGGAAGACTTGCGGACGCATTTCAATTGCCTATAAATGGTCAAATACAATGCAATGCAATAAATTCCAATCCAAGCATAACAACATTAATTCTTCACTCAGAAAAGTAATCTATAGATACACATCTTCAACACCAAAAGTCAGACCATGAAAAACAACCAACTTATTACGGGAACATTTGGAAGCTTGTATATTAACCCAACCATCAAGTTTAAGCAAATTTGGTATATACTATATATAAATAGTTTCCACCAAGGGTTGTAATCATGTTTTCGCAATCCTAATCTCGAAACTTCTACAGCCCCACAAAAGCGAAGTCTCGGGAATCAGAGCTCTTACTAAGTCACAATTTGACCGTTAATTAATTCCAATCGCTCTCACTGTAGATCTCACGCTGCGACATTATGTCACAGTAACATTTCGCGGCGATGCCGACAGTAAATACGCATCGGTATAATTATTGCACATCCATAAAAAGCGATCAAATTACAGTGAAACAAACTGTACACAAACAGTAACAACCATCATTGCTGCCTAGGGTCGACTCGTCAGTGTTCTACAAGCTCCTTAAAACTTTTTTGTTTCACCGTGGTTGGACTGGGAGCGCTTCTGAGTGGATTTCTTGAAGAGGCGCTATATAAATTCTTGAAATGAATGAATGAATGAATCAAAACAATTTTCACAGAATTATAAAATACCTGACGCACGAATTATCGTATCACCTACACCTTAGCAAAAAAAACAGTAGAGATTAGACAAATCAGACTACGTACTTGCTGCTTTTATAACAATTTACAAACATCAATAAGTCATTAAAAGACGATTTTTATTCAGCGAATGACTCGACGACTTCAACGACCGATCAATCTGAGACAATCTTTCTCGAAGAGAATGAAATCGGCGGTAAGAGTACGTAGGCGCCTTCGTACACGAGGACGAACACCATTGGCTGGAAATTAGGTCAATAAATGTCAAAATAGGTCAAGTAGGAGAGGCTGCTTTTTTGCGGTGTGAAGGACACGTTGCTTTGAGCCAAGCATAGATATCTTACATTTGTTGATATGCGATGTCTATGGAGCTGTGCACGGCCGACTATGCCATTCCAATATTATTTTTTTAATACACAAATTTTGTTTATTAGGCTAAAATATTTTAACAATCCTCTCAAAGGTCCAATAAAACTTCAAATCGGGAGCTGGCGATGGTAATTATCTTAGAACATGATGGGCCTGTTGATTGCCGACATTCAAATTTGACTCCTGCAATAGGCCTAACTTGTGATCATCCGTCATGCCGTGTATAAATTTTAAATTGAATGAAGATTATTACTAGGCTATCAGTGAACATAACCCGAACTGAACCAAATAAATAGCCAAACTAAGTTGCATGAAGAACTGTAATAAAGAAATAAATACTTAATTGGTACATTAATTAATTTTCAGTTGCAGTATTTTTGTGTTTCTTTTCAACTACAAAAGGCTACAGGACGTATTACACAAATAATTTGTTTGAACAACTTGCAGCTGTTGTGCATTGTTCTCAAGGCCGGATACAGAAACTTTGGACGGGGGGGGGGGGGAGAGGCAAAAAACGTTAGTGTTGGGTCTTGGAAATTGTATTGCCTTGGGTCTGCAAAATTTTTGTTTCGTATCCGCCAAAAAAGTTGACCTTTTTTTAGTCATGCCATTTCCAAATGAGGGCCGCAATCCACGGGCATTTCTTAATAGGGGGGGGGGGCCAAATTGTACTATACATTGTTCGACGGCATGTTCAATCCAAATGGGGGGCCACGATACATGGAAATTCTAAATGGGGGGGGGCATGGCCGGATAAGCCCCCCCCCTGGATCCGCCCGATTGTTCTAGACTTCGTTGCATCATCAGGACTCTGTGCAGTTCTAGAAGTTAAGTCATTAAGGACGGAAGTTAATCATTTAGCAAAATAAAGCACAGAAAATAATTTTTTAATAACCGATATTTTATCAGTCCCATTTTAACAGACGAATTTTTAACAAAATGCAGAAACATCAGAACAGATGCACAAATACGGATATTTTTTTATGAAACATTATTCATCTGTAACGTTTCATGAGGTACAAAGTTCACAAAAAACTCTGATGTGAACACAAAAGCAAACACAAGAAACTCTGCCTTAAACAGAGGCGAGCGAAGTTCAGTTTCCAGAGGGTTTGTTCTTTCGTATAAAGTCCTTCATATCATCGGTATATGCATTACTCATCGCAGCGGAAACTCTCGCGTTGTAGTCGTCAAACTGCAATGACCAATATATATCAAGTAAAAAACCTGGTCATTTAAAATATACGTCAAAGAGCTTTAGCAAAGTTTAACACCTTAATCTTTTACCCGTTTACCCCAAGAAAATCTGCTGAAAACGGGCTTAAAATTTAAAAATTAGCGGGTAAAGGGTTAAAGACGACAGTTTACCCAGTGATTGGGTAACCAATGCAGCTTGTTGTTCAAGTGTTAAAATAAAAAGTTTCTGTAACACGGTACTTGGGTCAGGCTTCTACAGACCTAACTCTGCCATTGCACATGCATGCTTCATTTGCCAGTCCCAAGTCTAGATGGAGAAGGAGGGCGATGTTAATGATCTCTGTCATCACTCAGTGTTGCAAGTGAATCATCATCACTGTCAACATCACCACCACCACTGTCAACATCACCACCACCACCACTGTCAACATCACCACCACCACTGTCAACATCACCACCATAATTATCATCATCATCATCATCATCATCATCATCATCAAATACACTCTAATCATCAAAAATCATCAATGTCATCACCATCATCATTATCACTACCACTCTCACTGATGTCTAATCCCTAACATTTCATATACATGCACTTGGCTTGCAATCACGCATTGCATTGTCTTACCGTTGTAAGCAACGATGCATACTCTTCACGCAAAACGTGCATGTCCTCTTCATGTTCCCGCTTCACCTCAGCCGCCTTCAGACGAATCGCTTCACGCTCCGATTCGATAATCTCCAACTCGTCCGCCAGATCCTTCTTCTTATCCTCCTCTCTACAAAATCAAACCAAATTCCATCAATCAGTAAGACACAGAGAAAAACCACAAGTCAGCGTTTTCCAAACTGTGGGTCACGACACAATTTTTAGTGCGTCACGAAGCTCTGTCAAACGGGTTGCCATTAGTTGACGAGAAATATTTATTCCTTCGTGAAACCTCGATTCAGTGTCCGCCAGGGCTTAAAGTGTGGCAGGACGATCATGGACGGCGTCCTGGCACTTATTTTTAAATCTATATGCCGTCCTGCCACTTGTATGCGCATCCTAGGACTTCTTTTGGAAAGGTAAGAGACGTCCAGGCACTTCTTTTTTTCACTTTTAGCACTGGTTTCCGCACTGTAGTCGGAGCGCTTCTGAGTAGTTATATCTTGATGGGGCACTATAACACACATACTAGGCTGTCATGCACCCCTTGAAAGCTAATCAGAGTAAGAAGTCCCGCAGGCAGGGCTTAAAGTGTGGCAGGACGGTCATGGACGGCATCCTAGCACTTATTTTCAAATCTATATGCCATCCTGCCACTTATTTGGCCAGCACACCTGAAAATGTAAGGGGCATCCTTGCCCTTTTTTTAAAGGTAAGGGACGTCCAGGCACTTCTTTTTTTACACTTTTAGCACTGTCCGCATGCGTCCAATCTCTCCCGTACTACTACAAATTTTTTAATTCTCATCCTCTCTATTACTCACATCATCAGATTTTGCAACTCCAGTTCATCTGCCTCTTCCGCCTGATGGTGGAAGACATCCAACTTCTCCAGTTTCTCTTGCCTGTGAGCAATCGCGAGCTTCTGCTTCTGGATGTCCTTCTGCAACGTCTCCGCTCCCTCCTGAAGGTCGTGGACACGACCTCTGACGTTCGCCAACTCAGACGTCATCTGCCTACAAAACAATGGTTCGCCATTTATAAAAATAATAACAATGACAATTTGTATGGCGCCAAAACACAGCCATGCCACTGTGGGGCAAGGTGGTGGGTATGTTCGTTGCATTGAAGCCGGAATCCACCTCAAGCCTCTAGATAGCTACCATCCGCAAACACGAGAGGGCAACAATGCACATCAGCGTGTCTCAGGAGTCTCATAAACCCTTTGCGTAATCCCATGAACTGCTGTAGCAATAACTGGAGAAATTAAGGAATCTTGAACATAAAGAAACAAGAAAAATACTTTTTAACAAGAAAAAGACTTTTAACAAGAAAAAGACTTGGTATATGAAAAGGACATGGTACAAGAAAAGACTTGGTTGCCAAACAATCCCCAAGCACACACACTTGTCTGGCTTAGAGCATGTCAACATGATGCCGAAACTAAAGAAACATCCATTATACACATTAATAATCAAATATAAAGATCCACTAAAGCTAGACTTACTGTCTCTTTCTTTCCCTCTCCAACTCAACCGAACTTTCCTTCAGCGCCTGTTGGCATTCCGCCTTCAGTTCTGGATTGCGAAGTTTCTTCAACTTATTCAGACGATCATTTCGTTCCGCCTGAAGCTTCATCATGCGGTCGAGCTGAGAAAAAAACACCACATGGAAAATCATCACCAGATGTCATAACAATAAGCCACTTGCAATCGTATTGTATTGACAACTCGTAAAGCGCTTCTCGCAGCAAAAGCCTTTCAGAAGCGCTCCAAGAGTGTGCAACCCCGAGGGAAAACGCAGATTTTGAGACGTAAATATATCCATCGATTCATTACTCATTCATGAAAGGAATTATTTTGTATAGCGCCTCTTCAAGGGGACTGCTCAGAAGAACTACCAACCTAGAATTGCCTAATAAAACGGTCTTAAGATGAGAGAGAGGAATGCCTGAGAAGGAGTTCTAGCAAGGGAGCGAGTGTCAAGGGGAACTATTCCAGAATGAGGGTACTACCATAAATTAAATAAATAACATAAATTGTAAATGTATACAGTGCTACTTCAAGAGCATCTCCTCAGAGGCGCTCTCGACCTCGCAACACCAATCGAAAAGAATGGTTTCAAAACGTTTGCGGAAAAGGGTCAAAGAAAGACCAAGGCTGCACATCTCAAACCTAGTTACCCCAGCTGCCCTCACCCTGCATTCGTGGTCTCTAATCTCGGCGTCGAAACGGTCGGGCGAAGTCACGATCTGATCCTCGACCTTTCCCATCTCCACCAACGCCCTTGACGCTCGTTCCTGTCGACGTTGCTGGAAAAATAGCAAAAGAAAACACATTCACGATATATATATATATATATATATATATATATATATATATATGTATGGTCGAATTTATAGTGGAACAGATTCACCGAAATAAAATGTTTACTCGTTAAATTAGTTTACAGCCACCAGCTACACATACAAGCAATGTGACCACTTCGCGTGTTAGCGCACTGAAATGAACATTGTATTGCATTGCAATGTATTCACGACAATTTCTATAGCATCAACAGTAGCAAGCTACTTCTAGAATGCTTCACAGACACTGTCACCAATCAACATTCAGCATTAGAGTTTGACAGAAAATTATTTTTACTGCTATTAAAAGGCACAAAAACTTTATGTCTATGGGAGACTGTTCCATGCGCACTGGCCAGCTGTCAGTAGTCTGATGCTATCCGCAAGGTAGAGTGGTGTGCTAGGGTGTCCCAAAAAATATGGTGCACGCCTTGAAAAAAATATGGTTTGAGGCATTCACATTGTGAGCAACAGTCAATCAAAGGCACACGTGTTTTATTTCCGTATACAAGCAATCACAGAGAATAAACGCCAGATGCATCCCATACCATGTCGAGTTGTTTCTTTCCGATCTGCAGCTTGACATCATCGACGGCCTTCTTCAATACACCGTTGTTCTTGTGCAACTGGTCAAGACGAGCGCTCGCCACTTCGACCTCACCGAGAACCTACAGCACACAAAGCGTTAAACTATTAACCCATACAATTAAACAATCTGTCAGAATTTATATAGCACCCATCCAAGATCTCTATCCAGATATCTACTTCTCACAAACAGGACTTTTTTAACGTGCAGTTGTACACAAAATGTGCAGTTCTAAATGGATTTGTGCAGTTTTAGAAGCAATTCTGTACTATTAAAATTAGCAGAAAAGGTCATTGTCCTCCGATTGGAAGTAATTTACCATGGAGGATGGGAAAGGAAAGAAGGAGTTGTGCAGTTCTAAAAATTCCTTAAAAACAGCCCTGCCCACAAATCTAAAAAAAAAATAAAAGCATGATGAAAATGAGCTTGGTCATAATAACAAGCAATTGCACGTTCAACACCACGTTTACCTTTGCGGCAGCCTCGCTTTCCTCAGCTCGTTGTTTTCGAATGGCTTCGATCTTCCTCGCCAGTTCCTCATTCTCTTTTCGAAGCGCATCCTTCTGCTCAACCTTGGAGGACTGAACAGAAAACAAATAAAATGAATCAATATCGGTTCACAATTTAACGAAACTGAAAACTAACTGCAGTTCTGAAAACCACGGCTGGAACCGATGAAAAAAAGTCTGATTGATAAATAATCCAAAATTTTACGTCAATAAATCAATTATCAGCTATCTTGATTAATTTTTCTTGGGAATTTTTTACTTGGGTGACCCTTCCCAGCGGGATGTCCATCCCTTTTGGGCCCCCCTTTGCAGCCAATGCATGCATGTTTTGTACTTTTATTGTTTTCTTGTTTTCTGGTTGCAATAAAGTGAATTGTATTGTATTGCATTGTATTATATTAGATTAATTTGGTATCTGCTATGTACACATAGCATAAAAAACCTGTCAAAATGTAATAAATATTGTTTGTATGTGCACTTGTTGTATAGCGCCCCTTAAAGTTCTCTACTCGTAGGCGCTTCCGACTACACAGCGGACACTGCATTGGAGTTTCACGCCGGAGTGTCACACAAAGACTTGCTCTAGATCCCTACGCGGCAGCTTGAGGTGGATTCGAACTTACAACCCTCCGGTTCCATGGATTTATTCATTTATGATTCATCCGTATTTTAGATGCATTAATCTTCACGACAAGAAATCACCTTCGAGTCTCTATCAGAAAGAGTAGCTCTCTTTAATATCGTAAACCAAGCTCTGTTCCCCTCTCTTCTGGTCTGAACACAACCCAACTGCTGGCCTTAACACAATCCAATTTAATAAGCAAGGACAGAACATTCTTGGTGTGATGTTTGTTTGTTTGTATGTGCACTTGTTATCGCGCCCCTTCAAGCTCTCTCTCTACTCAGAGGCGCTCCAGAATGCAGAGTGGACACTGCATCAGAGTTTCACGCCGAAGCGCTGAGCAATTTTGAGCGAAGGACATGCCCAAGGTCCTTACGCGGCAAGGTGGATTCGAACCTCGAACCTTCCGGCTCCAAGGCAATGACGCCACCACTACACCACCGCGTCCCACGTGATGATGCTTGAAAAGCAGTCAACTGGTCTCTGTACAAGATACAGCAATCCAAATTTCGATCGTTACCATTTTTTGGATGATGGTCGCAAATTCGTCTTTCCTGTTCGCACGAAAGCGAATGTAATTCATGATGCCGGAAAGAATGTTCGTCAGTCGTTTCTTGGCTGCAAATGAATCGACAATACAACCGTATCTCTAGCAGAGGTATTGGTGAAGAAATGGCAAATCCAGAATGGATCAATGTCCTGTTTTAAAAGATCTCAATTTACAAGCAGTAGCAGTGCTGAAAAATAACAGAACGTTGCTAATTAAACGAGCAGTAAAAGTTTTAAATATGGCAATAAATAAATAAATATTATGTATAAACTCTGCAGTTCACAGTTGAATTAAATTTCCCTACCGCATTACATGAAAATCCAAATCTTTAGGATTTTCAGTCAAAATGTGATTTAACATACCTTAAATGTCTAGAACTTCATAAATATTAGAATTATATGCATAGCCAGTGCTGCAATATGCCAAGCAAATTTCTGTCCAGGGTAACAGCCTCTGTTGTCATAGACCCTGGTCAAATCGGATACATCCATCCATAGCCACCACAAGAACCAATGATGCCAGATCAGATAAATTACATGGACTCCAAATTTGTTTACGAAACAGCAGTTATATGCCACTATTTTCCTGTCAGCGCTGTTCATGTTTTTTTTTAGAAAGGTGCTATATAAATGTCCAGAGTCTGAAGGCTACAGTGCTTACTTGGGCGGACAATGTCATCAACGGTGAAGTCGGTGATCTTACACTGGATAAGCGTCTGAGCCCTACAACGCAAAACCAGACAATTCATTGACTATAGGAGTACAACGTCACCAGAATGCTGCATGGACGACCTGTTTTACGCTAAAAAAAATTCGGAATTTTATCCAACTTGCGATTTTATCCAATTTGCACCTTTTATTACCAATTATTATTTTGAAGTATTATAACGATGTTTTATGTCCCATCGTGTGTCCGCAAGTGGAGTGATAAATAAAATACTTACTTACTCACGTCATACCCAGCAGTCTTTCAAAACAAAACCTGACCCTAACCATAACCCAACACAATTGAAGCACACTGGTCCCCTAAGCCAGCCATTGGCACAACTGATGCACTAGCGGAGAGTTAGCCAGATGTCATTGACTATAAAGGAAAACAGCAATAAAATAAAATGTATCTTAACTCATACGAGCCGGAATTGTTTTGATACCTATGCTGTTAATGGGGTCACGGGTGACCCCATCCGGCGGGAAAGAGTTAAGAGATAATAATAATAGCATAATAACTTACATCTTAATGCTTAACAAAGAAAGAGATCACATTCTGAAATATCATATCTGATTCGGACTTTCTCGTGGTAAAACCAACTCACATGAATTTAGCGAGATTGTAGAGCAACTGACTTTCGACGTACAGCTCAGGATAATCAAGATATTCATGACCCGCTGATCGCTAAGAAAAAATCACAGAAAATACAAAACAAATCTCCCTTCAAAGCTGCATTATTACATCTGACCAGTCAAGCTTTGTTTCATAAATCTCTTATGGCAATTTTTTCATGGCTGGGCGGGGAGCGCCTCAAATTCTTGAAATAAATGAATGTATTCATTTAATCAATATCAGGTTGACAACACAGAACAGATGTAGTGAAATGTGGTTAAAGTACAAGTGAATTACTTTATTTATTGGGCAATTTCTGTTAGTAAGCTCCAGTGGAGTACCACAGGTATGAAGTTCTCATCATACTTTATTAGCAACTCAAAATTGCAAAGACCAAAGCGACGCTTAATGACACAAGGAAACAAAGCCTTTGAATTTTGAGTCTGAATCCAATAAAATCTAATTTTGTTTGTTTGTTTGTACGTGCACTTGTCATAGCGCCCCTTACGTGGCGACGTGGATTCGAACCTTGAACCCTCCGGCTCCAAGGCAACGACGCCACCACTACACCACCGCGCCCCACTGATGAACAAAGAAAAACAATGCTGGGATAACAAAGGATGTAATCTTACCAAACGATTCATAAGATCATCGACATCATTGTCCGTCATGTAGGCCAACAAAAAGCAGTAGAGACGAACCCATTTCTCCTTCTGCAATAAACAAAATTAAGCTAAACAATATAATCTTTATGAATGCATGTGCATATGGATGTCTATACGATTAATTCCCGGCACAGGATATTTCGCTGTTTGTTTGTTTGTGCACTTGCTATAGCGCCCCTTCCAACTTTCTCTACTCAGAGGCACTCCCGAATGCAGAGAGGACACTGCATCGAAGTTTCACGCCGAAGCGCTGAGCAATTGTGAGTGAAGAACTTGCCCAAGGTCCTTACGCGGCGAGGTGGATTCGAACCTCGAACCTTCCGGCTCCAAGGCAACGACGCCACCACTACACCACCACGCCTCAATGCCGATTACGGATTGATATTAATCTCCAATGTTTATTTTTCTTTGGTTCAACAGTACTAATTTAATTAGACAGGCTATCATAGCTAGGGAGCACACATGTATAAAGACATCAATTACAGATTGATCGGTCAAGATCAATAATAAGCTAACAATACACACAATGCAATGCAACACAACCCAACGCAACACAACAGAATGAATGGATGCAATGAATGAATGAATACAATGAATGAATGAATGAATACAATGAATGAATGAATGAATGAATGAATGAATACAATGAATGAATTAATTAATTAATTAATTAATGAATGAATTAATGAATACAATGAATGAATGAATACAATGAATGAATGAATGAATACAATGAATGAATGAATACAACACAATGAATGAATGAATACAATGAATGAATGAATGAATGAATACAATGAATGAATGAATACAATGAATTCAATGCGTGAGTGAGCTGAGTGAGTGAGTGAATGAACGAAAGAATGAACATACGGTCGGCTGTGTGAAGTCGTTTTCTCTTATATCGAATTCAAGGCCCAGATCGCGACGGAATCCTTCGATCAAATCGGAAACTGTCAGCACTGGAAACTGGAAGTGGCCGCCAAATGCATCCGCCATTCTGAAAAACACAAACACCAAATGCAAACGGTTACGGTCTTGAATCATGCAAATCCTGTGCAGCATGAAATACTTTGTGGTGGATAAAAAAAGATTTAAAAAAATGAAAATGATGTCACAGAACACACAAACTACAATTTATGTGCAAAAACCCAAAAACGAATTTCGGATAAGATTCAGTCTACAACACAAGAACAATGCTACTTATAGTGTGACAACGAATGGGGTCAACCCGAACACGTCCCCAAAACGAAGAAAATACACAGAGGCCGATTTACCCAAAAACAATTTCGTAGAAAGCGGCCGAACTCCTGAAAACGGTAAAACTGTATTTTAGCGTATTTTATTCTCTCAAAATCTATATCATGTATTTTAGCGTATTTTATAATAAAGCGCATGTATTTACATATTTCGTTGATGAAATCGTTATAACGGTTCATATTTCTTTTGAAAAGTATGTTGAAAGCTGGATTGGTGAAAACTTCTTGGTGAAATAGAAGCTGAATTGATGAGAAAACACTTGAGAAATGGAAGGTGGATTAAGGTATCTAATGGCTGACATAGCAGCTGGATGGACAAAAATAACGCCCGAGATATGGAAACGAAACTGATGAAACGATTGCCTGGGAAATAGAAGTTGGATTGATCGAAATTATTTCCCTTAAATAGAAGCCGGTTGCTGAACAGATAATGAAATGAGAGCTTGGCTGATGACAAATAATTGTTATTTAACTAGAATCAGGATTGATGAAATTTTTTTTGCTGCAACAGAAGCTGGATTGCCGACAGTTATACATGCCAAATTAGAAGTCGGATTGATGAAAATACCTGCGGAAGTTCGAAAACGCACACAAACAATAAAATACGCTATTTATTTTGACCTAAGCGGTTTCGAATAAAATACGCTAAAATACAGTTTTACCCTGAAAACTATTCAGAGTTAAATTAAATACATAGCGCAAGGGTTCTGTTAGTGTTATTGATAATAGTTTGGCGTCTGAAAAATCACAAGGCCCTGTGCTAAGAAAATAAATTTCGGAGATCTGGCTGATAGTCGTTTTTGGGAAGGATAAATCTTCTGCGGCGGAACCTTCCGCCAGATAATGCCTTCCGAACTGCTTATACGGCGGAAGGATGTGCACATGCGCCAAATGTATACCGGAGAGACGTGTAGAATCGACCCGAATAGCAGGTTAGGCATCGTGAGGGTCGGTTAGGGTTAGTGTTAGGGTTAGTTTAGCCATTAGAAACTCTTGTTCGGGTCGATTCCCGAACTTCCGCCGTATAAGCAGTTTCGGAAGGCATTATCTGGCGGAAGGTTCCGCCGCAGAAGCTTCACGCTTTTGGGAATCAGGCCGCACCTCCATACTTCTTCAGGTTCTCTGCCCCTAGGCAAGTTTGAATGGAAAATGCCGCACCCGCTACGACATAGTCAATAATGGGTTACGGTAAAAGATAGTGAAATAAACTTAATCAAGTTTACCTATTTCAAAACAAAAACCGAATGTTATAATAGATCTTAATACAAAATAGAATAACTTTGAAATTGCCTCCAAAACCTAAGATGCTATGGCATCAGCGTTGCCACTCTAAAAAATGAAAAAACCCAAGTTGGACGGTCGAAAAAACCCAAGAAAACCCAAGTTGCCCAAATCTTCGAAAATATTCACTATTTCTCGTCCGAAAATTCTTATGACCACTTTTTTTAGTCATCTGGACCAAAAAATCTTTCAATTTTTCCATCCAAAAATTCTGACGACCTTTATTTAGTCATCCGGGCCCAAAAATCTTTCAATTTTCCCGTACGAAAATTCTTTTTTTTCAGTCATCCGGTCCAAATCTCTTTAAAAAATGTTCACAATTTCCCGATTTTCCAAAAAACAAGCAAAAAACCCAAGTTCTTCACGAAAAAACCCAAGTTCAGATCGAAAAACCCCAAGATTTTTTGGTCGAAACAAACCCAAGCAAAAAACCCAAGTTCTTTCTGAAAAAACCCCATTTCACAAGTTCGGATCGAAAAACCCAAGATCTTGTGAAAAAACCCAAGGAGTGGCAACGCTGTATGGCATGCAGAGCAGCTATAATTAGCAAGGAATGCCAAGTATCCATTGACAGGATTGGAAACTCCTCGTGTACATTATTGGAGAAGTTTTGCAAATGCAATCAATTTATTACAAGGATGAAGGCAGATTGACGAAAATGAATTTGTTCAAGTATAAAAAAATGCCTGGAGCAATTTAAAATATCGTATTTTAATGTTATAATCCGAAATTGAGGTGGGGAGACATCTATGTTTTAGAAAATTTTATACTCGTTACATTTTTGAGTAACAATTTCTCATTCGCTGTGTACATTCCTTCGCTGACATGATTGTGATTTTGTGAGTCCTTTCTCTTGTAGCGCTATTTTATGGAAGCAGAGGCGTACGAGGCGGGGGTCCAGAGGGGGCAAATGCGGTCCGCGGCCTGCGCTTGACATATCTCTTTTAGCCTGGCATCTGGCACTTGGAGACTTTTTTCCATTTTATGTATTTAAAAAATTACTAACTTGAACACAAATAATTGTAGTGAATGAATATACCTGTGTTAGAATGTTCACACCACCTGCTAATGACATCACTGACAGCAGCCCTAAAAATTTCTTAATTTGTTTTGATATATGCATTTTTTGGATAAAATTATTAGTGTCTTGTTTTCTGGATCAAATAAATCTTTGAAAATTGATCTGCAGTAGTCATACAGACACAGCTGCATTTTGGGGTGGCCCTCGGTTAAAAGTAAGTTGCCAACATCTGCTGTAGTTTCTCATAATATAAGAATTTATTCTTTGAATGATAAGATCTACTTCAAATATTATTCACACACTGCAAAGAGGCTTCTATACTAGAGAGAATGATCATCATGAATAATTAATTTCGAGCTGACAGCTAGGTTATTATTATTATTATTATTAAATAAATTTATAATGAGTGCAAGGTCACACCGAAATGTGAATCTGAGGCGCAGATAGTCAGCCGCCAGAGGAAGATGCAGTCAGAGATCCAAGTGCTTAAAAGCCAAGGTGCTCTTTGATGCCATTTACTTTCCTATGTCCTTATACTTGTGTGTCTTCTGAAGTAGCTCAATACAACCATTAAAGTGAGTTCATGGAATGCAATAACTCATTTATTCTATCACACCACCACCAACAACCTCAGAAGATGACTGGTATACAAGCAAGGACTTTACAGCCTTTTAGCAAAAACGAATACAATTATACTTTAAAAAGGACCTTTGAGATGGCATAGTTTGGCAACACATAACTCGAAGATGTACAGGGATTAAAGAAATACAGTGCAGCTCACACAGAAAGCTATTTTATAAATAGTCATGTAAATTACAGTAACAGCTCAGCCATGTAAAAAAGTCTTACATGGATATATGGTGTGTTTTACAAGGTTACCTTAGATTGTAAGGACTCTGTAGATACTGAATCCAAGTCCTCAACCGTGCAACAAAGAATCACCTTATAATGGGCCTCAACGATAATACAATATACTGGGTGGGTGCAACGCGAGTCCAGTGAAAAACAAGGGGAATCAGAAATGTGTAAAAAAACTCATGTCGGGAGGGGAAGACCAGTACGGGAGGGGAAGGCCGACCCAGGAGAGGAAAGGACACTTATTGAGCCTGGTTGTCAATGGGACAAAGAAGGCCCTGAACTCCACTATACATGGGCGAAGTTTGGTTTCAGTTCTTGGGGGGGCTAACACCGAGTCTGTGCCTTCTTAGGAGGGGGGGGGGGCTAACCCCGAAAAAGATACAATTTTTATGGTAAAAAGTTGAATCTGGGCCTTCTTGGGGGGGGGGGCTTAGTCCCCACTAGCCCCTGATAAACTCCGTCCATGCCACTATATATAATAAGTCTACAGTTTCAGCCAGAGCCTCATAGAATAGTTTATCACAGAAACTAAGGCCACATTTCCTGGCACAGTTTCACAGTCGGATTGCTGCACGGTCGCCGTTGATGATACTGCAACCCAGACTTCGATAGGAAAGTCTTCAGACAACGCGAACACTCGTACGTCTCACCCTCGTGCTTCGACAGACGATGCTTCTTAACGCTGCTCTTCGTCTTGAAGTTCTTTCCGCAGTCGGGACACGAAAACTGCACGAGACAGTCCGCCGGAAGGCTTTCCGGGTGATGGACCCGGACGTGCTGGATAAGGTGACCCCGTTGCGTAAACGAACGCTGGCAGTCTTGACAGCGATGTTTCGAGTCCTGGCTGTGCATGCGCTGGTGAACTGTCAGGCCACGGCGACTTGAAAGCTGCTTCCCGCAATCTGGACAGTCGTAGAAAAGACCTTGGTGTCTGCTTCGAACGTGGTCGTCAAGTTCCTCGACGGTGGCGAAGACTGAGGGACATTTGGAACACGAATAACCTCTGAAATGCACGATCGTCTGCGCCCGAATGCCAGGGTGGGAGGTCTTTACGTGTTTTGCGTATTCCAGTTGACCAGTGCAGAGGTGGTTGCACAGTTTGCATTTAACTTCCTTGTGGAACTTGATCGTGTGGTAACGAAAGGCGTTGTAAGTGCTGTACGGAGGTTGGGAACAGAAGCGGCACTGGAACGGGTATTTCTCGTGCTGAAGCCGATGTCGCCTGAGCAGCTCGGAGTATTTGAAGATCGTTCCGCAGACTGTGCACTGATACTCTCGCTGGCCGATGCCTTGCGGGTTGCTGATTTTGTGCCGGATGAACTGATGTCGCAGCAGGGTTTTGTTAGATGCGAATGATTTGCCACAAGTATCGCAGAGGTGACTCGTCATTTCGCCAGCTGCCACTTTTTCTATCCTACGCTTGCTGGGTCAACTATTAAACAAGTTTTTTCAGACTGTGTTGCCAGGCCAACTATCTTCTTGCTGAAGTTTGCATTGAAGATTCTGTGGAAACTTGGCTATTCACACCACTGCTAGTTCCATGCATATTGGCAGAAATATGCTAATCAGCCGAATCGTTTCTTATCCATTGTTCATGACCATCCACTGCAAAACAAACATTGCCTGTCAGTTTGTTTAATTCTTCATCACACACAAACCAATCAAACAAACCAATCAACATGTTCATCTCTACGCATCTGCTTCCTCATTGGCCTAATAATATTCTACACTTATTATTTTGTGCATATCCGTCTACTCCTTTGCTTTAACTGAAGAAAAGCAGGCAGGGTAATTACAATTACACAATTTCATTACAGTACACAAAATATTCTCTGGAAATTCTATGGGGTGCAAATGATGACTTCACTATGCTAGTGATGTTTAGTAAATTTATGTCAATTATTACAAAATTTTGTAGTGTAAATACAAGAACTTATACTGAGCGTAAAATTACACCAGATGCAAATGCCATAATCCGCTTTATCCAGTATTTCCGAATAAGGCCGTTCAAAAATACAGATCACCAATATACAGTTCTTAACCAGCCTATTTATATCAGCCCTCTCGTCTCCATCTATAAAGGTCATACCCGAATCTCGAAACGCGGAAAATGCATAATTTATGCTCGATTTCCTGAGAACAGTTGTATAAAAATAGAAAGCGACAGAAAACCCTGAGACTACTCAGAGTTCAATTGAATGCATGCATAATGAGCCCATTGTTGTTGATAACACAATTTAGTGTCTACAAATCATCAGATATTGGGAAAATCGATTTGGGGGATCCGGCCAAATTTTGTTTCGGGTATTTCGGTGGAACCATGTTTCTTTCATAGGCCTACCCTACTACGACAAACACTGTAGGAGGGTCTCGCTCGTATTAAAAAAAATCGCTTTATAATACATTCAATTACAGTAAACTAGACAGATTTAACGAAAATAATAAAATAATCACATTACATTTTAAAATTCAACCATAATAATAATCTCAACATTAAAATCCTAATATTTATATTAATTAAGTGACGAAAACACGCATTGCCATGAAAGCTAAAGAAAATAAGTATGTATGTACGTATATAATGTTTGACTTAAGTAAGTAAGTACTTTATTGAACCCCTGCAAACGCACTACAGTAAGAATACATAATTTTTTTAATAAAGATTTCTCGTTGTGCACAGGATACCCAAACGAGGCCAAACTGTTCCACAAGCCAGGGTCGCTGGATACAACAATTTAGGCCTATACTGTGACAGGCCTCACAACACTACACGGCAAGGGGTCTGAAGCTCTGGAATTTGCGCGGTTCAAAAGTTCTGTAGAGCAGTGGTTCCCAAAGTGGTGGTCCGCGGACCGGTTCCGGTCCACGGAGGTATGATCGCCGGTCCGCGGAGAAGAGTTAAAAAATGTAATTATTAGTTTATTTGTTTAAAATTGTGAAATTATTCGAAATATTGTCCAAAATGTATTCAAATTTCTGTCTAAATATTAAAAAATTTGAAACAAATCAACGCGCCTTATTTTAACTTGCCAGTTGGCGAATAAAAAATTTCAATTTATTCTAAATTTACTATAATTGATGACTGCAGTCAGCTTATTTGTGTTGATCATCGCCATTAAAGCCTAAGTTAGCGGTCCGCGAGCTTCACCAAAAATTATTGCCGGTCCGCGGCGTGCTGAAGTTTGGGAACCACTGCTGTAGAGTGTAGATAGGTTACACGATTGTTTAATCACCTGCTGCCAGCTGTTGCGGGCTAAAGTACGGTAAGATTATAGCGATAATATGCAGGCCGTGTTAAGTGTGTAAGCGAAATCTTTGACTTTTCTTGACTAACAACTAAGCCTAGGGTTAATTCACGGCCTACTAAATTTAATTTAGTATGCCGTGGTTAATTCCGCCAGAGGGTTTGGGAAGTCATATGGAAATCCGTGTTGAAATCTATTGCGCTGGTAGCCTACTTTCGGCAGCGTGTCTTTTAAACACCACTTCAGTTCAGTGAGACATCAATCTGTGGTGTTGCCATGTTGCATGTATTTGAAACAGAGCAGGGCAGTAGGCTATCGGAACTCCAACAATTATTAGCACTCCTGGCCCAACCGAATCAAAAGGACAGTCTCACCTAGAGCTAAGTATTTCCTTTGCAAGCCATGGTTGGCAAACAGAAGATGGAGTGGTTAAGGACAACAGTGGAACAGAGAGTGGCTAGAATCAAGTCACTTTATGTGAATAACCTTTATGGATGAAAAAAAATGATGAAGTCAGAATGCACCTTATGATCCGGCAAGGAATACCTCCAACTTTTAGTCTCCTATGGAATTTCAAACACTCAACATCAGTGGAAGTTCTAACAAACATTGACCACCATCCTATCCAAATAAACAATTTGATGTCCGATTAATTTAAACATTCTGCTTGTAGCCTACAATCCATGTCAACATATTCCTGACAATGATTCTAAACTGAAAAACCTTGCACACAGCTTCAACTACAACACAGTATTGCAAGGACTCTCCAGGACATTTTAACATGCAGTTCTTGACAAAGTGTGCAGTTCTAACTAGATATGCATTTGTAGAAGCACTTCTTTGCCGCTAGAAATATTAAAAAGGTTATTGTCATCCAATAGAGAGAAATTTACCATGGAGGATGGTAAAGGAAAGAAAATAAGCAGTTCTAAAATTCCTTTAAAAACCTTGGGATTCACTGTTTCAAATAGTGGCATAAGATAAAACAGAAAAAGAAAAACATGGGAGTTATCGAAAAATTTATTTAATGTACAACTTTCATAGGATATGTTCTGTATATGAAACAGTTTGTGTGCATTACAGAAACAAATGTCGCACAAATGGAATGCAAGTCCTTCACTCCATCTATTGGCCAGCTGGTAGTTCTCCAGCAGGCATCGTGCGAATGATATCCGAGTCGCCTGAAAATCAACCGTACTTAGTTACAGCATAAATCAAACAGACTGAATGACAAGCAACTGTTTTGTTATAGTTACAAACTTAGACATGCATCTCTGCTTATTATTTGGGAACTAGTTTACTATGAATTAAAGAAATATACATTGCATAGATACACTTAAACATTCTAAGGTTACTGTATTAACCAAAATTCGGTCACCAAAAAGACTGACAAGAGTCTGTTTAATTGACATTAATAAGTTAACTAACACATTTTTTTTGTAGACATTGCAAAAACGCACATTAAACTCGATTTCATAAGTAAGGTTCAATGTAATGTTAATACAAATATTTAATGTGCTAAAATAATGCAACTTTCTTTATACTGCTAAACAAATTAAAAAAAATATTCAAGTCCATTCACCCAGGCTGTAACGCTTGACACTCTTCAAGTTCAACAAATGAGTGACCCAAAAGTCACTTCAACCTGAAACAATGCATACTTAGCAAACTATATTGGAAATGACTTTCCAGTAGAAAAAAATTAGAATAACAGACCACAAATTAAATTACATATGCACTTACCTGGATCAGTGATGCTCAGTGTCGTAACGCGGAAAAGCTTTCCGCACGCTGTGCCCAATTCCAGGTTGTTACCGTTGTAGTGGTGGACTCCTGTCTTCGCAAGCATGGCATAGTACTCGATCTCACTTTTCCTATCAAGAACAACAGTTGCTTCTAATTATGCCATTTGAAAATTATAACAAAACCAGATTTTTACTGCAGACCTGAACTTTGTTATTGATTATGCAACCAAAGTTCTCTGATGCAATTTACCTAAGAATGTAAAAATGCAGTTTGATCGGCATTCAAATTTGAGACGTTACTCCATCGACTTGGTTGAAAAGCAATTATTGAGACCACTGTAAAAGCTGCTCTGATAAAATGGAGTACAGTGCTAAGCAGTGAAAATGTTAGTCAATAACCAAACCCAAAGGTCCAATATTCCCTGTCCTAGTGTCCATAGCCAAGTAAACCCCTCAGCAGTCAGCTCACATCCTGATGCATAAAACAATTTACCACCAGGGCGTTGAATAATTTTCTATGATGTTCATTAAAAGTTCTTACTCCAAAGTGGAATTTTAGCAACTGGATCATAAACTGTATATTTAAAAATTCACTCTTTGTTATCCAATGCTAATTAAATAATGCTCTATTAGAGATGTGGCATATTTTCACACAAAATTCTCTCTCACATTGTCACATTTCACCAGAAATGCAGTCATATGCCACCCGGTGAAAAAACCAGTACCACGAACCTGTGCAATAAATACACACACACTACGAGGACAGTACATCAAACGGGTGTGACACAATACACTGCCAAATGGCATCACTGTCTTTTCATGCAAACTTTGTCGCATGATTCCCATCCGAACATCAGCTGTTTCTTTAAAATCAAATCATTTTCAAGTTAAACAATCATTGACTTCATCGCAGTCTTTCGAACTCCGAAGTCACTTTACGACATGTATGATTTTTGGTTATCATGCGGAACATTGCAATTTAAACCAAATACACGTGAAAAATTGCGATTTAAAACCAAATCATATTGTCATTAAATTTCCGGCATTATATAATACACATTTTAATGATTTTTTCCAGTGATGAGGCTAAAAATACCAGACAGCTACTTAAAGGCATGTTCACAGAAAACAATATTTTAGTCACAGTAGTGGATTTATTGGATACAGCATATAAAAACCACTGGGGCTTTGCATTGCAAGACATTGTTGAAACACTGTTTGATTAAGTCATAATCAAAAACATTGAAAATACTCCCACTTGAGATCCATAAAAAAATTCTTTCGCGTGTAATAATAATTCCAGACCCAACTTACGTTTATGTAATATGAACATAAGGTGAAATTTCTTTAAGCGCCAACCATCATGATGGAAAACTATTACCTCAGAGGAGGTGTGTTGTTGGCGATGATAACCAGCTTAGCCTTGCCCTGACGAAGAGTTTTCAGTGTTTGTTGATAACCCAACACAAACTTGCCACTTTTCATCACAAGGGCAAGCCTCGAGTTGATGCTCTCAATGGTCTTTTTCTGTAAAATGTAACCACAACTTAATATGGTGGGCAATTAATCAACAGAATAAACTTTGCAGGCAGTTTTGACGAACAGGTTGCCTTTTCAAATCTGCTTACGTGGCAAAATAAACATCTGCTTACTCAAATTAAATGTAAAACCAAAATATTCAAAAAATCAAACAAAAATCAGTTTACCACAAAAAGTCATAAAATCCATGTTTTCATCTAGTTACATTACAAAAAGCTCAATTTTTGCACTGTTTTTTTAAAACTAAACTGATTCGGCCGCCATGTTTAACCCTCTCGCCCCGATAGCCCTACAGCAAGCGGAACGCCCACCCGACGGCCCTGAGAGAAAAGTAATATATAATATATAATATATAATAATATATAATACATATATAATATAAAATATAATATATATATATATATAATATATAATATAATAATTATATAATACATATATTATATATAATATAAAATTAAATATATATATATAATATTTAATATAATTATATAATATATTTAATATATATAATATAATATATACAATAATAACAATAATAGTATATAATAATAATATATAATAATAATATATAAAATATATAGGCCTATAATATATATATATTTATATATAGTATATAATATATATAATATAATATATATATATATTTATATATTATATATATATATATAATATAATAATAATATATAATATATATAAAATATAATAATAATATATTATATATTATATATTATAATAGATATATATATATATATAATATACAATAAATAATATAATATAATATATATAATATATATCTATTATAATATATATATAATATATAATAGCCTTACGGGGATACGGTTTATACGTTGAAGCCTCTATAGCGCCCTTGCGGGTATTTGTCAAAGACCACCAAGCCGCTATAGCGCCCATACGGGGCAAGAGGGTTAATGCAACGTGGTGAACTATCTACAAATTCTGACCACATATGCAGGTTAGAATTTACATACTGACTTAACTAAAATCGCTTATTTATTCACAGGTTAATCTCTATAATGACTTATTCACATTACTCAAATTGCTTTACAGCCTCACCGTTTTCTTCGGAGGGGCCATTTTATTAGTTTTAGCTTTTCTTTGATAAATCAATCGCTCGCAAATCGCAACCCTCTTACAGGTAAGCACGCGGACCGGAAAAGGATAAAATTACGGAAGTGATCGCAATCTGAAAAGAAAATACATTTTACAGGATTCGCAGAAAATTTTACTTGCGCTATATTTTTTTTAAACAGTTGTAACGATTTTCTAAATGTTGCTGTAACCTTAATCCTGCCAATTATTTTCAGTAAATTGTTCGGGTACGTTTATTCACCACCGCTTCACGGTTGAATGGGCACCATGGGTCTCACAAGAATCGTAATCGTAAACTCGAAATTTCTAAAGCGCTAGGCCTATTTGAAAGCCAAGCGCAGGGCACCAGCTTATTCACAAGCGCTGCGTTGAGTCAAAAGGGCTGTCCGTAAGAGTAGTCCTAGGGGGGGGTCCAAGAATCGGTTGTGGGGCCACTGTTGCTTGTACTTTTATTAATGCAATAGGCTACCTACACGTACGGCGTTAATATAGTAGCCTACAAAGCTTGTATGTGCACTTGTTATAGGGCCCCTTGAAGCTCCCTACTCAGAGGCGTTCCCGAATGCAGAGCGGACACTGCATCGGAGTTTCACGCCGAAGCGCTGAGCAATTGTGGGTGAAGGACTTGCCCAAGGTATACGCGGCCAGGTGGATTCGAACCTCGAACCTTCAGGCTCCAAGGCAACGACGCCACCACTACACCACCGCGCCCCACAAGCATGTCCACCCTACGCGTATACGGGACTCGAACTCGTGTCCGCTGATTTCCATGCCAGTGTGTTACGGTATCCATTGCGCTGCGGCCCCTCCCCCATTCATCCAACCATATGGCCCTCTATCTTCTCATGAATCTGGACTCTGTGTAGGAGACCACGTGGACCAACCCCCGGACCCCGATGTTTTCGTGTAGTAGTAGGCTAGCCTAACTGCTGGAACGAGATAAGTTTCCGTCGGCAGAATGCCCGTCTGATGACGTACTTAGATTTGGAAACCCCTCTATCACAATCAGCTCAAAGGTCATTATAAATCATAGTATACACCACACTATGCATATACAATAGTCTGAGGCAAATAGCCTATATAGTGACTTTCGACTGGAATGACGACTATACATGTATGCCTCATTGCTATAGCGTTCATCTGTCTGTCGGTGTCTATGTATCTTCCTCTGTATTACTCCGTCCGTGTCTATGTCTGTGTGTGTCTGCCTGTCTATCTCTGTGTGGTCTGTCTGTCTGTCTGTCTGTCTATATATATATATCTGTGCGTCTGTTTGTATGTCTTTCTGTCTCTCTCTATGTGTGTGTGTGTGTGTCTGTATTTCTATCTGTGTGTCTGTGAGTCTGTGTGTGTGTGTCTGTCTGTCTGTCTGCCTGTCTCTATCCCAGCGGCGTTCGAATTTCTCGCGTTCGGCTCTCTCCATGCAGTACTTTTGAAGTTCTGCTGCTATTTATAGATAGAATTTTTACATAATTCATGGGAATCGAAAAGGCAACGCGAGGAATACATGGGTTCAACAGTGTCAACACTATTATAGGCCTAATAGGCAGACCTACAAATACCTGGGAGTCAGACCACTGCTGCATTTCTGTGCAGTTGAAAATTATATTTTGTGCAATTACTTTTTGTAGACCTAATTATATGAACCCAGTGAAAGTGGCTAAAAAGTTAGTGGTAAAAACCTAAGACATAAACATCGTGGGAATTAGGCTAACACTGAATAGATTGGAGGCGTCTTATTTGGGCGATGACTTTTGTGTAGGTTCAAGAAAAGAAGTGATTTTAACTATATGCGTGTGTATGCACAGTGGGTCGCAAAGGTTTGTCAGTCACCCAGTAAAGCGGGGAGGAGACCCGACCGACGACTCCAATTGGAGCGTAGACTCGGAACCGACCTGGGCTGGCGAATCAAAGTCCACCGTGCCCACCTTCTCGTGGTGCGACCTGTTAGTAACAGGGTGAGAATTGCCGGGGGGTTGGGGGGGGTTCAACCCCCCCAGTCATTTTTAGAGCCCCATGTTAAAGTATGTTTTTCATACCCCAATTTCAAGTTTATCATAGGCCAACCCCCCCAGTTATTTTTCCACAATTCTCATACTGGTTAGTAACCTTTCTGTATGGAAGGGTGAACGAACGGGCACGGATGGCAAACGGGGGGAAGGCAATGGCAAACCACCCCTTATCTTCTGCCAAAAAAAAGTCATGGTGTAATAGAGAGGGAGGAGACACTGCAGCAAACCGCAACCTGGAGAAAATTGAGCTACTTTGGCCATGTGATGAGATCTAACGGTCTGGAAAAGGAGCTGATGACTGCATGCGGTGAGGGAAGGAGAAGATGCGGAAGACCGAGGAAGAAATGGTTGGATGAGGTACAGGAAAAGTCTGGCATGAGACTGGAGGAGCTACGAGAGGCGACTAGAGAGAGGAGACGTTGGAGAGAATACACCAGGGCTTTCGCCAGAGCTCCAGAAGCTGACGGCACCAGGTGACCAGGTGATGCCCAGTTTTGCACACTTGGGTAGGCCTACGTAGGCTGGCTAAGGCCGGGTGCTGGGGAACAGTGGGGATGCAAGTAGGCCTACGCATGCGTGGTTTCTGGTATGCGGTTGTAGATAAGCGGCATTCATGTAAAATTCAATGCGAGAAAGACGTCATTGATCCAACTGCCAGCCTTATAGGCCTACATCGAATCCTCGATCGTAGCCTACCTATGCCCGCTAAAGATCGGGTCTTGTATTTTATCACGTGTTGTGGTGGTTCATGTCTCTTTCTTTATGGCTGTCTTTGCCTGCATGGGTATGATTGTGTCTGTATATGCTTGACACACTCCCTTTCCTCTGCCTACAGTTCATTGCAGTCATCTGCTTCCCAACTGCCTTATTATGGTTCCATAGCAGAGAAATTATCAACGGGCCTCTTTCCAGCCTTCCAGGTCTTCTGTATGCGTTTACGCACGTAGCTTACGTAGAGGCCTACATCAATGCGTATGTAATTAATTATAAGACAAACATGTATGCACACTGTACAGCACACAAACATGCACCCACCCATGCTTGCATGAGCATATATAGGCAGTTTTTGAATCGTCAAAAACGGTGGGTGGCCTCACTAAAAGTTATAAAACTTTTGTCCTTTTAAAAATATTTTTTATTAAATCTGGCCATCATGACATTGTGTAGTCAGTAGAATATGAATTGTCTTTAAGCCTGTGAAATTTCATTTCGAAGTTCTTACTTCTGGCCAAGATGTTGGCAAAAAACCTCAGGGGTTCTTTTTTGGCCCACTCTGCATGTATACACGTATTGTACTTGAAGCAAGGAATTTGTTTGTTGTGGTTTGGTGTTATATATATATATATATAACCATATATATATATAACCATATATATATATAACCATTTATATATGCTCGTGTGTGTGTGTGTGTGTGTGTGTGTACATGCGCTGTCCGTATCCATTGCGGTTTGCCTTCCACACGTACTTACTACACGAAGTGCAGACAGGCCTCGGCCATTACCAGCTCCGCGTCATGCAGCCATCATCGCTTCGTGCAGCGGGTCATTGATGCCTTCTCTGCTGCTGCTGCTGCTGCTGCTGCTGCTGTTGATGGAGTTCCTGCCTCCTCAGCAGCAGCTGCTGCAGCTGCTTCTGCTGGCGGTGGTGGTGCCTCACCCGGAGCCGCCTACGCAACTCGGCTACAACAGCGGAGGAGGAGGTGGCGGGAAAATGAGTCTGGCGCGTATTCGGTGTCGGGCGGTCGATCGGTCGTTTCGCGCTATTTCCGATCGACGGGTGTTCTTGCGAATAGTGACAACCTAGAAATATTTTGACCCCTTTCGTGTAATGCAATGTGAATCTTGGAGAATTTCTCAGCGCTCGCACAAAAACCACGTCAGGGAGTCCAACTTTTCTCATAACCGGCGCTGTATAAAAATAATCATGTCCACAATAGCTTAAACTGCCCTGCCCGTTCCGGTGCCAGGTCAAAATCCGGGGAAGTCAAGCTGCCATATGGAAGGCGGTGATGTAGCCGGGAAGAGAAAAGCCATTGAAGCCATTTTATAGACCGCAGTTATACAGAGCGCCTCAGTAGAAGCATCCACAGTTGGTTATTAAACCAATCGCCCCATTTCAGTGGACGTCCGCATACATTTTTGCAAATTTGTAGCAAGGGGCAATTTGCACAGTATGGCTGCAGTCAAATATTTTTGAAAGGGCTTGCTAAAAGCAAAGCGGGCAATTACGAAAATTGTTCGTTGAGGTTTCTAAATGTCATTTTTAAGAATATGCTGATGAAAGAAGGAAGTATTTAGTCTGGTTCGAAGAGTTTTCCACACCCTTCGAGTTGTCTATTGAAGGCCTACTATACTGTTATTGTTGAAGGCATCGGGCGTTTCAACCGACTGCTTTGGCGTCCCGTTGATCAGCCAGAGCTCGCGTGTATTTCGAAGGGGTAAGAGTGCGTGGTGCCCAGCGCCCAGAAACCGAGCTGGGCGGGGGTACGAGAGAGACAGATACAGAGACATACAGACAGACAGAGAGACATACATACAGACAGACAGACAGAGAAACAGACAGACAGATATATACAGACAGACAGAGGAGGAACGAGAGAGACATACAGACAGAGACAGACAGAAAGAAGCAGAGAAAGAGGAGGTAGAAACATACATTAGTGAGAGAAAATTGAGGCGAGAGGTAAACAGACAGAGACAGACAGACAGACATACAGGCAGACAGGCAGACAAACACACACAGACACACACAGACACACACAAACACACACAAACACACACAGACAGACAGACACATTCACAGC